>CM019150.1:72499079-72871178 GCA_009733165.1 Naja naja
GGGGGGTGTTCAGCGCAGCCATCTCTCTCTTCTTCTGTTCAGCATTGCCTTCTTCTTCAGGGAGATCCCATCCTTGTCACCAGTGTTAAGTTTGCATGAAGAGACAGATGCGAGTGCTTCAAGCTCTTTGTTTATTAGTGACTACAGCTCAGAAAGAACCCACTTTGGCTGGGCTGCAGCTGCTACTTATAGCCAGCAGCGCAGTTGCCAGCCAATCAGAGTGCAAGGTTTTCCAAGACTTTTAAACCAACCATTTCTTACATTTTACAAGAACAGTTCAAACTAAACCAATGACTTTAAACCTGCATACATAACAGAACCAAACTCCCGGGACTCCGCTTTGGCTCCAGATCTCCGCTCTTTCCGCCACGATCTGAAACTTGGCTGTTTGAAGAGGCCGGGCTGGACTGACATCTCAGGAGGGGGTTTAAAATCGTTTTTATCTGGGCTTGTACTGTTTAATTTGTTTTTAATGTATTTATTGTTGTTGTTTTAGTTGTGAGCCCCAAGTCCTCTCGGAGAGGGGCGCATACAAGTCCAATTAATAAATAAATAAATAATAAATAAATAACGCTTTTGGTACTTTTGAGTCATTTTGCTCCTGGCAACTGCATGAACTGGAGTTTTCTTGGCAAGTTGTTTGCCATTGCCTCTTTCCTAGGGCAGAGATAAAGTGCCAGGCCCAAAGTTGGTTTTGTGCATTCACAGTCTTCTAGCCTGGTGCCTTAACCATTACACCAAACTGGTTCTTGCCATATACCTTAGTTATATGAAAACAATTTGTCTTTCTCATAAACTGCCAATGACATACTTTTATCAGTTATCTGTCTTTTATGTCCTGTGGTGAATATATCTTGACAAAGCAATCTGATGTATATTAAAAAAAATATCCCTTACAATATATCTACACAATATATCAACAGGTTTGTAGATTGTAGATCTGAAAAAAAAACTGCTTTGCAATCTAACTGAGTACGAGGTCCTGAAAATATGACTTTGCCTGCTGTGCTGCAACATGGCAATTCTGTCAAAGTTTTTATTTCTCTTTGCCTAGGACTAAAAGGTTTCCCAAACCCTTCTGAAGAAAAATTGGGTTTGTTTTAAAATACACTAGCATCATTAGTGTTCCTTTTGGAAGTTCAGCCATGCCTGGTTTCCATGCCAATGTTCTTTCTTTCCCTTCCGCTACTTCTCCAGAAATTTAACATCTTGCTCAGGGAACGTTCAGTTTCTGGTTGCGCATAAGTTTTCTGGAAGTGGTCTTCCTTCTCAACCTCCAAGGTTAGTAATCGTTGGCCACAACAATTCAGAGAGAGTTTTCAGATGCCAAGTTATCTCCATAGCCCACCATTTATGCTTTGATTCTAGATTCTCACCATAATCATCATATATACACAAGGGTGGGCTTCAAAATTTTAGCAATGGGTTCTTTGCCTGGTTGCTGGGTGGGCGTGGCCTAGTTGGCCTCCTGCACCACAGGGTGGGAGGTGTTTTTGCCCTTCCGGGGCTCTGGAGGCTTTCCTTAAGCTTCCAGGAGGGCAAAAACAGCCTCTCCAGGCTCCGGAGGCTATCTGGAAGCCAGAAACAGGCCGATTTCTGTCCTTCCAGAAATTCCAGGAAGCCCATTTTTGCCCTCCCTGAGCCTCTGCGCATGCCCTGCACTTACCTACATCCAAAATGGGCCATGTGGGGACTCCTGGGAGGGGGCGGGGCAGAGTATGCAGGGCCAGCCAGGTGTGGGATTTGGGGTTCTCTGAACTGCACAGAATCTTGCAGTTCCTGTGAACCCCCAGCAGCCCACTCCTGTGTGTGAGACTTTCCAGTACAAATGTTTACACGTTTGACAATGAGTCTTCCCTTGCCACCAACCCAGATAACTGTAAATTATTTGGGGAGGGGTAATGAAGGATATTAAGTCAGTTCCACCAAAGCTCAGGAAACTGAATATTCAGCTGTTGGCCAGCCTGGATGTGAACTGTGATTGGTTGGCATTTTGAGGCAAGTCTTAAACTAGCAAAAGCTCAGGAAACCTAAAAACAATTCCAAAATGTTCTAATTTTAACATGCATTGTAAATGCTCAAGAAAGCTCTTTAATATTGCCAGAAGCTGATTCGATTGTAGAGGGCAAGTGCACTGTTCGTGCAAGACTGTTCCAAGCCAAAGGATTATTTACATGTATTGCATGAATTTCCTGTTGGGACTGATTTTGGTGGTGGGAATTTAACTGGATTGAGCAACTGGTAAAGGGAACTTAGGACAGAAAATTTCTCTTGCTGTTTATCCCTTTGCCTACAGCATTATTTTACAGGACTGCTATTTTATTTCCTTCTCCGAAACATTTCCTTACTTGGCATTCCCGTGAGAAACTTCAGATATTTAAGCAGCGCTATAATACACCAATCGTCAGATGGGCACCGTTGAAACTTTCTAGGGACAGTATTCCAAAAACACCCGAATAGATTACTTTGATCTCAAATGATAAAGGAATTCATTGCAGTCATTATATAATGTATTATTTAAATTCTTTTGATACGGGATAGTAAAGTACAGCATCAAAACTGTCACTGATTCTGGCAGCCTTAATAGTGTATTTACTTCGGTATACAATTTTTGATTTCATCTTTTAAGGAATGAGATAGTAGTGGAATTTACCATTTTACTTATCTTAATATCTGCCCTCGCAGAGAACTGAAGAGCCCTGGCCTTGCTATACTTTAAAAGGGCCTTAAAATGTGGGCTGGGACAGCTATCCATCTGAACGATATGGATTATTTATGGTACAAGCCAGGGGTGGGATCCTATTGGCTTAACAACCGGTTTGGTGAGCGCGTGCTTTGTGCGCGTGCACACTGTTTACAAATCACCCGCTCCTGCAAATATTCACCTTCTCCTGCTGATGTGCGGCACTCAGCTGTGCTGTGCAAAGCAGCTGAGGTAGAAAAAGCAGGGAATAAAACACAGCCTAGAGCCCGGGCAGGTGGGCGGGCCAAACAGAAGACCAGAAGGTTGTTGCAGCGAACCGGTTCAGTCTCAGTTGCTCTTCGGAGCTACCGGTTCGGTAGAACCAGGCCAAACTGGTAGAATCCCACCCCTGGTACAGGCAGTTCTCAACTTACAACCACTCGTTTAGTGACCATTTGAGTTACAACAGCACTGAAAGTGACTTATGGCCACTTTTCATGCTTAACGACCATTGCAGCACCCACAAGGTCACATGATCAAAATTTAGCGCTTGGCAACTGGCATGTATTTATGACAGTTGCACTATCCCTGGGTTATGTCATCATTCAGCTGCCTTCTGACAAGTCAATGGGGGAAGCTGGGTTCACTTAACAACCGCATGATTCACTTAACAAGTGCCATGTTTCATTTAACAACAGTGACAAAAAAGGTAAAATGAGGCACAACTCACTTTACAACTTCCTTACTTAGCAACAAAAATTTTGGACTCCGTTGCAGTCGTGAGTTGAGGACTACTTGTTTATGTTTTAATCCTTCTTTATGATGGTCTTTTAATAATTCTGGTTTAATGTACAGTATCATGGCTCTATTTTTTGTAATTTGTGAGGTACCCGGAATTGCTGATGAATTTGGCTGGCTTAAAAAATCAAAATAATAAATAATGTATATGTTCTACTCTATAAAGATTAACACTTCATTTCGGGTTTAGCAAGTGAATCTGACCTAAAATCAGTACTAAACAATGCTATTACCTCCCTACATTATGGATTACTTCCCTCCTTTCACTCCAGTCTTTTGCATACCTCCTCACTGAACTACATATATTATTTCCAAATCAGATGTTAGAGTTCATATCAAGGAAACTTGTAATTTCTCATGATGACAATATCTCTGGACTTGTTTTGACAAGAATATTATTTACAGTTGCTCTTGCAGAAGGAAGAGGCTGGAGCACAGTCTGTACTCTTAATCAATAAAACATGTAACTTGTTTGCGTGAAACACACATCTTTGCATAAAGTAAGGTGCCAGATATTTCTAGGCAAAAGATAAGGCTTTCCAATATACATATGGTCTCACTGTAAGTGAAATCCAACATTCAATTCAACATAAAAGTTTTCCTGAACTAACCGAACAATAGCTCCAAAAGTCTTTGTGTGGCCCTTAGAAAAATATTAAACCAGAGAAAGAGACAGAATTGTTTAATTAGCTTATTGATACCAGGAACATTCCCTCTAGGCAAAAATTTCAAACTGCAAGTGATTAGAACACTTGGCATTATGGGGCACTTACAAGCTGTAATACCCAGATTTCTAGCTTTTATTTTTACAAGAACAAAGGAGTTAGCCTCTAGTTTGGTGTTTTTCAATCATGCCAATTTTAAAATGTGTGGACTTCAATTCCCAGAATTCCCCTGTCAGCATGATGGAGTTGAAGCAAGATTGAAAGACACAGCTGTAGCCAGCAGAAGTGGTATTCAGCAGGTTCTGACCAATTCTGGAGAAATGGTAGCAGAATTTTTGAGTAGTTCAAAGAATCGGCAAATACCACCTCTGACTGGAGATTTTACAGTATCCTTCCCCTGCCACACCCACCAAGCCACGCCCGCAGAACTGGTAGTAAAAAAATTTGAATCCCACCACTGCCTCTAGCTCTTCTAGAAGATAAGAAGCAAAATACAAGTCCAAGTCCAATAAATAAAATAGGTACTGTAGTTGCTATTTTGGCTCTTTAAGACTAAAGGCCTGGGCCTAATTCTCAAGTGTTTTTACCATTTCTGGATGCTCCTAGCAATTGCTGACATGTTGCACATTTGCCTGGACAAGAAAGGTTTCGTTAAAAATATCTTCTCTGATGTGAAGTGATTCCAGAGTTTAAAAATACCGTAACATCTCAGAAATTAAAGGTTTTGGTGAATTGGGCAGTAAAAATAGGAGCCAAACTTCATTCAATAGGTAATGCTTGAGGCAGTTTAGCATGTGTTGCTCAGAAATTAGTGTAATGCTTTGAAAAGTATCCAAATTTGTATATATTACCTAGAGGGCAGAGCTTAGGAATAAGCAGCAAGGCACACTGATTGGCATTAGATAGATAACGTGAACCAAGTATAACATTTCTTGACTTCTTACATTAATTCCCCTCCAAAATGGTAGTCATTGCTAGCAATTCCTTGAGCTGCCTTTTGACTGAATGGGAACATCTCTATGTAACCTTAGAGTCAAGTTTGAAGCACGCTTTTGCTGTTGCAACCATTATCGCTTCTCAGCTTGCCAACAAATCCAGGTGAGATGGAATGTAGGCTCCAGACATGAACAAGACAAGGCATGAGAGCCAAGGATGCTTTGGCAGGTGTCTGCCAAAACCGAAGACTTTTTCTCATAACAATACAATGACTTTCAATTGGACAATGTGACCTGGACTTAATGGGGGAGGTAGAATCCTTTACTTTAATTATGTGGGTTTGCGCAGGAATTAACTAGATCTGGTTTTGCCTTCATCAGTGCCAAAAGGATGTACTCAATAAAGTTTTGCATTCAGAGATTGGATCGTCACGACTGCGCCTGTTTTGGTTGCGTTTGTCAGTCGGAACATTGACAGCATCATTTATTGTTTGTCACCAATTCAAGAGATATCAGACATTGATTTAAGATTTAAGTTTCCTTGAATTTGCACTCTTCAAGCTTCTAGTTATTATACTGGGCTCTAGGTTAACCTACCAACTCCCCCCTCCCTCCCTTCCCCTCTACAAATGACTATAGACTATAACATATTCAACAGTGTTTGCAAGGCAGAGAGAAAGGATGTAGCTAAGTAATAGATCCTTGCTTTCCATGCAGGAAGTCCAAGGTTGAATCCCTGGTTCTTCTACCTGGACTGAGTAAGGCTTGAATTGGAAAACTCTAAAGAGTTCCTGTCAATACTGAGCTACACCATACTCCCTTTCTAGAGTATGGAATATGAATCCAGGAAGTTACCAAAAAAATATCTAGGATTTTCTTAATATCACTGCCCTGAGCTTCTGTCAAGGAAGAAGACTGGGGGAAACGGGCAGCATGTGCTGTGCACACAAATTCCAAACATATTCCATGTTCTGCATCCCTTCCCTTGGGAATAATTCCTGCAGATCCTCATACTTGGATCTTCTTGATTTCACTCTTCCCTTCTTTGCATCTTCAGCAAAACCTCCAGAAGGATGGAAAACCAATATAGAAGTCTTTCTTTACTTCTGGAAGAGTAAGGAGCCCAAAAAAGGCAATATAAGGATAATGTTTTGGGAGAAAACAGTGTTGTATTCATCTAGCCTTCTTCTGATCTTTGGAGAAGCAGAAGTCTTTGTCCTCTAGTGTTGCCAACGTGTCTGTGTTTGCCAGATTTACACCCATACTTAGGAATAAAGCAACAGAATAAACTCTGGTTTCCATGGCCACTTGGCTGTTTATTGTCTTCTTGGATCAATATGACAATATTAAAGGCTTGCCAATCTGCCACCCAAATAAGCAGCAGATGTCTCAATTGACATAAACTGCTCGGCATGAGTGTTCATTTTTGACATGGCATGATGGAAAGGCATGACTTGAAATCTGTAGTCAAGCAACACAAAAATTTCAAAACTGCGTCCCCTACAGATTGTAGAGTTCTTTGGGAATCATAAGAATACTTTTTGTTAGATCTGTGATTGCCGTAAAACACTTTCAGTGATGCTTGAGCAACTTGCTTACGTGTGGGATACAATTTGACTAGTGTGTTGTTGTTTATTCCTCTCTCCCAGTAATTTATGGACTGCTACTTCTAGGATATTTCTTTTTACTGTTCACATTACTTGTATATATATGTATATATATATATATGGTTATAGTTATCTAAACAAAATTGAAATGTGCAATACGTTGGACATTAGCAAACCTTCATGGGGAGTTGGATTGTAGGCAACTATGAATATCTCTATTTTACAGGTGGAACCCTCCCCCCAATTCCTCTGTATAGACACTGATATATAATATACACTTATTTTTTCCTGAATTTTTGTGCGGTATCTCTAAGGTTGCATGGCAAAAAGTAAGCAAAGCATACCGTGTTGGAAAGCTAATGTTCACTGCTCTTTATATGTTATTTTTCTCTGTTATTTCAGAGGATAGGTTATAAAAGAACATTTGAAACTGCTCACTGAAATATCATCCTTGCATTTGACAGCACTTTGTAGAATGTCACAGTGACTGTTCACCACGAAAAGCGCATCCATCTGATCACAACTCAATTGCAAAGAATCAAATTCCACTGTGACTAATGTGGGCCTATTAAATAGCTTCAAGAAAATAATACCCCACTTTTCTTACATTTTCCTCTGGTACTCCTTTGATGGTGCCTCAATATTGTGCATCTACTAAATGTGTTGTTGAAAATGGTGATGTCTCATGCAGTGGTGGGATTCAAATTTTTTTTACTACCGGTTCTGTGGGTGTGGTTTGGTGGGCGTGGCATGGCTTGGTGGGTGTGGCTTGGTGGGCATGGCAGGGAAGGATACTGTAAAATCTCCATTCCCATCCCACTCCATGGGAAGGTTACTGCAAAATCCCCATTCCCTCCCCATTTCACGAACCTGCTTTCCATCTCCGTTCTCCTGTGCAGGGCAACAAAAGAAGACCCAACTGATCAGCTGGGACTTGAGAGGCAGAGAATAGATGGGGGCGGGGCCAGTCAGAGGTGGTATTTGCTGGTTCTCTGAACTACTCAAAATCTCCGCTACTGGTTCTCCAGAACTGGTCAGAACCTGCTGAATACTACCTCTGATCTCATTTGCCAAAAGATCTGTTATGTATAATAGCAGATATAAGGTGCTTTATTCAAATGATGGTACTACAAAGCAGTGTCACTACGGTTTTTTTTTATTTGCCAAGCTGCTAAGCTAAGTTTTGCAGGCAGTTGCCTGCTAGCTAGAACTTTGTTATCGTGTCTCCATAGTAATGAGATAAGGAT
Organism: Naja naja; assembly: GCA_009733165.1. NCBI lineage: Eukaryota > Metazoa > Chordata > Lepidosauria > Squamata > Elapidae > Naja > Naja naja. Next base: position 72,507,015 of record CM019150.1, read on the forward strand.
GTCTTGTGATTTCTGACTTACTGTGCATGCTTCAAAAGTTTTTTCTTCACTTCCTTTGTACTTTTTTCCTATATATGCCTTTAGTGTGAGATTAAGCTGCTGGTATGTAGTCCGTCAGGTTTTATTATTTTTGTAAATAAAAGATGTTTCTTAGATTACTTTCCAGGTTTTATGTAATCAAAGTTGACAGCAAAGAAAGGCACGGTCCACCTCTAATTAGCAGGGATTTATGGAAGCTGATTTTTACTCCCTGACAAATGGTAGCAGAGGATGGTTTCAAGCTTTATGATGTTTTTCTTTGCTAGTTGCTTTGATAACAAGTGAGGTTAATTAGTCAATTAGTTCACAACATCTGAGGATAGTTGTGTTTAATTGCAAGATGCCTCAAAAGAAAGCAAAAAATAAATGAGTTCCTGAGCCCTCCATCTTACCTCCTTCGAAGCCAAGGGACCACCCACAAGTTGGTCACATGGGTGTGGTGTCAGACCAATCAGAGCAGAGAGCTTTGCCTACATCACAATGGGATTTGTCTTGTGATGCTGACTCAGCAAGAGCGTCTGCGTTTTCTAATGTTGTAGCACCATCTGCTGGCGAATTGCATACAATACATGAACAATCACAAATTTTACAAAGATCATTTTCAATAATGGGCCAGTCAAGTGTACAAGCTATTATATCTCCAGCTGTTGCTCCAGCTGTGTAAATGCCTCCTGTGGCTTCCCAAATTGCACCAGCTCAGCTTCCTGTTGATATAGCTGCTATTAAAATTCAAGTGCAGCAAATGCCAGCACCTCCAGTAGGCCAAATTAATGTTGCTCAAATACCAATGGCAGCTCAACAGCAACAAGTTCACATGCAGCCACAGATTCGACCAGCAATGGCACAGCCACAAATGCCTTTAGCAGGTCAACCAGTGCCAGCACCAGTACCAGCTCCAGCGCCTCCTGGTGTCCAAGCACACATTGCTCAACCAGTGCAAGTTATACATGTTCCTCTTCAACATTTTTCTATCACCCCAATGACTGGTGATTCAAAATTAAAGTGCTCAGGACAAAATTACAAGGCATGGGTAAGTGAGGTTGGCATTTTACTTCATAGAGAAGGTACCCACTGTATGGTGTTTAATCCTCCACCACAACCTTGGCCTCGAAATAAGAGAATTGGATACTAGAGCATGCACAACATTATTGATGTCAATGGACACTGAACTGCAGATTATTTTTTCACCTGATGCAACTGCCCAACAAATTTGGGCTCAGTTAGAAGCATGTTACCGGCCTGTTTCAATTGAATCTACATGTTTGCTCTTAACTGAATTTCATGGTTCGAGATTAAAACCTGGAGAGACTATTGGAGAACATTTAACTAAAATGGAAGGAAAGAGAAAAGAACTTGCTGAACTAGGTTATGCTGTGGATGATTTTCAAATGATCAGTATTATTATTAACTCATTGAATTCTGACTGGAAAGATGCCATTTCAAAGATTAATCAAGTGCCTATTGCTCAGCGCACAGTTGATCATGTATGCAGAATTTTAACTGAAGCACTCATGCAAGCCACGCCACATTTGAGAGGACCACCATCAAGAGCTCTAGCAAGGCATCCCTTCGAGGAAGAGCCTTCGTTCCAAGGATGCCAAGATGCTACATCTGCGATCGTGCAGAACATGCCACCCGGGATTGTCCCCAACAATCTCCAGCACCCGCCACATACCAGTCCAGAGGAACAGATTCCAGAGGCAGGGGTAGAGGTGGAAGACAAGGTTGTCGCAGTCCCAGGCGTGATCTACAAGCTCCACACATCACATTGGCGTTAACCAACGATCCACATCCAGAGTATGACAGACGACTTCTCTGGACTTTAGACAGTGGAGCAGCAGTGCATGTTACCTACAGAAGAGATCTTTACACAGAAATGCACAAGCCTGAACCTGACATGCATGAATGTACACTTTTTCAAACTATCCTGTTCAGGTCATGGGAAACGGAACTGTTAATATTGAAGAGCTCAATGCATTGATTCCTGATGTTTATTATATACCGACAGCAACCTGTAGTTTGCTTAATCAAAGTCATTTGTCGAGGGTGTCCAAGTACCAGGTTCACCATTTTGAAAAAGCAAGTTATGTGGTTAAAGAGGGTAATATTGTTGCTGAAACCATATTAATTGGTGGTGTTTATTACCTAAAGCCAAAGTCTAACTTGCAAGCACAGGCAAGTATGCAATATCCAAAGAAGGAGAGCACAGGCCCAGAGAGAGATGTTCCAGAGAGAGATCCTGTCGCTACTCCAAAAGCTCCTAAAGCCAATAAAAAGAGAAATAAGAAACAGTTTGCTCAAAGCAAGCCTGAGGTTCCTAATAAAAATATTGAGAATTCACTAACAGGTAAACCTTTGCATTCCAGGTGTATCCATAAGTGGCATAGAAGATTGGGGCATGGCAGTTTTCATGTTCTTAGGAAGATGCCGGAATTAGTGAAAGGTTTGGATCTGAAGGGCTGTAAGGTGTTCTTGGATTGTGCTGTTTGCAAGAAAGCCAAATCCAAAGCAGCAGCTGTTCCAAAACACGCTACACGCCTGTCAACACGCATTTTTGATTTGGTACACACTAACATAGTAGGTCCATTTGCACCAACACTTGGTGGTAAAAAATATTTCTTAACAATTGTTGATAATTATTCTAGATATGGATTTGTATTTCCTATGAAAGAAAAATCAGAGACCTTTCAGATCTTTAAAGACTTTGCAACTTATGTCAATACCCAACACAGTGTTGGCATTGCTAGAATTCAAAGTGATTGCGTTGCTGAATTCATGTCCCAGCGTTTTCAGGACTGGATGCGTAAGAATGGAATTCTGCACCAGACATCAGTCCCTTACGTTCCTGCAGAAAATGGAGTGGTGAAGCGGAGAAATGGTGTTCTACAAACCATGATGCGTTGTCTCCTAGAAGATGCTAATCTCAGTCTCCATACTGGGGTGAAGCTATTAAATATGCAAATTACAGTATATGTCCACACATGATCAGATTGCTGACATGCTCAACAAACCACTTCCAGCTGCTCAGCATGAATATCTGCGTGAGAAGATGTGCCTTATCTGTTGTTCGCTTAACAGACAAAGAAGAGGATGTCACTACGTTTTTTTTATTTGTCTGCCAAGCTCCTAAGCTAAGATTTGCAGGCAGTTGCCTGCTAGCTAGAACTTTGTTATCTTGTCTCCATAGTAATGAGATAAGGATGTCTTGTGATTTCTGATTTACTGTGCATGCTTCAAAAGTTTTTCTTCACTTCCTTTGTACTTTTTCCTATATATGCCTTTGGTGTGAGATTAAGCTGCGGTATGTAATTCGTTAGGTTTTATTATTTTTGTAAATAAAAAGATGTTTCTTAGATTACTTTCCGGGTTTTATTTAATCAAAGTTGACAGCAAAGAAAGGCACGGTTCACCTCTAATTAGCAGGGATTTATGGAAGCTGATTTTTACTCCCTGACAAATGGTAGCAGAGGATGGTTTCAAGCTTTATGATGTTTTTCTTTGCTAGTTGCTTTGATAACAAGTGAGGTTAATTAGTCAATTAGTTCACAACATCTGAGGATAGTTGTGTTTAATTGCAAGATGCCTCAAAAGAAAGCAAAAATAAATGAGTTGAAAAAAAGTAACCCAAGTCCACAAGAGAGAAATAGCGTTCATTATACTTAACTGTTGCACAATTCCATGCAGAATTCCATGTATACGGCTGCTGAGAAATTGGAACAACTATAATACAGGTAATCCTCGACTCACAACAGTTCATTTAGTGACCGTTCAAAGTTACAACGGCAGTGAAAAAATGACTTGCAACTTTTTTCATACTTAAAACTGTTGTAGCATCCCCATGGTCACATGTTTTACAGTCAGATGCTTGACAACTGGTTCATGCTTATGACAGTTGCAGTGTACTGGAGTCATGTGATCTTCTTTTGTGACCTTCTGACAGGTAAAGTCAATGGGGATGCCAGATTCACTTAACAACCGTGTTACCAATTTACTGCAGTGATTCACTTAATGAATGTGGCAAGAAAAGTCGTTAAAAGGAAGCAAAACTCACCTAACAAATTTCTCACTTAACAACATCAGTTCTGGGCTCAGTTATGGTCTTAAGTCAAGGACTACTACCTGTAATGGATTTAAGTAACTAAAAAGCAGATTCTGACTGTTTTCCTAAGAGTACAAGCAATTCAGCTTTGGAGTTATTTATCCAGGAAAGGTGAGCGATTCTGCCTCACTGGATGCATTCCAGTAGAAACCACACAGCCATCTTCTGGAATGCTTTAATTCGAATTCCTGACCTGAGCAGGTGCTTGCTCGATAGCCCAAGTTTACGCCTTTGAACTCTCAGGGGATCAGAAATGAGGCGGAATGATTAGATTATGCTTTTGGTCAGGGGTGGGATTCAAATTTTTAACAACCGGTTCTGTGGGCATGGCTTAGGTAGTGGGCATGGCTTGGTGGTCATGTGACTGAGTGGACATGGCTTGGTGGTCATGTTATTGGATGGGTGTGGCCAACTCAATATCACTCACATTGAGACACGCATGTCCTCGCCTCGCCTCTCATGACTGTGGGTATGCTGCAACAGTCGTAAGTGTGAAAAATGGTCATAAGTCACTTTTTTCAGTGCCATTGTAACTTTGAATAGTCACTTCACACAAGCAAAGTACCAGCAAAGGAAGGAAAAAAACTCCAGAGAAGTTCCTGAGACAGGAAGTCTAGTCCTGCCAAGAATGTAATAAGGGTTAACGGAGAGGCAGTTTCTGTAAGCAACACCAAAATGTTTCCTTCCTGCCTTCCTTACAGGATTAGGCCAGTAATTTCTTCTAACAACCGGTTCTCTGAACTGCTTAGAATGTTAACAACCGGTTCTAGAGAATAGGTGCGAACTGGTAGAATCCCACCCCTGCTTTTGGTTCTCCCAGACGCAAATGGAAGCTAAGAAGTAATTTCTTGGCTCCTCAGCTGGGGCTGCTTCCTCCAGGTAGATCATGGGTGATAGCGGTGCTAGATGCTGAAGTGAAGTAACACTGGCTCTTCCCCCATATCTGGGGTTCTCCATTGATGTCTGAATCCTTCACCAAGGTCAAGGAGTTTATGTGTGTTTACTCAAACAATCATAAATCATTTTGAGAAGTTCCTGCAATTTTATTTGATGACAGGAATAGATTTACATAATGGTGAGCAACTGGGTAGACTCCTTGCAATGATGTTCTCTTGGCACTTCTGCATTTCAAAGGATTGATTTATGGAAGATGCCCTGGAAAATCCAGTGTTCTTCACTTGAGTTTTTAGCATGACCAAGTTAAAAATGACCGAGTCTACTTTGTAAAATAAAATGCTGAAAAAAGGCCAGTGTTGGGAGATCCCCTCTTTCCCCCTTTAATGACATATCAAAAGCAACTTTAAATTGTCTTTCTCCACTGATCGCAAGGCAACCAACAATGAATTAACAAGATGCTACAGCAGCTGTAAATGAAGATCTCATTGAACAGCACTACTCTTCTTTCCTGAATATGAAGCTCCTATAGCTGTTCCTAAAGCCCAGCCCATTCATATTTGCTTAGCTTGCACTCCAGATACAGGTATTGGATTTTCTATTAAAAAGGAGCGATGAAATCCACTGTATGCCTGTCTATTGTGAATTCACTAAATTTAGGAAGTCTCATTCTCACAAATGTATATTGAAATGTAGCTTCTCAGAAATGGGGATTTAAATAAATGGCACAATTAAGCAGTATGTTAAAGATTTTCTCTCTCCCTTTTCTCTTTTGTTGCTCCTGAAGGGAGTTTAAACTCAGTTGAAGTTAAGCTGGTGCCCCAAAACATCCAAGTAATTGTCAAAATTAATACAAAACCCATTAGCACTTTACATTTCTGGATTTGTCCTTGTTCCATTATCTATTGTTTATTCTTCTCTCTAATTCCCTGTCACTTTCTGTTTTACCTTGCTTTTCCACCAACATAAAAGTTGTGCCTGAGAATTAGATGGTACTCAGCATACCAAGCTTCTATTCAGATGGACTGTGTTTCTTTCTTGGCCTTCTCTATTTAGGATACAAGCAATGGCAAAGTTAATACTCAAAAATCTCACTTAACAACCATCTCACTTATCAACATAATTTTTGGGGTCAATTGTGGCCATACATCAAGGACTACCTGTCCTGCATGGATGTAAAGTAGCAAACTATTAGAGGCCAGAATTTTGTTTGAGAAGATACTTCTCCAGAACGAAGCTCCATGAAAATGAATCAGAATAGGCAGTCATTTACTCCTTATTGACAACTATCAGTGTGGATGCTTTTGGAAAAAAAAGAGAGGAAACACCATTCATAAGTGGAGATTATTAATGGTGAGTTTTCATAATTGTCCGATATTTCTTCCAGCCTTGGCCTAGTCAGCTTCTTAATACCAACTGTTATTGGGGAATCTAGGGAAAAAAAACAATACTGCACTATGTCTTGCTGATAGGTTTTCCAGAAACTGGGGGATTGCTTATTGTGGGAACGGAATGCTGACTTGATCCAGCCCTGCTCCTCTTAATTTCTTACTGTATGAAAGATTTTAGCCTGCAAATGAGAAATTTGGTGTGAGAAGAATAGGGCAAATCCCACTCTGTCTTATTCTCCCTTCCATAGTCCTACAGTTCCTAACAAAGTCTATGAATGAAGTGCCCTTTGAAAAAATATACAGTTGACACGATCCATATGGAAAGATATGCTTTTCCCCCACACAAACTTTTTAAGGAGCATATTGAATAACAAAAGGAATCATTTAAAAAGACCCCTTGTACATCCCTCTCCCCCCCCCAAAAAAAACCTGTTGGTAGCATATCAAGTTCAACCAATTCTAGCATCTGGATACCAACTAGACTCAGACTTTAATTATATATAATGGTAAGATTTGTTTATACTTCCTTCAACCCCAAATGCTTTCTGAGGTGGGAAGGACAACTTGGCAGCAACACAGATTTCTTTCTTTTTAAAGCCAGTGTTGAATATTTAACACAGCTGTTTCTCTTTCTTTTTGCTCATGGCTGGATTCATTCATTCTTTTGTGCTCTTTTTCTAGGTACCTGCCACTTACACTACTCTTAATAATGTCTTGACTGAATTTGTATGTATCCTTGAAAAGCTGATCTTTGGACATTTTTAATGGATGTAAAAGTTTGCACTCAGAGATGTCTGTGGGTTATTTCTTGAATATTGTTAGCAACAGAAATTTCTAGCTTTTAAACAATTGCACATTCAGCTCTTGATAGGAATTTTACAAAGTTTTCATTTTGAATGATGGCTTCAACTTTCCCATCCCTTCCAAACCTGGATGGATGGTTGGTTTTTAAAAATATTTAGGCTGGTTTCAGGAATACTTAACAAGTACAGAAATTACTTGGAGAAAGTAAGAAAGTGTTTTGGAATGCTTGTATTTAGCCTCGAAATATAGCAAAGGCCTGCAGTATATGCAATGTTGGAATTGTATGTTTGAAAACCCATTAAAGATAGTTTAAAATTTAAATATTAAATCTGAATCTTGGTGATACTTTGTGGCACTTCTAAGCTAGCTAATGACCAGAATGAAGTTTTCTAAAAAATACTTTTCATAATCCGGATAATGAATAAGGTAGCTAGCTAGCTAAATGATGGAAGGATAGATAGATAACAATGATTTTATGGACAACAAAAGTCTCAACTGCATCAAGTAGTAAAATTTTGATTGAAATTATTATGAAAGATGGGTAACATCAGCTAGCCAACCTCATCTGAGACAAAAAGCTTAGAGGACCTAGTAGATCAAGTAAGATGTCATCAGAAAATCTAGGATTGTAGGCTAAGCTGGACAGCTAATATAGTACAAGGCAAGTTACTTCCATACTATTGGCAAGAAAATTAGATGGATGTGTCTATATACTCTATGTCTATATACTCCACGGTTCAATCCTGAACTATTTATACCCTCTTCTATTGGTACATCTATATAGTCACTGGGAGTTGTATTCATATATCCCCCCATCCCTTTCAAATTCTTGGCTTTGAAAGCAATCTTGAGAACCAGTCAAGATTCAAAGATAATGCATACAGATACTGCATTACTTCAAGATAAGTCTCTGGAATTACGCAGTTTTAAGTGGTGGGTGGGTGGGTATGTTTATAGGGAGATATTCAGATGAAAGAGCTAGTATTCTGGATTTTGTTTTTCTGCTCTCTGAACCATAGAATTTACTTTGATTGTAATGCCAGCTGGGGAATTGTGATATAGCTGCAATTTCTAAAATTTTCTCTTTGTTTCATCTTGCTTTCCATCGTCTGCTGATCTCTTTGTAAACTACCAGTCTTGAGTCTACATAAAATTGTCCACCAGTTTGTGTATGAAGGAGGCTAAGCTGTGAATGGTAGATTTTGAAGAAAACTTTTTAAAATGTCATGATGAAGATTATGCATTTTAAACCCTTTCCTTTCTTTTCTCCTGATTACCTAATGATCAAATCCATACAGTTATCTTAAAAAAAAGGGGGGGGAATGGATCCAGGAAACTACAACCTATCAGCCTGTTATCAATACCTGGAAAGATTCTGGAAAATAAATCTGCAAACATCTGGAGGCAAACAAAATCATAACTAAAAGCCAACATGGGTTTATAAAAAACAGAACATGCCAGACAAATCTTATTGCATTCTTTGACAAAGTGACAAAATTACTGGATCAGTGAAATGGTGTGGATATAATTTATTTGGACATCAGTAAGACATTTGATAAAGTAAAGCACAACCTACTACTTGATAAGATAGAAAAATATAAGTTAGACAGCTTCACTCACCAAATGGATTCATAGCTAGCTGACCAACCACACTTAAAGTGTAGCCCTTCATGGAACTGCATCTGCAATGGAGGTATGCAGTGGGATATCCCAAGGCTCTGTCTTAGATCAAGTACTCTTTAGTATCTTCATCAATGATTTAGATGAGGAGATACAAGGGGAACTCATCAAATTTGCAGACAACATCAAACTGGCTGTTATGTATGCAGAGTTTGAATTGATTGGTTGTTCTTGTAAAGTGTTTAAAATGATTGGTTAAAAAGTGAGGGAAAACCCTGCACTCTGATTGGCTGTCAGCCGAGGCAGCCGGCTATATATAGCTGCCTTGGCTAAGCCAAATCGAGTCCGTTCTGAGCTGAAGTCACTAATAAACTTAAGAGCTGAAGCACTCCCGTCTGCCTCTTCATGCAAACTTAACACTGGCGACGAGATGGGATTCCCCTGAAGAAGAAGGCAACGCGAACAGAAGAAGAGCGAGATGGCTGCGCTGAACACCCCAGCCCGTTCGATCCGACGGCAGAAGACTGGGAGTCGTATGCAGATCGTTTCCAAATGTATCTGGAGGAAACAATCTTGCTGCCATTTCCGAGCAGCGGAAGAGGGCGGTCTTCCTTATGTACTGCAGTCCGGCAGTTTTCAAGATGGCGAAGGCACTTGTGGGAGCAGCAGACGTGAAGGTAATGGCTTGGCCTGATCTGGAAAGGCTGTTAAGAGCCCATTAAGCGCCACAAGTATCGTGCCTCATTAAGAGACACGAGTTTTACCGTCGTGATCAGGGGGAAAACGAAAGCATAAACAACTTCGTGGCAAGTTTAAGAGACATTGGGGTGCATGCGAATTCAACAGTTTAGAGGAGGCCATGCGCGATCGTTTCGTTTTGGGCCTTAAAGACAAGGTGCTACAGAGCAAGTTATTAATGAAACCTAAGATCACGCTGAAAGAAGCAATAGAAGAAGCCTCTTCAGCAGAAGCTACCAAGTCCTCAGCAGCAGCCATGAAGAAGATAAACAAGGCCACGAGCCATTCTGATGGGGAAAAGTCCACCACAAATCATTGTGAGGAACTAGATTCTGAGTCAGATTGCAGTGAGGTGGAGGAAGGAATTTACAGACTCAGAATGGAGAGGAAAAAGAAAGACCTGGGAAGAAAGAGGCAAGATTTTACTGCAGAGGTTGTGGGGAAGCCACCCCGCACTGAATGCAAGTTTCTAGACACCATTTGCCTCCGTTGTGAAAAAAGAGGGCACCTAGCAAGAGTCTGCAAATCATCCAGAACTCCACCCAACAGAAGGAAGTTTGCTGCAAACAAAGACAAAGAATTCAAGCCAAACAACCTCAGTGAGAAAATGGGGCGCAGTACAGAAGCAAATGGGAAGAATGAAACTCATCAAACAGTAACTATTGGTCATTCTTCCCTTTAAAAAGCAGAAAAGTGCATGTCAAGGTACTTATTGAAGGAAGGCCTTGCCAAATGGAAGTGGACTCAGGCTCATACCTATCTATGGTGTCATGGGACACTATTCAAAGACTGTTACCAAATATCCAGAAGAATCACTTCAAGAAGCAAGCATTGACTCTTAAAGACTACCAAGGGAACAAGATTCCAGTAGTTGGAACAAGAGAATTCAATGTGAAGTTCAAGGGCCACACCAAGCGTCTACCCCTGACCATCGTGAGACAAGGATCACCCAAGTCTGCTGGGACTTGAATGGTTCAACCCGCTGGGCATCGAGGTGACTGGCATCAATCACGTGAGCAACACTGAGTGGGAAGAGGCCTTGAAGTCTGAATTTCCAGAGGTCTTCAGCACGGATTAGGCAAGTACTTGGGGACCCCTATCACCTTTAACCTAGATCCCAAGGTACAACCAATCCGTTTAAAACCCAGAAGGGTTCCATTTGCCTTAAAGGAAAAAATTGATGCACAATTAGATAAACTAATAGCCCAAGGGGTTTTAGAGCCCACTGACCACTCCAGGTGGGAGACACCCATAGTCACACCAGTCAAGGCTGATGGGTCTGTGAGAATCTGTGAGACTACAAGGGGACATTGAACCATGCGCTACAACAGAGCGCATATCCAGTTCCAGTAGTGCATCATTTATTACATTCTCTTGGAGGGGGCACAGTTTTGCCAAATTGGACCTGGCACAGGCATATCAACAATTAACAGTTGATGATGCCACTGCAGAAGCCCAAACCATTGTAACCCATAGAGGTGCTTTCAAATGCAAAAGGTTGCAATTTGGAGTAAGCGTGGCACCAGGCATCTTCCAAAGCCTTATGGAAAGGATGCTACAAGGGTTGCCAGGGGTGGTGCCCTATTTTGATGACGTTTTAATTTCTGCTGAAAATGACACTCAGTTACACGAGAGACTCAGAGAAGTCTTAACCAGATTCAAAAAAGCGGGGTTAAAAGTCAAAGAAGAAAATGCACACTTAGAACAGATAAAGTGGAATTCTTGGGTTACATGATTGATAAACATGGCATCCACCCCACAGAGGCCAAAGTTCAGGCAATCAAAGAAGCCCCCAGGCCAAAATGCAAAACAGATTTGCAAGCATTCTTGGGACTCATTAACTTCTATCATATGTTTCTACCTCAGAAGGCAAACATTACAGAACCCCTACACAGATTACTGGACAAAAAATCTGCATGGGTCTGGGGCAGAAAGGAACAAGCTACATTTAACAATATTAAGAGACAAATCACGTCTGACTGTACTAATACAGTTCTCTGAGAATTTGCCTGTTGTACTGACTTGTGATGCATCCCCTTTTGGAGTGGTGGGGGGGTGTTGAGTCACATGCTTCCCAGTGGAGGAAGCTCCTATTGCATTTTACTCTCGCACTTTGACTAAAGCAGAGAGAAATTACAGCCAACTGGACAAGGAAGCTTTGGCAATTGTAGCAGCTGTCAAGAAATTCCATGAGTATCTATATGGGAGAACATTTACTGTTGTCACAGATCACAAACCTCTTTTAGGCATTGTGGCAGGAGACAAACCAACACCCACGATCCTGTCACCAAGAATGCTGAGATGGACTGAATTTCTTGCTGCTTATTCATACAAACTGATCCACAGACCTGGTAAAGACATTGGGCATGCAGATGCTTTGAGTCGCTGCCCACTTCCTTCACACATTGAGGACCCTGTTCCTGAGACTCACACCTTTTTCTAGAAACTGTTGCCAAGCTTCCAGTACATGCTGCTGAAATTGCCAGAGAGACTGCCAAAGACACTTTATTGGCTCCTGTTATAGGCTGGATTAAGAAAGGTTGGCCACTTCAAGATCTACCTCAACTTGCCCAACCTTTTAAATCCAGGCAAACTGAATTATCTGTATTAAGAGGATGTATTTTGTGGGGTAACAGGGTGGTTATTCCTGCAAAACTACAGAAAGAGGTTTTGGAAATGTTACATGAGGGTCATCCGGTAATTGTCAGAATGAAGGGATTGGCCAGGAGTTATGTATGGTGGCCAGGTATTGACAAAATGGTTGAAAACTGGGTTGCATCCTGTCCCAACTGTCAGATAGTCAGGCCTGCCCCACCTCTCGCCCCCACACAGGAATGGGAATGTCCTAGGGGCCCATGGTCCAGGATTCACATTGATTTTGCTGGCCCTACCAGAGGGCACACTTCCTTATTATAGTAGATGCATATTCCAAATGGCTAGAGGTTATCCCTATGGCATCCACCACAACTGAAGCTGTCATCAAACAGCTTAAATTTTTGTAACTCATGGGTTACCTGATGTGCTTGTTTCTGACAATGGTCCTCAATTTACATCCAACCTTTTTGAATCATATTTAGCACAGCAGGGTATCAGACATGCCCTGACAGCCCCTGGGCATCCTTTGGCTAACGGCGGGCTGAACGTATGGTACGATTTACCAAGGAAAAACTTCAGCAATTGGGTCCAGGGGACATCACTGAGAAAGTTGAAAAACTACTCAGTGTCCAGCATATCACTCCCAACCCCTCAACTAACTTAACACCAGCTGAATTGTTGATGGGTAGGAAACTCAGGTCTCCCTTGACCACCTTCATCCCACTTACGCACCCAACGCACCACTAGATTCCACTAGCAAAATTCGCACATTCACTGTGGGTGATTCTGTTTATGCTAAGAACCTTATGGGTGAACCATTATGGATTCCTGCTGAGATAACCCAAATCACAGGCCCCAGGTCTTACAGGGTACAAACGGAGGATGGTGTCCTCTGGAGCAGGCACATTGATCAGTTGAGGTCCAGACTACCTCAGGAGCATCGCCATAGCTCCTCTCTGGTTCCCATACCTACTGCCTCTTCTAGGGGGGAAGGGGAGGATTATGAGGATAATCAGCAAGCAAGAATCAACCCCATGTGTAATGAGCTAACACGACAGGAACCATCCCAAAACCTGTCACAGTGCCAACAACCATTTTTACAAATGGAAGATTGCACATTACTACCTGACTTAGGTGCTGACATTGGGTTGGAGATGGATTGGGAGGAGAGACCAGGTTGTAGTAACCAAACAGGTTCTACCACTGATAGAAGGAAATGTCAACAGACACATTTCCTCCCTCACAAGGTGAGAACCTTAAAACATCTGAACCACGTAGGTCTCAACGTACACGTAAGAGCCCCACCTATTTAAAAGAATACATTAGATAGATGGGGTTTGAGTATGGACTGAACCTAGTGGGGAGGGGTGTTATGTATGCAGAGTTTGAATTGATTGGTTGTTCTTGTAAAGTGTTTAAAATGATTGGCTAAAAAGTGTGGGAAAATCCTGCACTCTGATTGGCTGTCAGCCGAGGCAGCCGGCTATATATAGCTGCCTCGGCTAAGCCAAATCGGGTCCGTTCTGAGCTGAAGTCACTAATAAACTTAAGAGCTGAAGCACTCCGCATCTGCCTCTTCATGCAAACTTAACACTGGCAGTAATAGCTAAAACTCGAGAAGATAAGTTAAAGATACAGAAGGATCTTGACAGATTTGAACACTGGGCCCTATCTGACAAAATGAAATGAATGCGTGGAGGAGCAGCACGAGGCAAGCCAGGGCCCCTCAGGATTGGGACGGCTTGCTACCAGGGAAGAACGTGGGCAGGATGACCAAGAGAGGGCAAGCAATGGAAATGAGGAGTGATAGAACTCAGGCGATGAGCAAGGACCGCCCGCTCCTGATCCCCAAGCATGGAGAGTGGAGAAAAGGTGGGAACAGCGCAGGCTGACCTGATGACTCAGGAAGAGAGCATCCCACCCCTCTTCACAAGGTATACCTGGGGATTGAGTTTTAAGGAGATGCTGTGGGGAGGGGCATTTGTCAGGAACAAATGCTGAATTTGTCAAGTTTTGTGTGCTGTTGCAGACTTCTGGAGTTCGCAGGACTGCTTGCTTCTTCCTTGCTTAATGGACTCAGTGCCTTTTTTCTTCCTTCATGGACTCATTATTTGTTCCTCACTTCGTGGACTCATTGTTTGTTCCTTGCTTCATGGATTCATTTCCTTGTTCCTTTGCTTTGCTAGACTGAGCGCAGCCAGAGGCTGCCATGTGTGTGTGTATATGTGCTTTGCTCTGGGACTTGCCAAGAATGTGGGAGCGTTTGTGGGAAATTTGGAGCATTAAAGGGGATTTTGAACTCTGAGCTGGCTGTGTGGCCTTCATGCCTTGTCCTGGGTCATCACACTGTGTCCATTATTTTGTGTACAGGGAAGTTTTCCGGGACAGCCATCTTGTGCGAGTGCTTATAACATGCTATGAAAACCCCATCAGTCCATCTCAATATGACCTGCTTTTAATTATGCTTATATGGTTCTGCAGTCAAAAAGAGTTATAAAGTCTCTTCTGAATGATGATAATGACCTCTAGCTTCTATTCCTAGTCTAGTATCCAATATATAATTCTCTGCCTCCTTTTAGCATGCAGTATTGCAAATGACAGAAACAGAGATATGAAATTAGGTGCACCATGACACTGTTGATTAAAGTGAATGGCATCCCAGTTAATGTAAATGTCTTACCATTGTAAAATAAAATGTGTATGACACATGGGGGAAAAATAAAATACAGATGTACATATCCCCAAAGCACATTTGATTTCAAGTCAAGGAGACATCCTATGAAGCAGTCATTCACAAGCACAAAGATGATAATGTTTTCAAAACAGTCTGTTTGGAGAGAGATAAAAACTCAGAAGTTGATAGAAGTTCCAGTTGGCTGAAAGAGCAAACATTAAGATTTATTATTGATTTATACTTATTGCTTCATCGTTTCTCTCCTTTTTTTTTGGCAATATAAAAATGTGTGGGGCAAGTCTGAAACATGCAAGTGTGTTACAAGAAAATATGGCTTGAACTGCCAGGGCAACTATAGGCAGAGGTGCTGGATTTTGGAAGTAAGAGGATGGACTGGAAATACTTTAGAGATAAATAGAAGAAATTTAGGACAGGAGAAATTGGAAGTGAAGAGAAGGAAGGGAAGCCAAAGGATTATGTCTGCATAGATCCAGGGCAACATTCAAATGTCATACTATTTAAAGCTTAGCTGTTGTGTACAAAGTTTTGTCTGTGAATTAAGCCATGAAGCTTTGGATTGCTATTGATGTTCTTGTAGGATTAATTGTACTATAAACGTTGACATGAAAAAGAAGAGCACAGGTCATTAGAAATCAAGACATGGCAATGATGCAAGTTTTTAATTAATGCTATCTCACAGCAAGTGATTTCCCAGGGGAGTTAAGGTGATGTGTAGTGAATGGTAAGTCCTACTATGCAGGCATCCATCCTTAAACAAACACAACGATGTGGATGTCTGAATTATTGCATAAAAGCTGTCTGGAAGACCAAGCAGTGCAATTAAATCTTCTTGCCTGTATGAACCCTTACTACAGGTCAAACAAATCTAATTTTTATTGTTCCTTAAGGAGATGGTGTCTATGCAGAAGACAAAGAAGGGATATAGCGAAGAACTTTAATGAAAAAAAATGTTCACAAAAATGCCACAGCAACTAAGATAAATTGTATTGTAGAAGGAGTTCACAAGTAATTGATGACTTATGCGGTAATGCTTTGGTAGCCAGGCTGATCTGTGATAGATCTCAACTGAACTGGAGGAACCTTTCAAGGAGAAAAACAAGGTTAACTTTCAATCTGAATAAAGGGGAAAAAAGATTTCAAGAGATATATGGCAAACTTGTCACTGCTTATTATATGACCGTGTTCTGCAGAGCAAATATAAAAACAATAATATAATCAATGGACAGAAAGCATATTTTATAGGATTGACATAGATCAGAGGAGAACAGCATAGCAAGCTAGGCACATACACATTCACAGTGTGGAAATACTTTTCAAAGCTCCTAGAATTATACATCGCAATCCTGATTGTAAATGGTATTTTGTGCTGCAATAGTTAATAAGAAATATCATATTTATGGACTCTCTCCATTCCTCAACATGTCAGGTCTCTGGCCTTCAAAAGCTACAGCTGCTAGTGAAGCAATATGATTAAGTGAACCTTTTAGGACAGATTTATGGAAAGAATTTTTCCTCCAGTAAGTGTCACATGGGGTCTAACTAAGTAAGGGAGAATATTTCAAAGATGCCACCTCTTATTTAGACCCACTAAATTAGATGAGATTAGTGGTCAAATAGGCAGCAGGCCAAATTGGAGCAATATTGATTTATCCTACATTTATTGTTGGCATTCTTTTTTACTTTTAAAGCAGGAAAACAAGGAACTTTCATTCACCGTGCAATATTTTAGTAACAGAGAGGCGATGTAACTGTGCTAATCTTCCTAGGAAGACCACTTAGAAAAGTTAAAACACAGATTGGAAAGCATATAAGCTGGCAGACCCTGTATGCTATTCAACATGGAATACATATTGATTCTATAAGTCTCTAAGTTCAGAGCCCACACTTGTTTTGCAAGTTCAGATGGACTGTACAGTGTATTTGTGCAACTCCTCAAAATTGGTGATTCAAATGATAAACACATTTGTCTGTTCTTTTTATTTAACAATAAAACTGCTTTATTTATTTATTTATTTATTTATTTATTTATTTATTTATTTATTTATTTAGTCAATCGCTTACAAGAAAATATAAGTATAAGGATAAACATAGTTGTGAATACATGAAATGAATACTTGTAAGGAAAATAAAAGAAACAATAGGACAGGGACAGTAGGCACTTTAGTGCACTTATGCACGCCCCCTATAGACCTCTTAGGAAAGGGGTGAGGTCAATAGTAGACAGTCTAAGGTTAAAGTTTTTGGGGTTTGAGGAAGAAACCACAGAGTCAGGTAGAGTATTCCAGACATTGACCACTCTGTTGCTGAAGTCGTATTTCCTGCAATCAAGTTTGGTGCGATTAACCTTGAGTTTCTATCTCTTGTGTGCTCTTGTATTGTTATGGTTGAAGCTGAAGTATTCATTGACCAGAAGGACATTACAATGTATGATTTTATATACTATACTTAGATTGGACCGAAAGCAGCGTAGTTTTCTAGGTCTAGAATTTCAAGTCTGGTGGCATAAGGAATTCTGCAACGAGTAGAGGAGTGTAGAACTGAAATATTTCTGGACTTTCTCAACTGTGTTAATATCAGATACGTGATGTGGGTTCCAAACTGATGAGCTGTATTCGAGTATTGGTCTAGCAAATGTTTCATATGCCCTAGTTAGTAGTGTGATATTACCAGAGAAACAGGTACGTAGGATT
Source organism: Naja naja (assembly GCA_009733165.1). Lineage (NCBI taxonomy): Eukaryota > Metazoa > Chordata > Lepidosauria > Squamata > Elapidae > Naja > Naja naja. Next base: position 72,524,580 of record CM019150.1, read on the forward strand.
AGGTTAACAACTCTTAATGCCTTTTTGGTTATGTAGTTACAGTGGGCTCTAGCACTTAGATCATTAGAGATGAGTATTCCAAGGTCCTTACAGAGTTTGGATCATCAACAAGGTCTTGACTATTCAGCTTGTATTTTATTTTCTCATTTTTTTTTGCCAATATGTAAGACAGAGCATTTATTTGCTGAGATTTGAAGTTGCCATTTGTTTGACCATTCTGATACATGGTCGAGGTCTTTTTGAAGGGTAGCAGTATTGTCTGTGGTGTTGAATAGCTTTACATCATCAGCGAAGAGAACACAGTTGCTCTTAATATGATCACAGAGGTCATTTATGTAGAGTATGAAGAGAGTTGGTCCTAGAATGCTGCCTTGGGGAACACCACTGTTGACAGGTACAGAATTTGATAGGACGCTCCCAATTTTGACCATTTGTTGTCTGTTTGACAGGAATGCTTCTATCCAGTTATGCAGTTGTCCAGAGATACCATAAGATTTTAGTTTTAGTAGTAGTATGTCGTGTACCACTGAATCAAAGGCTTTACAGAAGTCTATGTAGATTGCGTCTATTGCTTTGCCCTGATCGAGTTGTGTAGTCCATATGTTTTTGCAGTGTAAGAGTTGCAGATTACAGGATAGTTTTTTTCTGAAACCATATTGTTTGTTAGAGAGTAGGTTGTTTGTCTCTAAGTGGAGGATAATGGATTGGTTAATAATTGATTCCATGACTTTAAAGGTGACACAGCATAAAGAGATTGGTCTGTAATTTTCAACTAGACTGAGGTCTCCCTTTTTGAAGATGGTGATGACCGTGGCTTGTAACCATAGGTTTGGCAAGGAGCTGGTCCTGAAAGATTTTTCAGAGATTATGCTTAGAGGTTCGGCTATGGCAGCGGATAGCTTTTTTAAGAAGTAGGCACATATTCCATCTGGTCCAGTAGATAGAGATGGTTTTAGATTGCATAATGCTTTTTCAACATTGTCTTCTGTAAAATTGATATGTATTAGATCATTGTAGTTGTCTGTGGTTCGACTAGGAAATACTGGGCGTGAGCCATTGCTGTTTACAAATACTGAGCCAAAGAATGTGGTAAAGAGGTTGGCTTTAATGGTGTCATCGTTGCAGTCTGTACCATTAGGTCCTTTCAGGGGTGGGATGGATCTTGAGTCTTTTAGTTTGTTTACAAAATTGTAGAAAGCGCGGGTGGAATTGGTACATAGAAGGTTTTCCTCTTATTTAATGTGATAATTGGTACATTCAGTCTTTATCTGGTGGCATAAATTTTTGTATCAGCTTTTGAAGTTGGCAGCGTGACCAGATTGCAATGAGCCATTGACCTATTGAGCAGTTACATACACAAAGGTGCTAAAATGTCTTTGTGCTAAATAGCATTCAGTACAGGTAGGCCAACTTATGACCACAATGAGGCCAATGTTAAAGTTAGTAACATGGTTGCCAAATGAATCTGGCTTTCCCATGGACTTTGCTTGTCAGAAGGTCACAAAAAGTGATCACATGACCACCGGAACATTGCATCCATCATAAATACATGCCAGCTGTCCAAATTTTTTATCATTTGATCATAGGAATGCTACAATGGTCATAAGTGTGAAAAAATGGTCATGTCTTTTTTTTCAGTGCCATAACTTCAAATGGTCACTAAACAAATTATTGTAAGTTGACTACCTGTAATATTTGAGCACTGAGATATTTTCCAGACTACTTTTCAATTAATTATGCTTCAAGTCCACTTAAGAACTTAGGAAAATGAAAAGTAGATATTTCAACCAGGAGTGAGGCCACTTTCCCTCAAGACTACGTGTCAACAAATTACCCCTTTTTTTGTTGTCTTCAAAGCCACTCCAGCCACTCTGAAAATCAGCATTTTGAGACAGAACCCCCTCTCCCCCCAAAAAACATAGCACTAAGTTGGACAATGCCTTTATAGTGTTGGAAGAATTATCCTTCTGGGTTCAGTTCCAAGTGGGGAAAAAGGCACTGGAAACTTGAGGCTGTTTGGAAACATGGTTTAATGGTGGACAAGATCACATGGCTTGGAGCTCCAAAGAAGGATGATCACATGCTTCAAGGTGAAGGAAAAGAGAAGGAAGGGCTGAGATGCTGAGAGTGCCTGGTTTTATACCCTCTGTTGAAATTTGAATTTGAGCTTGTATTCTGATTGGTTGTCAGACTCCCATGGGACCATGCAGGGGCAACTCTGTAGGCTGTCCTGAGTTCCAAGCTTGGTTGAGCCTTGCTGGATGATGATGTAATGAAAAGGGCTTTGGGCAATTGCTATAGCTTTACCTGGAGATCTTTGTTATGTAAAATATTATGGCCCAGGTCTTAATGGCCCACCCATTAACAAAGGTGGGGGTGAGCTTCTACTTCTGAGTTTCTATTCTTTTTAGGGGAAATATTCTGCCTTTTTAATATTTCCTAGGATATTTCATTTTTCTAGGAGGGGGGGTGCTAATTTCCTATAATAGGGAGCAAGCAAAATAACACAAAAGGGTGTTCAAGCCTGATGGTTTTCAGAATTCTCCATTGGGCAAATCTTAACATGAAATGCATTACCATGATATATGAACCCAGTGAATTGTAAGTATCCTAACTTAGCGGCTGGTTCTGAGTTGCTACTGTTAGCCATGAGTATGGCTAAGTATATGTGAACCTGGCCATGGCTTTTTAAAAAAATGAACCGTAATTGGCAGGGGTCACACATACCATATTCTATAAATAATTTTAGGGCGTGTCAAATTTGTCAACTTTCAATTTCCAAACATTAAGGGTGCTCAAACTTGTGACATGACTTGGGGGTTGTAAATACATTTTGTTTACTTTAATATAATTTAGCAAGGCTGGCTGGGGAATTCTGGGAGTTGAAGTCCTCCAGGCTTAAAGTTGCCGTGGTTGGAGACCCCTGCTCTAGTCTAGCATCTCCAACACAGGAGGTTTATAAGAAGAGATTGGACAGCTAAAACTTTAACCTTAGACTGTCTACTATTGACCTCCCCGTTTCCTAAGAGGTCTGTAGGGGGCCTGCATAAGTGCCTACCGTCCCTGTCCTATTGTTTCTTTTATTTTTCTTATATGTATTCATTTCATGTATTCATAACCATGTCTATCCTTATACTTATTATCTTGTAAGCGATTGACAAAATAAATAATAAAAATAAATATTTGTCCGGAATGATATAGGGTCTCCTGCTTGGGTAAGGGGCTGGACTAGAAAACCTTCAAGTTCCCCCTTCTAGCTCTGTTATCTTATTCTGCATTTTGGAAATACTTAAGAAACTATCGTGGGTAGAAACTGAGGTGGGGGGAACGGCGGCGGCCAGGGGGAGGGGAAAAAAAGCATTTTCCGGAAAGGGGCGCCTTATTCTCAGCCCCCACACATCGCATTTGAGCGCGGGGGGTGGGGGAGACTTGGCGGGGGGACTCTCGGTCAAGAGACCAATCAGAAAAAAGCATTGACAAATGCCCTCCTGCCAAGGGAAAAAAAGGCGTGCGGCTTCCCCCCCACCCCCAGCCTACGGCGGCTCCCGACAGGGAAGGCCGGAAATTACCCTGTCAGGAGCCCCGGTGGATTGCTCAAGCTCAAGCGCGTGGTGCCCGTTGCTTTTGACCACGGCTTGCTTGCTTGCTTGCTAAGATCGTGTTTCACTTTCGGGCAAGTAAGTGGCTTTCGCTTTCCAACGCAAATAATAACAAGGTTGTGTAGCAGAGCGTCCTGTTTGCAGGAAACCCTCCTCTTGCGGTGCCTTGCCTGGCCTTTCCTTAAGAGGACAAAAACACGCCTGGTTCTCCCTCCCAACTCTCTCCCCTTTCCTCTCCGCTCTTCGACCAGGGAAGGGCTGATGGATCCTCCTTCCTCCGCCTGAGATCCGGGTGGTTTTCTTCCCCCGCGTGCATGCCTGGGGGGGGGGGGCAGGGCAAAAAAAGTATGGTAGAAACTCTTCTCTGCTCGTAGGGTGAGAGCAGAGCCGTTGCATGCCAGAAATAATCGGTTTCTTTTTAATTGGACTCCTAATAATGACCCAGCCTGGGAAACAGGTGAGAAAATACAGTAACGGGTAAAGCGAACCGTCTCAGTGTTAATTAAGGAGAGAGCGAAGTCCCTCGCAGCTTCCTGGAAAAAACAAACATAACCAGTCCGATGGCAGAAATGAAAGTCCTTGTCAGGGGCATTTTCTTTGCCTCATTTGTTAGATTGCTTTCTTGGCTTTCCTGCAGGAGCTCAAAGTAGTTCCAGTGTTGCCTCCAAAACACACAGTTCTCTAACCCCTAAGTTGCACTGAGAGGGACAGCCCAAAACCACACAATGGCTCTCCAAGGCTAAGAATCAAGTTGATTTGGGTTTTCCCCAAGTTTGGTTCACCCTTTCAGCACTAGACTACACCTGCTGCTCAGGGAGGGAGGGAGGGAGGAAGGAAGGAAGGAAAGGAAGGAAGTTTATAAATTTGCATGACAACTCAGAACCAAAATCTAATTTCACTGGTTTTGTTCACAAAACACAATTAGTGAAACGCAGTTGGCTCTTTTCTGGTCCAATGGCTTCAGCATTTTCTCCTAGATTTTGCTACTTGCTTCAAAAAGTTGAAGATAAGGTTATCAGCTGCAGAACTTTCTAATTCAATAGGGAAAGGGGGTTAAAAGTCAGAAACTTGGGAGGAGGGGACAGCGTCGCCTTCCGAATCAAGATATTGCAGAAAGAAAAAATAGAACATAGTTACACTTGATTTTAGGAGAGACTACTTCAGCAAGCTTAGAGAAATATTGGGGTTAAAGGGAATTGCAGAAAAGTAGATTTCTCAAAAACAAGATATTTTAAACTGTTCTCCACTTCTTTTGAGTGCAGAATTGTATGCTCCAGTCACAAGAAAAAAACAGGGCAGCTTAGACCAAAGGAATGTTCAACTGAGCTAGAGTTTTAAGGAAGGAAACATCTATAAGAAACAAAATGAGCATTATCTTCAGGGAAGCACACAAGCAAGTAGCTAGTATCCCCAGAAAGAAAGTTAGGCTGATGTGGAAAAGGAGCTTAGTTTCAACTAGTGAAGAACAGCAACTGAGGTTTGGGGCTACCTCAGCAGAAAAGTAGAAGCAAAGGAATGCACTTCCTGCTGATTGAAGAGGGGATAGTAGCAAATAGTAAGAGGACAAATCTCAACTTCTAGTTTGCTTCTGTAGCTGAAAAGTAGGGTCGATTTGCATAGACTGAATTCCAGAAGAAACTAAAGAGTCCAGGAACAAAGAAGTGGTTGTAAGAAGGGTGTCTCTTCTCTTTTCCATCCCCCCAGTGTATTTCAGCTCTTCTAGTTTACCATCTATGTTCATACAATTTCGAGGAGCAAATCCTCTAAATATATCTGGTATGCCCTAATAAACTTGTTCCTCTTGCAATTCAGTTGATAAGTCTTTAAATTGAATAAGCTAATTCAGTCTTTATCTTTCAGATAGAGATGAAAGACTGCTATATGTGACTGCCTAGCACATTTACCTTGACTACAATTTGCTGATTTCTTGATTAGCTTTAGCTTTCTGGCATGATTTTAAAAGCATCTTTGAGTATCTGCATAAAATTGGCATAGCTGTCCATCATGGGATTATTATTGTCTACCAGAGTAATTGTTCATTTGACAGCTTATAAATCAAGAGTCCAAGGATAAATCTCATACATGCGGAATGTGTGGAAATTTCAGTTATCCTCAGTTAAATGTATAGCCTACACTAAAGGATAAAAATAACAAATTTATTTGGGGATCCTCCATATTTGTCTGGTAACAAGCTCTGGTAACAAGAAACATGGTTGGATGGGCAAGAATTGCCACAGCTAGTTTCAAACCTTGACCCAGTTGCTGACAAAAACGTTATTGAGCTGTATACCAGTAATTGTGGAACGTCTTCTGCCGGCATCACACTCCGATCGCCCTGTATGCTCTCACAGGCAGGGCTCCTTGGGTGCCGTCAGCCAGACGTTGTCGGCTGGCGGTGCCCAAGGGTAGGGCCTTCTCTGTGGGAGCACCCACCCTATGGAACCAGCTCCCCTTGGGTCTTCGTTTGGCCCCTGATCTCCACTCCTTCTGCCGCGACCTGAAGACCTGGCTGTTTCAGCAGGCCGGCCTGGACTGAAATAAGGTGGGGGGGCTTTTAAAGAATTTTAACTTAATTTTATTAGTTTTGACTATTAGGCTTGTGCTATTTAATTACTTTTTAATTAACTTATTGTATTGTGCTTTTATACTGTGAGCTGCCCTGAGCCCTCAGGGAGGGAGGGCGGCATACAAGTCTAATAAATTATTATTATTATTATTATTAATAATAATAATAATAATAATTCAGTGCTGCAGTTCAGTGCTGTAACATTGATGACTTGTTCAGCAGTCAGTGGTGTTCCCAAATAGCTTTAGTCAAGCCACTGCCATGGCTTTAATTAAGAACCTATTAAAACATGGCCTTTCTTATAAGTATTGTTGATATGAGTGTTAGGCTCTTGGCAGTAAGTTTACCAAAAGCATTATTTTCTTTGAATCATCTTTAACAAGGTTTGTTGCAAGGGAAAGAAATGTTATTATAGAAAATGTCTACAACTAGATTTCTTTCTTTTTAGGAAGCCAGTTCATCATATCTGTTCATTAGGACATAAGTTCCTTTCTAATGTCCCAATTGAGGAATGTGCAGGTAGCTGCAAATGTTTTCTCACCTGGCTGCCCACTCCCTGAATAATGCTCAGCTGTGAATACACCATTACAAAAACTATGATTCAGTTTGTTAGGCAATTGATTTGTGACTACAGGTAGTTGTCAACTTACGAGCACAATTGAGCCCAAAATTTTTATTGTTAACTGAGAAATTATCCTCCTTCAGTGTACTACATCTTGCTGTAATATATATCCCTAGATACTTAACCTTACTTGTGACCTGTATTTCTAAAGCTTCTTCCAATTCTTTCTTCCGTCTCGCTAACATATTCTTTGTTAATATCTGTGTTTTGTCTTTATTAATTTTCAATCCTGCTACTTCTCCATACTCTTCTATTCTTTCAATTAGCTTAAGCGCTGATTCCAGTGGGTCCTCTAATATAAATAACAGGTCATCTGCAAAGGCTTGTAACTTATATTCTTCTCTTTTAATTTTCATTCCTTTTATTTGTTTAACTTCTCTAATATACCTGTTTAACACTTCTAAGGTTAACACAAACAGCAGGGGCGACAGTGGGCAGCCTTGTCTAGTCCCTTTTCTTATATTTATAGGCTCTGTCAATTCTCCATTTATCAAAACCCTTGCAGTTTGTTCAGAATATATAGTCTCAATAGCACGTATAAAATTTTTGCCAAAGCCCATTTGTGTCAATTGTAGTAACATGAAGCGCCAACTCACGTTATCAAAGGCTTTTTGAGCATCCAGAAACATCAAGGCCATTTGCTTTTCAGGATGTGCCTCATAGTACTCCAGAGTGTCCAGGACTATTCTCATATGTTTGATGTGAAGTTGTAACTTTGAATGGTCACTAAATGAACTGTTGTAAGTCTAGGACTACCTGTATTTAGAAAGGAATATGCATGGCAGGAGCCATCATTGCTTTGCCAAAAGCAGGTAATTGTCAAACTGAACTTAGTTTCTTTTTCTGAAAAAGCAGACAGTTTAATTGGCTGCAGGAGTGTAATGAACATAGTGTACGTAAATTTCAACAAAATATATGACTGTTTCTTATGAAACATTTATAGAGAAGATAACAAAATGTGGGCTGGACTGGATACAGTGGTGATTGAACACTTGTACCGACAAGTCTACATCAAGCTGGAAGGAGGCTGATGAGCAGCACACTGCAAGACTCCACTCTGTTTGGATGAATGATTGGAAAATATTATGAGACTTATAAATATGGGAGATAGATGAAGGAACAGCAAATACCTTAGAGACATATTCAAGATTCAAGAGGATTTTGACATGCTAGTCGGTGAACAGAAGCCAGCAACTTAAATTTCAACATGGGTAAATGCAAAGTCTTTTATTTTGCATAAAAAGAATCAATAACATGAATTCAATATGCTGGTAATTTAAAATTTGAATAGACACGTAAAATATCGGTTGTCTATCACTACAGGTAATCTTCGACTTACAACAGTTCATTTAGTGACCAGTGTTACAATGGCAGTGAAAAAAGTGACTTATGACCACTTTTCATACTTAACAACCTTTAAAACATCCCCATGATATTGTGATCAAAATTCAGAAGCTTGCTTCATAATTATGACCATTGCTGTGTCCTGAGGTCATGTGGTCACTTTTTGCGAACTTCCGATGAGCAAAGGCAATGGAGCAGCAAGATTCACTTAACAACCTTGTTACTAAGTTAACAACCTTAGTGATTCACTTGGCAACTGTGGCAAGGAAGGTCGTAAAGCTCACTTAACAAATGTCTCAACAACAGAAATTTTGGGCTCAATTGTGGTTGTAAATCAAGCACCACCTGTACTTCATCTATATTTGTGTCGGCTGTAACACATTTAGATCTTTGGGACTTCATACCTAAGAAAGCTCAAGGAAATAGTGCCATATAACAGAATTTTTGCAGTTGGAAATTTTTGTAACCATGTGGCATGCCATTTATGTAGTGTAGGAACGAACACTGATATTCATAGGGCAAGGTATCTCCTATAGTTTTGATAAAGCTTAAAAGAAATAATAAGAAAAGAGGACTAATACTTATGTTATTATGAAAGAAGTATATTTCCTCAGATGTGTAGTCTTCATGGAATTTTTTTATTTTAATATTTTTGGTTCTGTTTCTGAAATAGGGGGAAACATTATTGAGAAGGTTACTTATTGAAAAGATAGTTTTTTGAGAATATGATATATTTGGGGAAATTCGTCTATAGCAGCAGTTCCCAACCTTTCTGGAACTAGGGACAAGTTTCAGAAGAAAAATTGTCTTCGATGGACCAAGGGTAGGGGGTGGTTTCATGCACAATCAATCCTGTGCATGCACAGAGAAGTTTCACTAGTTCGCCCATTGCTTATTCGGCCCAATTCCTAACAAGCCACTGAGCAGTACCACAAAATATGTAGTTATTAAATAAAAGGTTTTCAAGATGAGTTGATAATTGGTGGTACTTAATGAAGTTATGGAGTTGAAGGTCAACATATACATTCGGCATCATATTAGAAATGACTGCTTTTTTTACAGCACTTCATTCTGCCTTATTTTTGTCCAGGTAAAATATTAAGAAAGTATATCCTAATAATTGTCCTTGAAAGACCCTTTATCATTGATTGATCTCATGGTTAATTCAACAGTCAAATTTCTTCAAAACTTGTTTCTTTTGTTCCCTGACTGGTTTGGTGAGCCCTGTGTTTGTTTCTATTTACTTTAAACAATGCTCTGGATTTTTTTAAAAAAAGAAACAGACTTCCAAAGAGTATTTATTTTCTGCTTCTGTCATCATAGTTCAGTGCCAGAAAACTGGAAAATTTATTCAAGGAGAAAGCAGGAAGTATGTGCTTTGCTGTATATACAGGTTGAGTAATATCTCTGCAGATTACTGGTTGCTGGACTGCATGAATATTTATTATGCTCTATGACTTTGATCACTAAGAGTAGTTTGTAAAGCTTTGCACTTCTAGGATTTGTAAAGAAAGCTTTAAAATTATTTTAACAGTAATGAGGAGAATTTAAAAATGCAATATTGGGCTGAGAAATTCTACTACTGCAGAGGTTTGACTTAATTTTGAGCTTTTTAAAAATAATTTATGGAAGAATTAACCAAAATTCTGTATGGATTGTTTTCTTTTATAGTCACAAGCTTTTATTAAAAAGTAGCAAAAACACAAAGTGCCACATTTCATTGTTATTGGATTACTTGTTATACCAGCAATGTTTTGACTAACTAATAATTAGTAGTGAAAAGGTGGTAAATATTTACTGTTTACATTTGTCCGTATTATAACTATTTTGTGGCATAGTCCACTCGCTAACAATTATTTGTGAAACTGATAATGATGTGCTTGGTGAACAAACAGACTCAAGTAGGTTTCTAGCGGTACAATAATTTGAGGGATGTTTAAAATGTGTTATGATCACATTTACAAACATGTCAATGTACTAGAATTATCTTTAGTATTGAAGAATGGTCACATTTCTGGCTGAGGGAATACTGTGGCCAAGGTTCACATGTCCTAGAGTAATGTGTGACTTATTTATTTATTTATTTTTTGGACTTGTATGCCACCCCATCTCCGAAGACTCGGGGAGGCTCACAACTAAAAAAAACAACAATAAATAATTAAAAAAAAGATTAAACCAAATTCACAAGCCCAAAAATAAAACAAAATTTACAATACATAAAAAGTTTAAAAACCATCCCCCCCAAGAAAGGGTCACAGCCCGGATTGGTCAAACAACCAGGTCTTCAAATCATGGCGGAAGGTGCGGAAGTCAGGTGCCAGGCGGAGCCCCAGGGGAAGTTGGTTCCAGAGGTCAGGGGCCGCGACAGAATAGGCTCGTCGTCGGGGGACCGCCAGCCGGCATTGGCCCGCTGACGGGACCCCAAGGAGTCCTTGCCTGTGTGCTCGCACAGGGCGGCCGGCACTCGATGTCGGCAGGAGTCGCTCCCTTAAATATTGAGGACCTATGTCGTGAAGGACTTTGTATGTTAAAACTAAAACCTTGAATCTCACCCAGAGTGCAACTGGCAACCAGTGCAGGCAGCGCAGGAGGGGGGTAACATGGGAGAATCGGGAAACTCCCATCACCACCCGCGCCGCCGCATTCTGCACCAGCTGCAATCTCCGGATGGAGATTTAAATGTGAGTGTGCCCCTTATTTCTTTTCCAAATGGTAATAAAGTTGTTCATAATAAGTCCTGGGTTATGTGTGGTATGTTCGATATTATGTGAAATTCTTGACACCAGTTGGGCAGTTAGGCAACGTGAATAGGACAATGATTAGTAATGTTATCTGGAATTCTTTTGACCTTGTAAATCTGAAGATATTCCTGTAATAAGTGCGTTGCCATCTGTGCAACACTTACCTGGCTTCTTCAAGTAGTAGTGGGATTTGGAAATAGATGAACATCTATGGGAGAAGGTTATTGTAATAATAGTTGTAGTAGTAATGATAATGAGATAAAAGCAATCAATTCAAAGGTTATTCTAGTATTCTGATTCACAGAGCTTGATCCAAACATTATTTAACATTTGTCCAAACTAATGGAAGAGATCATCCTTTGATCTGGTGTGAAATATCACCAATATGTTGATTATACTCATCTTTACATCACAACCCCAAATCAAGCTGGAGGTACTTTAATAGTCTTGAACTGGATCTTTGAGGGCCTTTAGAGAAGAAGTAATATGAAGGTCTCCTTGTCCATAATGCCATCTACTCTTTGAGCAGGAGCTGAGAATTCAAGAAGACCCCCAGATTGTATATCACTGTTGAGAGGAAAATGTGATCCCACCCACAAATAAAGATGGACAATTGCCAGGTCTAGGGAGCCCTAATAAACACAACCATTGGTCTTGGTAGAATTGAGCTAGAATTGTGTCCTTCACTTGCAGGTTCACATAGCATCCAGATATGGTGACAGAACTGCAACATTTTGGTGTCTAAGCTTTGGGGAAGGCATTGTTTATTTTACTCTGATTGTATTAATTGAGATGTTTAGGATGTTGCTTTTATATTGAGTTATATTATTACAGTATATAATATCCAGAATCTTTGGACTGGATGGTACAGATTTTTAAAAAATAAATGACTGGTTAACTAAATAAATATTCTATGCAGCATTGCCAAAAATTTTATCAATTTCAAATTGTACACTCATGTTAAGAATTTGCTGCAAAGCTTTGCAAGTATTTTCCAGTGTGAGGATGTCTAAATCAGGTGTCTTTTACAAATCCAATTTTTATTTCCCTGTTTTCCAGAAGCCTGCTCAAAATGCAAAGTGAGAACCTGGGACCAGTAAATTACTATGTTGGAATTGATGTTGGCACATCAAGTGTCCGTGCGGCTTTGGTGGACCAGTTTGGTACAGTAATGGCTTATGCAGACCATCCAATTCAAATTTGGGCACCACAACCTAACTATTATGAACAATCTTCTGATGACATCTGGGAAGCTTGTTGTATAGTCACAAAGGTAGGGACATAGTGTGAATGAATGACTATTGTATGCTACATGCTTTGAGGAATCTTATCTAATTATCTGAAAGAAGTTGTCTGTCTTTGAAAATGATTGCAATGTGACATCTCTTTACTGTTAAATTCACAAAATTTTGGCCTTTTTGTTTATGTTTATCTGTATGATAGCCAAGTTTTAAAGACTGACAGAAGCTTCTGGCAAAATGTGCATTTTGTCAATTATAGCTGCATTCTTTTTCTCTCTTTCGGTATCAAATGTCTTCTCCTATGTTACTAGCCGGGTTTTAATTCCCTTTCAATATATGTAACAAATTTCTATTAAAAACAGCATAGATGCTATTGGACTGGATATCTTCATTTATTGGACAATTTATTCATTAATTAATTTGCAGAGTGGGGTGCATGGAGAGCTTTAATCTGTTCTAATTCATGGCAGTTTTGAAATGTGTTGGGTTTCTATTGCAAAATTTATATCTTGAAGTTGTGTTTTTTTCATCCAATAAGGCAGAAAAAAAACCAAATTCTTATTTAAATTTTTATTTAATTTTTTTAATTTTTTAATTATTTTATTTAAATATGCCTGAGCACATGATCAGATAAAAGCATGCATAAATTTTCCTCAAGATGATTAAGAGGCATTCGTATGTTAATATCTTGTAACTGTACATACATTGTAATGGAAAAGTAACCTGAAAATTAAATAATGAATGCAAAATAAAAGATTATTATTCTGTTCTGGCTCCTTTGCTTTAATGTGGATACTATGGGTTGAAGTAGTAATGGACATTGGGGACAGTGAGGTGTTTTAGACCTCTAAAAAAGATATGGATTCAAACCAGCCGATGTTCTGAGGTTGCTTTTAAATATGCATGAGATACTTGGTAATTTGTGGATGGACAGTTCATTGTTCTCTTGTTATTGATCAGTCTTTTTAAACATTCATGAGCCATGCTATTTAGTGAGTGTCCTAAGAGGGTTGAGGCCAGAACAATTGTTATGTGAATTATGAAATAAGAGTAGAGAGCTTCTCTTCGTCATATATTCCCTCTCTTTTCATATTTAACTTGAAGATTAAATATATTGCTATTACACTCTAGTAATCTGATTTACAAAGTGTATAAAAGGTAAGAGTGATTCTAACTGATATTGATGAAAAGAAAACTTTCACTGGCATCAACATTTGTTTTTTATTTGTCTTATTTGGGGGGAAATGGCTTCTTGATCCTCAAAGTTGACACAGGGAGCAGTTGCCAATTTCCTTCCTCTGTTCTACTTCATTTCTTCGTGCCTAATGTTATGACTTTCAGAGAACTGGAACCTTTTAAAAAATAGCTGGATGCATTTTAAGTGCAGAAAGACACTTAAAGGAGGACACTGATAGACCATCATACTTGGGAGATTAGTTTTCTTGTAGAGTTGTTTCCTCAGGTTCCTGGAGAACCTTAAAGGGCTGATATCAGTCATGCAAGTCTCACTGTGTTTTTCCATTTCTCCTTCTTATATCCTAATGATTCAGGGAAAAGCCACTGTGCCAATTTTGTTTCTGTAAGGACTTCTGAATATTTCCCTCAAGACCAACTCTGCATCAGAAAAATATCTGAGACTTTGAACACCTATTGTCACTCAGATTAAATGAATGTTTCTTAAACTGGGTTCTAAATTTGTTGTTTTTAGATCAGTTCAATTCTTCCAGGTAAATGAATACTATATCCATGAAAGAATTTATATTAACAGATCTCTCCTCAGATCTCACAGTAAAACAATTGGGAAAAACATCATGAGAACACTTTTGGATGAGCGCTCATCAAAACAATGAGGTTTTTAGTAAGAAAACATTGTTGAAGTTTTTCCTTCAATTTATTTTTTCCGGAAGTGGATTTTTGACAATCACAATAGCCAACCTGTTACACTGGAAGTTACACATACCATTTGTTTAATAGTTTTGTTCCCATTATTGACCAATATACCAACATATGCAAGCTCATGCATCTCCATTACAATATATAATCAGTTAAATGTAAAGGAAATTATATTTATTTTGTGGTCTTGGATTCTGGATTTCTGTGGATTTTAAGAAGAACGAATTAGTCAACAATGGGTAGAGTAACCAACAGTCCAAGCTGATATAGTTATCCTTATTAGTAATTTAGATAATCATATAGTGTCAGCATTTATACTCTCTATGTACAGTGTGGTGTATGTTCAAATTCGAAGAAATTTAATTTGAACTTCAGCTTTATACACTGTTAGCTGTTTTGTGGACCTCATTGAATAGAAAAGTGAGCTATGTATTTATTTATTTTTCTTTCACAGAAAATTACCCAAGGAATAAATATTTCCCAAATTCGAGGGCTTGGCTTTGATGCTACCTGCTCCCTTGTTGTTTTGGATAGCCATTTTCATCCTTTGGCAGTCAACTCTGAAGGTAAAACCTTCAAATAATAACTAAGGTTTGCAATAGCAACATGATAATTTAAAAATAAAATCTAGGCAATAATAATATAGCAGGTATAAATTCAATTATAAATTGTGCTGATAGTGAATTATCCACTTTTCAGATAGATGTGATTAAAGTGTTTGTATTTAAATGTATAGGATTTTCATATTTTTTTTGGAAGGAGATCTGTTACCAAGTTTTATTTAAAGTAGAAAGTTAAGTGAATTAGAAGGTGAAAGTATGATCACAAAGAGGGAATTTGGCTGAGTCAGAAAGAGGTAAAGCTTTCTTTATAGAATGAGGACTAAGTCACAGGGCTGCAGTAAGAAGGCAAAGGAAAGAGTCTTCTTTTTTATTTCATTCTACATGGGATCTGAGACATTTTTTGACTGGGTACCTCCATTCCTATCTCCTTAAAAAAAGATGTACAAATCCTGCCTTTCCAACTACAGTCATGTGAAAAAAGTAAACAAATCCATTGATTTTTAAAAACCTTTTCACTATATTTCAGCATACAGATATTTGAGCCTTATTTCAACATTATTGTTAGATAAACATAACAACATAACAACATTATGCATCGTTCAGCGTTTGCTTTTTGTAGCCCATTGTAAAATTTAAATACACATAAAAATGAAATGAATTGTTCATTCGTTGGCATCTTAGGGAATCTCTGAATTAGAGTGGACTGGACTTGGACCCTATCAGTCATTCAGTTTACTCTTCAGTAAACTGAGTTAACTAAGAAAGAAAATGTTGCTTTCAAAACAAAGAAGGCTATAGCATAGCAAGGACAGTACTTGGGTATAATGCAATCAGTAATTGAATACAACCAATTAAACTTCATAGATAATCTTTTAACAATTATCCAAATGTATGTTCCAACTGTTGATGCAGAAGGAGAGAAAGCTGGTGAATTTTATTATCACTTTCCCTCTGGAATTGGCAGAACATGCAAGCAAGATACCCTAATTGTGACTTGAGAGTGGAATGCCAAAGCGTTAAGAAAGAAAATATAGTGGGTCTCTACTACCTAGGAAATCAAAATATTTTAATAATTTCTACCAGATGTCTTCTTGTTAACACAGACTTCCAATGACATCTATACATATGAACATCACCAGAAGTGTTACACAGAAATCAAATTGATTATATTGTTGCTATAAGAAGATGGAAAAGCTCATTTATAATAGGCAAAGTGTGGTCAGAGACTGATTATGAAACAAAATACGAATTGTTCATATGAAAATTTGAAGCCAAGCTAAAGAGGAGTAAGACAGCTGATTGGTCTCCACAAAATGATAATGATCATATGCCTACCATTTTTGTTATAAGATACGATTCAGAGTCTGATTCTGACCTGCAAGCTTTGGATACTATGTTTGTGTGTGCATTTTCAGCAACGTTGAAGCAGACATTTTTAAGGAAGACAAAAAGAATCACTTTGAAGCCCTGAAATGCTACAAAGGCATAGGAACTGTGAAATGAACTTAAAGAAATTGTTAATGAGGAATGTGGGGAAAAATTGTCAGATTACAAAAGAAAAAAGAAAAAAAAAAGAAATCAAGCTGGATGGAACAAACCATGAAAATATCAGGAAGAGAAGAGAACCTGAAGCCAAGAAATACAGAAATCTCAGGAAAGATCTTAACAAAGAATTTTAGAAAGCTGTTAGAAGAACAATGACATCTGTAAAGATATCAAGATGGAGAAAGCCACATACATACAACCCCCCCAAACAAGCAAGCAAGCAAACAAACAAAACAAAAACCAAACCAAGGAATGTCTTCCAAACTATTTTTGAAGTCAGATTGAGGTTCCAACTTTGAAGTGATATGCTAAAGGCTGCCAATGGAGAAATAGTAACTAATGACAAGAAGTACTGGAACATGACTGTGTTGGTTTAGATGCCATTTTACATCTATTTTCTGATTAATTATAGCTTTTATAATTATAGCACAGTCAGAAGGAAGGCAGAATTTGTACATTTCTTTTGTATAATCAGAAAAAGGGGTGGATCACCTGTCAATAATGAATTTTCTTAATTGTAGTTGTGCCCAGTTACAGCAGTCCCTTCTGACTATTTCTGTGATTTGTTTAAACATACTGTAATTATAGGTATGGTGCCTGTTTCTAATGAAAAAGCATATCTTTGCTATGGATAGTATCTGGATAGAAGAATGTGTGTATGAAATATTTTAATGGAAACAATGACTGATTTGGTTTTTGTTTTATAAGGAGAACACAAAAGAAACATCATCATGTGGATGGACCATCGTGCAGCTAATCAAGTAACACGCATCAATGAGACTCAGCATAATGTGCTGTCCTTTGTTGGTGGTGTGATGTCAGTTGAAATGCAGCCACCTAAATTGCTATGGATAAAAGAAGTGAGTTCAAGAATTCAACAGGCTTTGCCATTTTTGTCAAGAAAGCTTGAATCTTCTAACCTGTATATCAACCATTCTCAATCTGCTCTGCTTCTTGCTAATACTCCAGCCAATATTTCCAGCTGACTTAGCCAATCATTGTTTCTAACCTGGTCCTCTCCTTAGCTTTCTGTGGAAAGCATGTTGGGAAAGGCCGTTCCAAATGTTATTGAGATAATAAAATATAGAAGTATATCTATCACTAACAACAGCATTAAAACAGGAAATTGCAATAATTTTCTAACAATTCCTGCTTTTTATGTCAGCTGCTTTTAAATATAGTTACGGTTCTTAACATGTTTATTTTTAAAAATTGGATTAAAATATTTAATATTTTCTACTTGGCATGTTGTATATTAGTCTTTAGAAGATTGAGATCAAGCCTAAACTATTCGATAATGACAGAAAAATACATAGCTAAAAATAAGTGTTAATTAATATTCACTAACTTCTATATATTCCATATCAAGAGTGATAGGACTAATGTCTCATCCTTCACTTCAGAATTCTTACTGTAATTAGGATTTTTAATTGACTATGTTGGTTGTTTGGTCTTCTAAGAAGTAAATTGATTTTTAAAAAAATTTTCTTCCTTTTCCCAATGATTCTGCTATCTTGTTTAGATATATAAGGATTTTGAACTTATCATTTCCTGCCAGGTGGCAAAACACAAAATTTAGTACATCATAATGCATATTATGGTGATGGGACTAGCTGGCAAATGCCCTGTATTATATTCAATAACAAAATTAATGGGTATCCTGCTTGTATGGAAATGACAAAAAGATCATTGCACCATAATTCTGTAAGTTCTACCTCGTTCGGATGTGAGTGTGATGTCATAATGCATGTACAAAAGGGGCAGAGCTGACACTGCAAGAGTTCACAATATGTTAATTACACTGACAGATTTGACACAGCTGCAGGCATTTGTAAGGAAACCAACACGTTAGCAGTGATTCAATCTAATTCCATCCATTTAAATTTGAAAACTATTAGGATGGAATGTGAATTGAGCAACTTTCTTTATGAATTGTATGTAACAATATAAAGCTTTCAGCGGGGAAGAAATAAACCGGCACATTAAAATATAGTGAAGTATGGGAAGAATTGAATAGGAGGATCATTTTTGGATACTGTTGAAACATGTTTGTATTCTATTGAAACATACTGAATTCTCTACGGAAGATTGATTTGATTAATAAGTTCAGGACAGACAAAATAGGTCTTCCAGTAATAATCAAGGAATTTGTTTCTAATAACTGATTACCCGCAACATGCTAAGAGGCACTTCTGATCTCATTGTCAGTATCTTATTATAAGAGGCAAGGCAGAATGTTTCAGTTTTAAAGATATACATTTCTAATGGAAATGCAAAGAAAAATGGAACTGCTACATATAAGATTTCTAGACAGTACATTAGATTGAAAAGACTATAAAATGTTGTAATAGACATAAACAGTATTTAAGATACATGGATTCTTAGAGTGCAGATAATTATTTTCAAAATAGCGTGTGCCCAGAAAATAAGTAGCTTTTTAAAATACAGAGAACTTTTAGTATTTCCAAACTATCTATACATTTTCAAATATCCATATTTTTGGGAAGGTGTTAAGGGTAGGCTAGACATCTCTTCAGTTGCAGTTTAAACAAAAATAATTCCCTGAGGCTAGAAGGCTAATTGAAGGATTTCTTCAAATCATATTTGTGTTGTTTTCCTGGCATATTCATCAACTCAAATAAGAATGTATTTTTAACACAATTATAGAATTACTTGCATTGATATTGCTGAATAGTTTTTAAAATGACATCCTGCTTTCCCCAATGTTTTAACAGTGCCAGATAATAAATAACAAACAGTAGAGAGTACTGACCATCATATCATTTGAAATGGTGAGATGATCCCATCCTTCACTACAGGTAGTCCTTAACTTATGATCTGTTGCTTAGCAACTATTTAAAGTTACGATGGAATTTCCCCCCCTTCATGCTACTTACAACTCAGTTCTGAAGTTCAAACAACTGTCCCCTCTGTGGTTACCTGATTGTATTTTGGGCACTGAGCAACCAGCCCACATTTACAGAAGTTTACAGCATTCTGCAATCACATGACCGCAATTTATGATGTTTTGCAAAAAAGGTTATTTACTTTCAGCAGAATGAACAAAGGATTAGCTTAAAACCCACCAATTCACTTAAGAACCATTATGAGTCATGTAATGACTCCTGCAAAAGTCAGAAAATTGGGTGGTCACGTGGATTTACCATGTGACAACATGATTGTCATAGGCAAGTTGTGGACTACCTGTAATCTCTAAAATTCCATTTAAGTTGACTTGTTTTACCTGTATGAAACAGTCCTTCAACAATAAGAAGTCAGTTTGCACATACAGTCGTAGTCTAATGAAGGCCTGTCAAACTGGCGGGTCGTGGGCTGGATACGGCCCATGCAGGCCACGCCCACCCCAGCTCCGCAAAGGTAAAAAAAGTCCTGATACGTCACAATATGGCCTGCAATGCAATCAGATTTGACACCCCTGGTCTAATGTCTGTGTTAATTTACTTTTTTGTGTGGTACAGGTTGATACAGAACTTTTAAACTTCCAACTATCAGATGAAAAGGAAAAATGTACCATTTGAATTTTTTAATAGGCCCCACTAGTCTGGCTTCCACATTTGGTCTCAGTGATGCTTTCTGTCTGTTAATAAAAGCCAATTTAAATTGCCCCCTGCCAGTTTCTAAGAGCTGAGGTCTCTTTTCCTGATTGTTAACATACAGTGGGATTAGTTGGAGCTGCTGAAGGTCAACAGAGTTAACTGGTAGAAGCTAAGAATTAAAAATTCATATTGATAGGGGTTAATTAGCATTGCTTGAAGATCCCGTTATGATATATGAATATTCATTTAAACTGCTCTACACTCAGTGATGTTTGAATAATTCACAAGAGGTTTAGAAAAAAGTTTTGGGTTTCTATACTTGCTGCTCAATGTTAACTAGAAACAGTAAAGAGATAAAGTTCACTGTTTAGGCTAGTAGTCTCAAGGAGAAAATTGTAGCCCCATAGAAAATAAATGAGTGTGAAAATACAAGTCTGTGGCTTGCCAAGTTTAATGTTATGGATATAGAATAATATCCAGTATAGATTAATGGAAAGTCATTTCTCATTCTCTTGCCTACCAATGAAAAAAATAATAGAATTTGTTATTTCTTATGGAAAAATATAATTCTTTCTAAATTGGTGGGTAGTGTAAATATTGTTTATATGGGCTTAATAAATTGAGGACTACCTGTATCTCTTGATCCTGACTTGCTGAGAAAAATTAGCTTATCCTTTTATTACCAGAAAAGATGTATTGTCACTTGGCACCATAGTGGAAGAAAAAAGGGAGTAGTGCCAACAATTGCTGAATCATAGCCTGGATTAGGCATGACTTAATTTTAAAAATGCTTACCATGCTTCAAATTTAGAACAAAAAAATATTAGATGGCAGGGATTTGGTTTCCATTATAGGTGGAAGAAAACCACAGCTAAGGTTCTAGGGATAGCTTTCTTTAGTATTATAAGCTACAGGATCAGATTGTATTCCTACTGAGTATTAATAAATAAACTAACTATCTGTGTTTCCCTGGGCTCCAAAATAAGCACTAGGGTTTATTTTCAGGGGATGTCTTATTTTTTTCTATGTACAGGAGGTCCACTTCTGCTTGCTCATGCTGGGGCAGGAGGCTGTGTGGCATGCCAGTGCTGCCACGACGAGGCAGGGAGGGTGGAGCTGCCCCATGCGCCTTCCACTGGCTTATCTCAGGACCCGCAGCCAGGCCATCCATGCCCTAACACCTGCCTTGCCTCACAGCCACAGCACCAGTGTGCTGCTTGGCCTTTTGCTCCGTTGCAGCCGCAGAAAAAATGGGCTGGCAGTCAAGTGGGCTCTTGCTCCTTATGGCTGTTGGTGCTGCTACTGCGAGGCAGTTGTCGGGGCGTGGATGGCTTGGCTGCGGAGACCCTGAGGTAAGCTGGTACAGGTGCATGGGGTAGCTCTGCTGCCCTCCTGCTTTGCCTTGTGGCCTCAGCCCATGGGAATGGGTGGCCAGTCAGCTACACAGGCTCTTATTTTGGTGGGTAGGGATTATATTAAGCGCACATGTAAAAACATGCTAGGGTTTATTTTCTGGGTAGGTCTTATTTTCAGGGAAACAGTATATTTCTTTGTACATAGTTTGTTACTTTTCTTTAATTGTGGAAAAACCAGCCTATAATTAATTGTTTATTTTCATGGAACTTCTTGAGTCTTGGTAGTTAGCTCAATATCTATATTTTATTTGTTTATTAAACAGATTTATATAACTGCCCTACTCTCACAGAATTTGACATAGTTTGTTTGAAAGTAAAGTACCTGGTGGGCTCTTACATTCTTTTTAATACAAAGAATGCATATACCTTAAATAAACCTGCAGAAATAAGATAATACCAACAACTCTAAATCACTCGTTCATTCATATAACTCATTCGATAAATAGACTTTACTTCCTCACACTAACAATTAAGCAAACTTGATTTCTCCAGTTTCTTGGACCATATAAAATTAAAGTCTGGAAGTTTTGATTGTCTGTTGTTCCTACCACTGTTCCTACCCGTCTTAGAATTTGGGTTAACCAAATCAGGAAATTGACTTCTGCTCTGATATTTATGCAAAACCAGAACAGTTCAGTAGGCTTTCTGTTAGAAAAATTATATTGAAGACTATCCTGAGCATTGCCATTGGTAAATGTTTTGAATCAGTTTCTCTTGAATTCTTGAATTTGTGTTCTACTTATTGCTTGTTATTATGTTTAATCTTTGGCTGTTGAATTGCATCATACCAAAAAGAATTGGTTACATTTTCTTTCTATAATGGTGGTGCAATTTAGCCTGTAACATGCTGGATAATTATTAGGCACCTTCAGTCGGGATTGAATATTTCTGATTGTTTAGATTAGAAAGATTGAATTACTAATTATACTAGATATGTTCCTAAATTGATTTTAAAAGCTTCATTCGCACTTCATTTATTACATGAAAGGAAAGAGATCTTCCTTCCCATGCTTTTTCCACAGGGTAAAAAGGTCAGAGTATAATAGCTTGACAATTAATAATCAAATGGCAATTACAAGCAATAATTCTTTTTCGTCTCACATTGCTGCTTTCTTCATCTTCTTTGAAATGCCTGGTATATTTCTGCTATCTTCTTCCTTTTATGCGTGACTTTTTTATGTCTCCCTTTCCCTTTTTCATTAAGTAGACAGAAGCAGTTGCCTCTGGCAGCTTATCTTAAGTACAATAAAAGGGATTGTAAATTATTATTTAATTTATTATAAGTGTTATGGTATTTTTAATCGCAGAAGGGAAGAAGTACTTGTGAGGGTTGAGTTTTTTTGTTTTGCTTCAAATGCCAAAATAACTACTAGCCTTGGATTTGAGAGAAGAACATTATCTGCTGCTCTATTTCGGGGAACTAAATGGTTTGGGCCTGACCTTGAAGTGTGATTTTTCTTTCCTTGTGATGCATCAGAAATTATCACAATATTTGTGATATATTCAATATTCATATCTGAATAGCCAGGTATGGTAAACCAGTGTTTGAAGCCTTTCAGTATTCTTTCTCCTTATTTGTGCTCTGGGAGTAGGTTGATAATAGTTTAAAATTCATTTTTATATGTGCTAAATAAACAGGTTGATGTTATTTTTTTCCTCCCTCTTTCCAATCTGGCTTTATTTTGCAGACCTTGTGCCTGGCAATTATTTTTAGAATAATGCTGTTTTGCCTGCTTACAATTACTCTCCTCAGCTCCCACTTTCACCCACATTCTCTGTTAAGAATGTGATTTGTTTTATGTTGAATCTTCTTCCTTCTGGAGAGAATTATATAATCATCAAATCTTCCCTCACCTGTAATTCTACATGCCAACTGCTGCCAATTAAAGAATATTCACTTAGTTGTTCTGATCCTATCCCCATGTTGATGAATCAGGGTTTTTTTTTGAGAGGGTAAAGAATAGAAAGAAGGTTCCTTGAAAAGCAACCACTATAATCTGAACGAAGTCGTACTGGAGCTATAATTGCTTGAATTTGCTTCAAATTAAGCATGCTTTTGATGGAAGATCCAGGCCTAGATTTCCCCCCCCTGAATGTTTGGATTACTATGTGGTATTGGGCAAATAGAAGGCTAAAGAGGGATGAATGCCATGATTAATGCTGAGCTAAAGGAAATGACTTGTATGGTCACCACAGGTAGTCCTCTACTTATAACTATTAACTTAGTGACTGGTCAAAGTTACAACAGCACTGAAAAAAGTGACTTATGATAGCTTTTTACGCTTACGACTTGCAGCATCCCAATGGTCATGTGATTAAAATTCGGATGCTTGGCAACTGGCATGTATTTATGACAGTTTGTAGTGTGCCAGGGTCATGGGATCACCTTTTGTGACCTTCTGACAGGTTAGTCAATGGGGAAGCCAGGTTCACTTAACAAGCATATTACTAACTTAACAATTGCGGTGATTCACTTAACAACTGTGGCAAAAAAGGTCATAAAATAGGGAAAATACACTTAATAACTGTCTTACTTATCAATGGAAATTTTGGGCTCAGTAGTGATCATAAGTTGAGGTCTATCTGTTTTACAGAGGTAATATGAATTCAGAGTTATTATGTCTTAATGGGCTCTAATGAGGAGTATGTGCATGCACATGTACGTATCAGAGGTAGTATTCAGCAGGTTCTGACCAGTTCTGGAGAACCGGTAGTGGAAATTTTGAGTAGTCTGATTGGCCCTGCCCCCATCTATTCTCTGCCTCCTGAGTCCCAGCTGATCGGCTGGGTCTTCTTTTGTTGCCCTGCACAGGAGAACGGAGCTGGAATGCAGGTTAGTGGGGTGGGGAGAGAATGGAGATTTTACGATATCCTTCCCCTGGAGTGGGATGGGAATGGAGATTTTACACTATCCTTCCCCTGCCATGCCCAAGCCATGCCCACCAAGCCACACCACATCCACCAAGCCACACCCACAGAACCGGTGCTAAAAAATTTTGAACCCCATCACTGGTACGTATGCTTCCTGCTTTGTGTAGAATCTGTTGATCCAGAATGGGCTGGCCAAGAGGACAAGTTGCCAGTAGTTTCCAGCCTGGGATCTTAATAGAACAGGGATCTCAAAATAGGTTTCCCTTTTTATATATTGTTAGAAGAAGGTTTTAAATAAGATTTTAAAAATTACATAAATAAAAAGTTAGAAAAAAAGAGATGTAGAAAATAAAAGAAAAAGTGAAAAATAACAAAAGGAAAAGAAAGATATCTAAAGAAGCGACTACCCATCTTTGTAGTGCTTATAAACATGATAGTTACCATCTCCACCCTCCCAAATTACATATCATGCTTCTTCCCACAAGCAACCCTTTTTAATTAGTAAATCCCAACATCACCAATTCATTTTTGTCCATTTTCAGCAAAAAGTCCATAAATTTCCTGTCTTTGTTCCCTCCTTGGTCAAACAAGTCGATTTAGTCATTCCTGCAAGCTCTGCTGTCTTTCTCCATTAGTATATCTTCCACCTTTGTGTATATAATAGACTCACTGTAGTTCTTTTTCAATCGTAGTCCTCTCATTTGCAATAGCTTATTTCCCTTGGAGAGTCAGTAAGGCAGCTAAAACAATTCTTTATTACAAAACATAAAGTGTTAAGTAATTTGGAATGTATCTCTCTCCATTGAAATCTAATTTTTAATGTTGATTTTGTTACTGGTTGTTGCTGACTTATGTTTTCATGATAGTAGTCAACATCATTAAAAAAGATCAGCAAAAGTGATATTTTTAACATAGATAATAAAATGCTCTCTAGCTGCAGAATATTAAGTCTGTCTCAGTGTCTGCTGTTAAAGTTGTGGGTCATTGTGTTCTGTGGTCTCAGCTGTATTTCTTGGAAAACCTGTAAGTGATTTGGCTTGTCAATTTCTAGTAAGAAGTTGGTCAAAGTATTGTTATCTGCTGAGTATATAGAACAGGAGAGTAAGTTATTATGATCACATTTGGAGCTGATTAACTACTTGGAATTGACTAGTGTTTTCAAAATAGCCTTTTAAAAAAGTCTAAATGGTGATTTCCAGAAAGAAAGAGATATTTGGGAAAAGGAGTCCAACTGTACTTTCCAGTGAATAACAAATAAATCTGGAGCTTCAGAAAATGACTTGCTATACTGAAAACTGCATTAGGATAGTTTCAGAACACTTGTTAATTGTGTGGACTGGAGTACTGCAAATAATAGAATGACTTGTGTGGTCAGATTGGTATATATGTAAAACTTAATGTTAGTGTGGAAACATAGCAAAACCTGATGTGTTTTTCTGATCTAACTGGTGGTGACAAATCATTTTGGTGACTAAAATGAATCATTTGGATGTGTTTCAAGGGGCTCATTTTCGAATCTTTTTATTGTGGCTTTTGGAAAGCTGCAATAGTGTCCACTTATTTTTCCTTTTACATCAGACGTTTGACCCCACTGACACTAAACCACTCTCTGGTCATCTTAGTCTTGGCTTCCATAAAAGTGAACAAGAACAAACTTTTTACAGGATTTTCAATACTCTTGCCTGGAAATTCTTATTTCATTTCTATCCAGAATATGCCTGCTTTTGTTCCTTTTCCTATTGATTTGTTTAACTATTGGATCTAAAGAATTATATAGTTAAATAATGGTATCTACATTTATTTATCTATATCCCACCTTTATTATTTTTATGAACAACTCAAGGTGCTGAGCATATCTAATCTAATGCTACCTTCTCCTCCTGTTTTCCTCATGACAACAACAACCTGTGAGGTGGGTTGGGCTGAGAGAAAATGAGTGGCCCATAGTCAGTCAGCTGGTTTTCATGACTAAAGTGGGATTAGAATTCATGATCTTGTGGTTTCTAGCCTGGTGCCTTAATCACTAAACTAAACTGGCTCTAAATGCATGTAATTACAGTGGTGGTGCCATGATGCTACAAGTATTAAATTCAGCAACATTAAATTTTTATTTAAAGCACAAAATATGGAAAATATCATAGGGCAAATATTATGTGTGAGACTAAGAGAACTGAACCATCGAGTTCTCTCTGTGACAATATTCTTATAGAAGGAGTGGCAGAACCCAAGGGCGGCAGAGTCAAAAGAGGAATGAGCCTAGAGTATCTATGTAGCCACAAATGGACCAAATCCAATCCATCTTGAATTCTGTTGAAAAGTTTTCTTGAGTTCAGTAGAGTAGTGTCAGGAGCAACAGAATAATAGAGTAATTGTGATGCTCCAAATTAAACTGATTTATTACTAATCATGTCTATGCATAAGAATCTGCTCAACTAACTGTTAGAACTATCTTGGCATTAGAAAAGGGTCAATTGAATTCAACAGGGGTTAGACTTGGTCCACCTGTGGATACATAGAGGCTCATTCCTTTTTTGACTCTGCCCCTGGTTCTGCTACTCATTCTCCTACACAAATGCAGGGAATTTGCAACATTGGGACATCCAGAAGTTTTTGGTGGTGTTAAAATGTCCTGATGTTATTTTATCCTAAGGATAATATAAGTGTCTTAGTATTCCCAAAGATATTCACTCCTATCCTAGGTTACTCAGTCTTGCTACTTAGATGCCCTTTAGAGATAACACTGGGAGATGCCAGAGAAATCTACACTCATTATTAAGTTGATATTATTTTCTTGCTTATTATTTAGGGAGTTGTGACATGAAATATATTCTGATATCCAGTTCCTTTGGGAACAGGATGCAAGGTTCTCAAGAGTACATAGAAAGGACACACAAATATATCCATGGATATAAACGTAGAGGTAATACAAGCTACAGAGGTTTAGTAATGAATGTTCAGAGGTTGCAAATGTAGTATATAAAACATCCTTGAGTAGACTATGACTTTGCTTGTTAAAACCCTTTGCTGGAGGACAAAACATGAATAAAGCTCAAATAACTCTACATAGAATTTTATCATTCTGTACGGAATGATGAAACTTAAATTTGGATGAAGAGAATACCAGTGTTGTCTTAGCTACTGCATATGATTTAAATTTGTTTTTAAATTATACGAGCTAAAACTATCCTTTTTATCTCCAACAAAAATTATCAGAATTTGCAAGAGTCTTGCTGGGAGAAAGCAGGGCACTTCTTTGATCTTCCGGATTTCTTATCATGGAAAGCAACAGGTGCCACAGCAAGGTATGCAAAATATTATGGCATGTTTTGTTTTTCCTCATCTCTTTTCTTGAGCCAACTTTTTCTCGTTATTTATTTTGACTGTATGCAATGTATATACACCTGCATATGATTTAAATTACATCTTGAACCTATCTTGCTGTTGTGCATTCCTGAACAAAATAGTTCCTGTGAGCATTTTCAGTTCTTAATTAATTGTTGTTGCTATTGGTTCCCTGATTCCACATTCACATATCTGGAATTTGACCAATTCAGTACCAGTTTCTTGGAAACAACAGCTGGGACATTATATCTCACAGGAGATAAAACATCTCTTTCCAATTTAAGTAAAAAGAAATCAAGATTTTACACCCCCTCTTGGGACTAGAGGGAGAACAGCCAAGGGTTTGAGAAAGCCAAATGAATGTTTTTTCTTTTTCTTTTGAGAGTTTACAAGCTGTTAATTGTTGAAACAAAACATGCATTTTTTTAACAGCAAGATTGTAGCATTTATAGCTTAAGATATATGTATATATATTGACTTGTAAAAGTTGATATTTTGCTCTGTATCTTTTACGCAAATAAATTTACAAAATCTGGAATGAAGGTAATTTCAGTAAATTTGCTGTAAATTTCAGTAAATAGGCAGTCATGGTAAACCTGGGCAGTAATATTGCCAGTTTGTATTAAAATCAAGTCATAAACCTAGTATCAATAAATTGGGAATGTAATCTAAAAGCTAACCTGAGCAGCAGATATTGAAAATTCTTGCCTTAATTTTGATGTAGTAAAAGATTTAATAGTAGCCATAAGTTTGAATTTCACAACTGTCATGAGACCACTTTTCCAGGACTGAAGCAAGCAAGGCCTTGCATGCAATCCAATTTTCAAATGTTCCCCCTTTGAAGAATTTCTGCCCACCCTCTTGGAAGATCCAGGCCTGGACATTGTTATATTCTGTAATTCAACCCTATTCTGTCTCCAGCTGGATTCTTCCTAGGAGTTTTGGGGAAAGAACGTATTTCTGATCAACTATATTTTTTATACTGTTTATGTAACCTTTAGGTGTGTTGGGGGAAGAGGGGTAAAATAAAGCAGCAATTGTAAAAGGAGATGGTGTGATAATTAACTTTTATGCAAACTTTTATTTTTGAAAGAGGAAGACTTAGGCTGCATTATACAGCAGAGAGGGCTAAGCAACTGCATTCTGTTTCCCAGGGACAGTATCACTGTGTGGCCCTGCCCCCCTGCCCGATTAATATTTTTAATTGGCTGGGAAATGAGCAGTCAGAGTCAATGGTAAGAATTTACACGCAATTTATGCTTTGCCCCGCTTGTGATACTTCTATGTTATGTGGTGCAGACAAAGGTGTTTAAAATGAAATGATAGCTTCCTTTAAGACACTGTTAAATTTTTCATTTCTGGTTGCAAAAAAAATATGTTTATTTATTTATTTAATAAATTTATGTAGTTGCCCAACTCACGCATGGTGACTTCAGGCAGCTTACAGCATTAAAAATCCACAACCCAAAGCCTGTCAAACTGCAACCCCACCCTCCCACCCCACCCCAAATCACCACTACAATGATGCATGAACTTACTGGCAATTTCACACCAGTATTAATCTGGAATAGGCAGGATGGATCCAATTTCTTTTATGGTTTGTAACTTAGTATCATCAAATGGAACTGGTGCATTTCATACAATGATTTTCTGGTATTGGTTCATCTCAGCATTGCAACACCTTGATGGACTCTTAAGAGTTGCTGTATTGAGCGAGAATTCCACTCGTTTGTTTCCTCTTCTCATTTGCACTGAGTAGACCCTATTCATTACTCAAATTTTGTAGCAGTAAAGATCTTGTCCTGGTTTTTGTCTTCTAATTCTTCTGGTGTCAAGGTTTTTTTAAAAAAATTATTATTATTTTGGTTTTCTCCAGTCTTCACGTTCTAGCCAAGGTTGTCCATGATGATATCAATAATAGCTATCTCCTAAAACAGTTTGCTTCTTTCACCTATCTTGGAGACTTTTTCTTTTCCATTTGTCCAAATGGCTATGTCTTCTCCCAGTTGACAGTGGCACAATTCTTCACCTGGAGCTGGCAATCTTCAGATTGATAGCTTGGAGAAGATGTTTTTAGGACCCTTCTTGAACACAGTGGCTCAAATTTCTATGTAAGGCATGCAAACCTACTCGGCAAGCAGCTGTTCTATAAATTGGTTGAGATTTCACGAATGAAGGCGAAAATATGTATCCCAAGATAATGTTGCAGGAACCAATCTGGGTTGGTCACTGGGACCAGTGGCTTTGTCTTCCAAGCTTTTGGACTCATGCTGGAGCCCATTTTCAAGGAACTCCTCTCTAGCAGATTGGTTCCTGGTTGAGATTGGTCTCTCTTGTTGCTTTCATTGAATTTTTCCCCTGCTATATTTGGAATTTTTGTCTTTATAATCAAAGGAATTTGCCTTCCCCACCTTTCAAATAGCAACAAATCTGGGCAATTTTTTTCTTCCTCATTGATAACAACACAGTTTAGGGAAAGACTTTTGAACATTTGCCTTTCACGAACATCAAAATTGTATTGAATTTGCTTCTAGTTTTCTCTCAGATGATGGGAAAACTTTTTGAAACTGTAGCTATCTCCTCACTTCACTCTTTTATTTGTTAACATTCTTAGCTGTCATACTGTCAGCATGATATCTCAATGAAATTTGCACCCTGAGTTTGAATGAGCTATACCTGTCATTTCATAGGGATGAGATGATCTTGTGACCAGCTCTAACCTTTGTTCCCAAAGTTGGCACTGAAACTTATCTGCCTCAGCAGCAGGCGTTGCTTGCAAATTTTCTAGACCTCACAATGTCATTGGAGCTTTCTTTTGATCTGTGTGATAAGCAGCGACTATTGCATTCCCCTTTGACTAAACTGCTCAAGTTTTATGAAGATCCTCATTAGCTGCTGTTCTGTGATTCTTGGTCAGTGTAGACAGACATAATAAAGCTTTTTAATCAGGGATGGGATCCGACGGTATAACTACCGGTTCTGTTGCTTTGTGCGTGCGAGTCGTGCGAGTGCAATTTATGACCTCCTGAGCTGCCCAGACAGCTGAGCAGCGCTGTGTGCAAGTGCTCAGTGGTTGGAAAAGCCCCTTTTTCCTGCTTTTTCAACCGCAGCTGTGTCGCGCAAAGCAGCTGCAATTGAAAACGCAGGAAATAAAGGTCAGGTAAGAGCCCAGGTGGGGCAAAACATTAGTAAACATAGAACCAGTTCTATATATGCTCTCTGTCTGCTGCTCTTCAGAGCAACCGGTTCTACAGAAGTGGATAGAACCGGTAGAATCCCACCCCTGTTTTTAATCATACATAGAGTTGGTTTACCATCCCAAACTCAACAGCTTTTCACAACGTGGTAAGACTCTGAAGTATATAATAAAGGAAATGTCATTTTGAATTAAACAGATGCTTTAAGATTAAGCTTCTGAATCTTACATACAAACTGTAAAACAGGTACTCATTTTTTTTCTATATAACTTAAATGCCAAATTTTGTTTTACTGCCACTTGCCATTCCATTAAATCCAGGGTTTCCCAACCCTGGCTGCTTTAACTTCCAGAATTCTGCAGGCAGGCTGGGGAATTCTGGGAGTTGAAGTCCACTTGTTTTATAGTGACCAAGGTTGGGAAACCCTGCATGAAGCTATAAATCCAGTGGTGGGATTCAAATGTTTTTACTACCAGTTCTTCTGGGTGTGGCTTGGTGGGGAAGGATACTGTAAAATCTCCAGTCAGAGGTGGTATTTGTTGGTTCACGGAACTATTCAAAATTTCCGCTATCAGTTCTCCAGAACTGGTCAGAACCTGTTGAATACCACCACTGTATAAATCCTCATTGTACTACTGTGTCTTGCAGCATATATAAAGCAAGAAGATTTTGAGATACTTTCTACGTTATTTTCTGATTTGTTCTGGTTCTATTTTTTCCCCTTTGCAGTGTTTAATTCCACCTCAGTGTTCTATCTCAGTCGAAGCATCTGGGCTGGGTATTCCTTAAGATCTAATATCTGCAATCTGAAACAATTTATAAATTTGCTTTCTTTTAAAAAAAATGAGCATCAGTTCTTGATAAACCAAAAACCATTCTTTTCACTTTGGAAAACCAAATGAACTAGTTCAGCACTGAAAACAGGAGATGATGGAGATGGAGGCAGAAATTGTAGTGGGTATATGGCTGGCTGGCTGGCTGCCACAGTGACAAAGAACTCTGAGCCAACCATGAAGTCATGCTGAATTTAAGGAGTTTCACTGATCCAAAGCACGGTGTCTTTAATTTTACAAAGTAAAGTTGTCTTACGCTAGACTTTTAAACAAAGACCCTTCAGTGACATGAGAAGGGAATAGTGCTTGTAAATTTTAGTTCGAAAACATGAAATATAGTGATATGAGAGAATTCACTTTTTCTCACTTTCTATGACTAACTTCCCCAGCCTTGAGCATAGCATTGGCACTCTGCATTTCCTGCTGTTCTAGGGATATGTGAAGGCTTGGTACGAAATTTGAGAAATGTATGTACTTTTTCTATTTCAGGAAAATGAAGTCAGGAATTGAATGTGTGTGTTGTTGGCTGTGAGGCTGTGATTTTACCCTGGGTGGCTTGACTTCTCACTATTTTTATTAGTGAGTAAAAAATGCCAAGACCTCATTCAATAGAATAACTGACATTCTCTTCTCCATTT
Source organism: Naja naja (assembly GCA_009733165.1). Lineage (NCBI taxonomy): Eukaryota > Metazoa > Chordata > Lepidosauria > Squamata > Elapidae > Naja > Naja naja. The sequence continues at coordinate 72,556,547 of CM019150.1, forward strand.
CCTAAAGAAACTCATATATTAATCTTTTTAAAACTGAGAGATAGGTTGTGGTGAAAAGTAGGACAGAAGAATAAAAACAATGGAGAATAAATAGAATATTAAACTTTTGTTTATTACTGTCACTCACTCCCACTCAGTCACATGACCCCCCTAGCCACGCCTACCCAGCTGGTCATTAGGGCAGAGAATGGGAGCCACAAAACCCTTTTGACATCTCTCTCTCTCCCCCCTCTTCCTCTCTATTTCCCCCTCTCTCTGTATCTCTCCCTCTCTGTGTCTCTCTGTGTCTCTCTCGCTCTCCTTCCCCCACTTTCTCTCTCTGTATCTCTCTTTCTCTCCCCACACTATCCCCCCTCTCTTTATCTCTTCCCCCTCTCTACCCCTCTCTTTCTGTATATCTCTCTCTGTGTCTCTCTCCCCCCGATTCTGATATGAAGAGTCAGGCAGGCCATGAGGCACTCTCACAGCGCCTTGAGCAGCAAGTGAACTTTAGCGTGCTTCACAATGGGGAAAATGGGGTCTCCTCCTCCTCCTGCAGCCACAATGCGACCCTGCCCCACTCACCTCTAGCAATATAGCTCCGAGCCTGAAGTGGCGGGAGGTGAGGGCTGCCTTGAACACAAATGTGGCGCAAAGACAAGTACTGTGCCACTTAGTTCCTGCACTAAGGCTCTGGTGAATCTCCTCCTCCTCCCCCTCCTTCTCCTCTCATGAACCCCTGGCAGGCTCTGGCAGGGCCGGGAGGATGCACACAAGTGGGGCGATCCTCAAGTGAGTGCCTGGATTTGACCAAAGTGCAGCAAAGCTGGGCGGGCAGGTTGACCGGCTGATGAGCATCTTTGGTGAGGGCACTCTGGATTTCTCTGAGCCTGACCCCTGGGCTGAACGTGTGAGGTTCAGCGGGGTCAGCCCCCTTTTCCCACCACCCTGAGCTCTTAAAGCCACGGCTGTCCGCTGTGGGCCTATCCCCCTTTCCATCATCCCATCCTAGATCTCATTCCCACCCCGCCAGCCCTCGTGTTAGCAAAGCCGGCGTCGGTCGCAGCCGGATTGGGGGGAGAGCAGGTTGCGTGTCTCCCCAAGTGATCAAGGCATGTCCAGCACCAACAAGGGCCAGAAGAAGCTCCAGCAAGAGTGAGGTACTGGAGAATCAGCCCCGGCCACATCTCCATCCCATGCTGTTGTCCTTACCTTCTCAGGCCAGTCGAGGAGTGACTGGGAGGGGAGGGCGAGTGGCGTGGGCAGCCAGTGATGGGACAGAGAGCCGTAGCAGAAGGCCCAAAGAGATACATGCAGCTCTGGAGCCACGGGTTGCTGAAACCTGGACTAGATGACCTTCAAGGTCCCTTCCAACTGTTGTATTCTTTTAATCAGTCCCATTTTGCTTCAGCCAGTCAAGTAAATTGCAATGATTGAGGCAGCTGCATTCAAAATATTTGAAGGCTGTTCCCATGATCTAAATAACTATCTATAAATTGTACTTGATGAAATTGTTGAGAGAGACTTCAGGAATGAATACCTTGATTTTGCTTCTGATATTTACTCCTCAGTCTGAAGTAGTTTATACTGAAAGCAGAACTCTAAGGTCTTCCACATAAATTGTTCTGGAATACAGGTTCTGTGTTTTCTTTGGCTTGAAATGATCAGTATGAAAAGGAATTCTACCATTTATAGTTTCTGCAGAACGACCTATGAATAAGTCTCTCAAATTGCCAAAAACAATTACTCCTAGCCAATGTAAAATGTTGTCTTCTTCAACATGACTGTTATTGAAATAAACGAAAACCTCTTTGTTATGTATGATAAATGTTAAGTGGGATAATTTAATTCAGCGACTAAGCTCCCCTTACCAATTTCCTGTATATAAATACCTTGAAAAAGCATTACCTAAAGAAACTGCTGGGGGTCAGTATTTTTCATATATTAATTGGTTAAAGACCTTTTTAACATGTCACATTATCCATCTTGTTACTTTTGAGAGCTGTGCCTGAAAATTTACTGTCAGATCAAATTCTTTTTTTAAAAAACTGAAATGCAAGCCTGGTGTTCTGTTTTCATGAAGTCTGAATGCCATAGTTCAAAAAATCTGTTTAGCTTCATTCTAGACATGAACTTTGGAAAGGTGGCAGAAAACGGCAAATTAAACTGCTGTGCCTTTTTCCCCCACCGGGTAGTCTGCATTCCTTTAAACTCTCTGAGATCAGGCTTTTACCTCATTATTTTTTCAAATTATTTGGCCCAGAACTTAACCACTTTGACTCCTGCTAGAAATGAATCACCTTGCCATTCGTTTTTTTAAGGAAGCTGTTTTGAATTTTAAGGTTCTGAAGTTAAATAATATATCCTGAGGGTTTCAATTTCCTCATTAAAATTATTTTTCTCCCTTATGCTATTAATGTTAGTAATAATTGTAATAATTTTAGTAATAATTTAACTTAGTAATACTATCTGTATCATGTTCCTCTGTACAGTGATACTTTTTGTTTCCTTTGTTAGCTTGCAAATAGAAGTTGCTTGTTTATGTTCACTAAATCCCTGCCCTGTGAATCTGTAGCTGCTAACAAAACATTAGCAAAAGGCCCAGAACAGAGGTGCTATCCAGCAGTTCTGACCAGTTCTGGAGAACTGGTAGCGGAAATTTTGAGTAGTTCGGAGAACCGGCAAATACCACTTCTGACTGGAGATTTTACAGTATCCTTCCCCTGCCACGCCCACCAAGCCACGCCCACAGAACCAGTACTAAAATTTTTTGAATCCCACCACTGGTCCAGAACCAGTATAAACTTACCTGCAGAGAAATCTAATGTGGATGCATGCTGTTGGATACATGCTAATATGAGCGAGAAAATTTCCATGTCTAAGAGAGCAGTTTAATTTTGCATGAAATTGGGCTTGGTATATATCATATTGCTTAAAAATTTGTGAATGCTTTTGAATTTTTCAATATTTTTACATACATATGATGAAAATAAGATTTGTTCTCCACATAAGTCCTAAAACTAGATAAACAAAACCCCAATTAAACAAATCAAAGATATTATACATGTTTGGTTTATTATTAAGTATATTAGAACTCCAGTGTTGGTACAGATGGCAGCATAATGGGACATTTACAAATTGGCTGCTTAAGTATTTAAATAGTCTGTGTTTCATTGAACCAGAACTCAAAAAAAAAATTTGGGGACGTAAAAAATTTGGAAGTACAGGAAAAAATTCTCTTGTTCCATTTTTAATATATAATTCTTATCAAAAATATTGGCTATAATATTATATGTTTTCTCTCAGTCTCTTTCTCTCTCAATATATATAATAGCATGAAGTGCAGATATTAATTAATCTCCTGCACTTAAAGAGATCCAAATACTTGCCAGGGTTTCAGTAAGATGAAGTGATAACTTTCAAATTAGACCAAAGAGCAGTTAAATTCTAAAAGTCCTTATTCTTGCCAGTGATTGAACTTAGAAAGTATATGCAAAAATAAGTTAAAAATATATGGAAAATTAAAATTACAAGAGGGTGGAGATCCTGCAGAAAAGACCCCTTGAGAAAGAAATATAATTGGTATTCTGGAACTTTGTTTAAAATAATACGATGAAATAAATTTATGAATTCTTCTCAAAATACTAACCTAGGAGGTACTTAAAGGTAAAAGTTTCCTCTGTCCAGGCATGCCCACCTCTAGAAGTCTAGAAGCTTGTCTTCATTTCTTAGCTGAGGGAGCCAGTATTGTCAGTGTTTCCATAGTTATGTGGCCAGCATGGTTTTATACCGAGGTGCATGGAACACTGTTACCTCCCACCGAAGTGGTACCTACAGTATTTATTTGCATTGCATTTATTTACACTGCTAAATTTGCAAGAACTGGGGTGAATAACAGGAGTTCATCCAATCGTGTAGTGTTCAGGTCTCAAACCTGGGCTGCTCAGCCTCAGCTGACAAGCTTGGTGCTTTAAACTGCTGAGCCATCGCACTCCTGGAAGTATGTACAGGGACTTAATATCTACAGAAAGAAAAGAAAAGAGAATAGTGAGAAAGAATAAAGTTCATGGTAAAAGAAAGAAAAAAGAAAGAATATAATATAAAAAAGAGAAAAGAAATACATAACAACAAATGTAGTTATTCTTCACACTCTCTAAAGTTACAAACATTTATCTCTCCATCTCACATTCTATCTCTTATCTATAAGCAAATCCTTAAAACATAATCTTTTCAGTCCTCTCATCAGCAGAACGTCCATGAAGAATAGCCAGAATTAACTTATTTTGTTTTAATCTTGATTAAATAAGCCAACTTTATATTCCTTTTACTTTTACTTTAATATTTACTTTATTCAAATATGGTTATAGGATTTGATTTCTCTTCCTTTCTCATTTGTCCCATCACAAAGAGTTTTCTACAAGTCTCTTTTGTAAATCCAATATGAAAAAATATCCACTTTCTTGGTTTGTCATTTGTATTTCCCTTTTAAATTTTAGATTCTCAGGTAGATTCTTTTGTAGATCCAATGAAACAACCTCTTCTATATATTTCTCTTGTCTCAATTTTCTCAGATAAAATGTTTTTTATTTTACATTTTTTTTCAATAACATCTTTTAGACATAGTCTAAGCAAACATTATTACCGAAATTGTTAATATTGTGGCTACTGTCTTCTGATTCCATTCTTAAAATGCCTCCATTAGTATGTTTATTGTCATAATTTTTACATTGTCTTTCTGGCTTGTGTAATCCTCATAATTGTTCACTTTTTAAAATTTTCAACATAACCCTTAAACTCTCCCACACCCCTTTCAAATCAAAACCACCTCTAAGGCAGGAGGATATCCTAACAGAAAATTAATTCCAATCTGTCCATCAACACAAATGGGGTTTCTTAAAAATTTTTTAAGGAAACCTTTTATTAATCTAAGTTGTATATATTTAAAATAATTTTGCAGACGGAAACATGGGGCATCTGTTTCCAGCTTGGTATTTAACGATTTTCTTGCAGATTTACTTTATGTTTTTTTTATTACTTTTTATTTGCTTTTGTTTCTCTTTCTGGTCGCCTTGCAAGAAAAAGTTTCAATTTCTTTCTGGTAGAATAAGAACATTAAATGAAGGAAGGAAGGGAGGGAGGGAGGAAGGAAGGAAGGAAGGGAAGGAAAGGGAAGGAAGGAGCCATGCCATATGGGAAAAATATATTTCCTATCTGATTGCCAGCCTTTGCATTCTCTTTTATTTTAAATGCATTCTGATGTCTCCATAAATAAAAAGGCTCAATATAATTCATAGAATTCAATGGGGAAACTTTGCAAGCCAAATTCTCAGGCAATGAGGAAACTTTGCAAGCCAAATATTTAGAATTATTCTTTTTTTATTTATTTCAAATGCACTTAAAGCTACTCCAGAACAATCAATGTTCAAGTAGCCTGTCTCTAATTAAATGTCTGAATGACCTTAGGGAAAGAAGGGAAGAGATCCTGCCTAGGAAACAATCAGACAGGAGAATCAGAAGCCCCCACTGACTTAAGTCAGGGAAAGAAACTGAAGAAAGATCTACCCTAATGGACCACACAGTTAAAAGTTACTGTGGGAAGTTTATGTCTTCAGACTTGCAGGATTGTGTTAATGTAGCCTTGCAATGAACTAGAATTAGCCATCTAGTCCTGTTTCATGTCTGGTTTACCTGGGAGGACTGACACAAGCAAACCAAAGCAGACTTGGCATAAAAAGAATGTAAGGGAAAAAAACAGTTTGAATGCTTGATAAATTGGAGTATGTACTCCGTACCTATTTTTCCCAGCTGATAGACCATTCAGGGTTCTTTTAAAGATGAATCCATTGCAGTCATAAAGGCCATCCTGGATCTTAAAATCACCCAAATCCTCAAACGTGCCCTTACAAAATCAGCAGGACAAACCAATATTGCATTAGTGACTTTTTTGTATTTATGTTCCATCCATTTCTCTTTTGAAGGGCATGTATATATTTAAACTCACAGACATGAAATTTAACCTTACTAAGAGTCTTTATTAGAAAAAAAGTGTGGTTTATCTTCACGGTAAGCAGTCAATGGCATGGTATGTGAGGGGGAAATAGTAAGGTCCAGTATCACACCCTACTTTGCCATGTGTTTCAAAAACTTTCCTACTGCTTTGCTCTGAAACTCCATTCCTTGTTGACCCGACTCTGCCTAAGTCATTTGTACCCAGGACATGACCCATTTTTCCTGTTTTGTTGGCCAAGGAAGGAAATCCAAACTATATCATTGCAATTACAAGAGCTAAGACACCCTCTAATCACACCACCCAAAGCAGCTCAGAATGTTTGAATCAATTCCAGTCAAAATGACCTTCTTTTGATTCACGCTAGAACCAAACCAGACCATTCTGTGTTGTACACAACTCATAAAACATACATGTTTTGTTTTGAGTACAAACCATTGAGGTTTCTTTTGTAAACTCCGCTACAGACTTCCATATGAAGGCTGGAGCTTTTGTAGATGCAAATAATAAAGACAGTTTGGTCTGTTCTTTTTAAAATGGAGTAAGTCATAGTTATATTTATTCAAAGATAATCTTTAAATCAGAGGAGCTTGAGAATTGTTCAAGCTGGAGCATGATTCGCATTTTGTATATTAATAAGTAGAAGGGAATGGTGTTCATTTAATGGTTTTCTACTTCTCCAGCTTTTGCAAGGCAATTTTCATTTTACAGAAATTATCAGTGTGTAGGAAATGTGTATTTTATGATAAATCACACATAACGTTTGTATTGAATATTAGTTTATAGTAGAATATAGGTACTGTTGTCCTCAGCTTATGACCACAATTGGGATCAGGATTTCCATTGCTAATCAAGGTGGTTGTTAAGTGAGCCATACCTGATTTTACAATCTTTTTTTTTGCCATGATTATTAAAAGAATTACTGAAGTTGTTAAGTGAATTGCGTTGTTGTTAATCAAGTTTGGCTTCCCCCATTGACTTTGCTTGCTGTAAAGATTACAAAATTGACATGGTTTGAAATGAATGTGTTCTTCATTTGAAGCAATTTCAAGTTGAGTATACATCAAGCCACTTTGACAGTAAATGCCAATGTGGTATAGTGAGATATATCTTAGATTCCATATGCAGAAAATCAGATTTATCCACCCTGAATGATGGAAACTTTCCTTCTGCTTGGAAGAATCTGGAAGAAAGTTTCCCTGAATTGTCTCCTGGATAAAAGGATACAAATCTAACAAGAGCAATGTAAATTGTAAAAGCTGGTATATGAACAATATTTTCTTACTAAAAGGCAGTAGAAGATTTATATCTTTAGAACTACTGTTTTGAAGTTTAGCTGCCAAAATGCCTGTAGATTGCTTCCATTAGTGTAAAATAAATTATCATTTGTATATCTGTTTGAAACAGCTATTACATTTCCAAATATCAACTTAGAGGCAGTTCTTGACAAAATGCTCATAGTTTTTTATTTTTATTCTTTGAATGCCTGCTAAGCTTTCTTTTGTTAATTTAAAATTGCATCCTCTGCAAATTGGATATTTACTCATGGTATGTCCTCCTCTGCTTCTGTTTATCTGTCTTTTGTGATGTTTACTGAGAATATTTGGTACGTATTCCCAGCTGCTCAGCTCAACTTTTGGAGTCTTTCCTTGGGTAGTTGAGTTCCCTCCAGCCTAATTTCATCTCCCATTTTCTTACTAGGTTCTAAAAGGACAGGTTTCCAAGGATGTTACAGTAGAATAGGGATAATCAAATCAGAAATGTGATTGTGTCCCTTCTCTCTGTCCAGAGGATTTGGTCTTACCTAGGCAGCGATACATCTGTCTCAAATTTGCCTCCAGCAATGGGCAGTGCTCCTTGTTTCTAATATACCTTTCTCCTGTTTGAGTGTTCCTGAGGTTGGGTGACCATAATAAGTCCAGTCCTATTATGATTCAAGCTGTTTCTGCATGAAACCTTTCTATGATGTTACTGTAGCTAAAGATGACTTAGCTTCACAGTGTAGCATAATAGGCAGTGATGTCTGGGGAAAGGACCAAGAATGAACCTATGGTGGATTGTAGTCTGGATTCCCAGGACGGAGGGACTGCATTCCAGAGGAGCAAAAGCCAGTGAGGTTTAGATAGTCTGAGTAGGAGGAAGAGAGTCAGGACAACTCTTCCCTAGGAATTCCCAGAGTATAAGTTTAAAGATGTAAGACGTGGGTCTCCAAACTGCCATTTGACTTGTGGATTTCAACTCCCAGAATTCCTCAACCAGCCATACTTTATTCTGGGAATTGAAGTCCACAAATCTTAAAATTGTCAAGTTTGGAGTTTTCTGGTGTAAGAAGTAGTTTGGCAAGATTTCTGCCTATGGCCAAGGAACAATAAGGGAAACTGCTTAGATGAACCTCAATGTTTCTTTGTTGGGTTTGACTGAGCCTGACAAGCTTGTCCCCGTTGCATTTGTTATTTGAAACATACAAATAGGGCAGAGTTTTTGGTAGATCCTGTGACCATCCCTGGTCACTACTATCGCACTTTGCAACTATCTCAGTTTCAGAAGTGCTACTTCACAATTTGAACAATTCCTTGAAAAACTCTTTTTGTAAAAGATTGGTTGTTTTTAAGTGTAGTACAATGAAAAGGTTCTCCTTTCCACTTCAGATTTTTTCACTTGTTACCAACTAAAGTGGATAGTGGAAACTACTAGCTGATACTTCTGTAAGCACCCAATTTCTAAGTATTTTTTGAACTGTAACAATGTATATGATGAAGCTCCAAGCTGGAGAAAACAAGTGTTAAAGTTATTTTAGGTTGGGGCAATGGGCAACATCATCTGTAGTTTATGAACATAATCTGCCGTCAGTTTTTTACTTCATTGTAAAGATGAAACACAATAAAATTAATTATTGAAATTAAATTCTCTGACCTTTAAGTATGCTAATGCTCCAGTTTTTCTGACAGTATGATCTTTAAGTCACAAGGATTTTTATTCTTCTTGTTTTCATGTTTTTAAGATGCTAAATCTGATGCTAATTTATGTTAGTCATGGTGCCATAATACTGTTTAGTGTTCTGTCCTTTCTGATAAAGGACATTTTTAGCTCATGGTTGAAATGCGGGGTCCCCTCATTCTGTCCTTTTTTTAAAGGTTTATAAGGTATAATATTAATTTCACTTGTCTTTTATGTTCGAAAGCTATTAGTACAAGCATGGCTATTACAATTTTTATTCCATACCAGGAATCAGTATATTGAGATTTGCTATCTGACATTCAAAATTTAGGATATTGATGTCAAGAATCTTGTGACGTTCTGAAATATTGTTCGTAGAATAAAATGGGATTTTTAACAAGAGTCCATTTTTTTAGACCTTTAAAGGGGACGTCTTTAGATGTTCATGTGAATAAAAAAAATAAGATGCAGAGCCAAACAGTCATGAAATGCAATTGATATTCGTGTAAGGCTTAAAGATATACAAATTTCTAATGCAGATAACTGGTAATAATGCAGCTAATTCTCGTTCTGTTAGGTTAAGTAATAGCTGTAGTGGACAAGAAACATTTTATTGATTGAAAAACCTAAATAGAATCAGACATCTTGATGTATTTTAGTTTAATAATGTACAAATCCTTTGTTGGAATAATGGCAAATTTAGGGTTAGGAATACAGTGTTAATTGTTATAATATTTATATATATTTATTATGTGTATAATGATACGTGCATGTATGAAAAGACAGCTTGAATCATAATAGTGTGAGGCTGGTTTTGTTCTTTTTTGTCTCATGATCCATAGAAATCACTGTTTAATATCTGGGTCTAGATTATCAATTCTGATAATAAGAATATCATGATTTTGTATTCTTTTATAAACCTTTTAATTTAAAATTAAGTTGTATCTTTTTCTCAACAGATCTTTGTGTACACTTGTATGTAAATGGACATACTCCTCAGAAACTGGCTGGGATGATAGTTTTTGGAAATCAATTGGATTAGAAGATCTGATGGCAAATAAATATTCAAAAATAGGTAATATACAGTATTGAATTCTTTTTAACTGACATTTCAAGGGAAAATTAGAGTACAACCATGATAAATTGATATTTTCCTTGGCTTTCATTAAACATGACTCTACATTATGATTCTAATTTACAGCCATGCCCCGGTCAAGTGTTAGGTATTATCCCTTTTTTTGTACCTCTTTATAACAGACTTAGAGTATGCAAGGAAATGCCACTTTCTAAGCAGTCACCTGTGATATTGCCTGCTATGACAAGGAGGGCATGGTCCCATTCAGAGGTAAGGAAAGTGAAAAGTTAAAGGCTTGCTGTGGCATGTATATTCCAGAAAATATTTAATAAACTGAAAATATTAATAAAAAACAGCATCAAGTGCCACTGCTTTTCCCCCACACCAATCCCAATACACCAGGAATGAATAACAACCTTGAAACTACTTGGTAGTTACCATGCAACCTTCTTTTTTAAAAAAATAAAAAAATAATTTTATTTTCAAAGCTAAAATACAAAATAAAAAAGAAAGAAAAAGAAAGAAGACAAAACTAGAACCATGTGCATAAAGACAAAGTAACAAAGATACACCATCTACTTTGTCATTTTGTCATCTTGCACCCCTTCTGTGTCGTTCTCCAAAACAATTATGTGAATCACAGATTACTCACTCTACATAGTACAGAAGGGTATTTGATTTGGACTGGTATACCGCCTGCTGTTTCTAGTAAAAAAATCTGGATTTTGAAAATGTGATTAAGCTGATATAATTTAACATGCTTTGTGAACTCAAGTATAATTATTTTACCAATTTGAGCCAAAGTTTAATGACAGCGTTAATCTCATTATCTGCACAGTACTTAAAATGAATTTCCATTTAAGACTGTAATGCTCATTTGGTGAAATTTTTCCAGACTAATTGTAATCAATTTTCCTTGTTCACTTAATGGGCTTTTAATGGCTATGCTAAGCAGCCATGACATGAATGGGAACATTAGCATACATTTTTAAAGAATTGCTTATTTTAAAATACCCTTCATAGTTATTTAGATTTTATTTTTCAGCCGTAGTGTAATTGTCTAAAATAAATGGAAATCAGAAGATATTGGTAATAAATTTATGAAAGTTTCTTGTATTCAATAACTTTTGTATGCTACTTTTTAATTTACATTACATTGAAAATTTTGTATAGGCCGTTCTTTATTTATTGTACCACTAATAAAGAGTAATATCATATAGTAAAATCTCTAACAGATGAGGAAATTTGCATGTTTTAGCACACTTTGCCCTAAAAGTGAAGGGAATTGTACTGTATACTTCCTGCCTTAGAAGTTGTAGGTAGGATTTAAAGTCAGTTAGCAAGGCATAGATTTATCCATAAAAAAAGTACTTCTGTCCAAATTGTTCACAAGAAATTGTGACCTATCTGTTGAGCCCGTTTGTCAGGCTGTCCTCCCTCTGGAATATAAATTAGAAACTGCTTCCTGTGTTTGTTCACTTAACATGCACAGTTTTGGGACTGGAGGCTGAAACATATGAAAACAGGGTTGCAGGAATTGGGTATGCCTAGTTTAATAAAAAGGACTAGGGGTGACATGATAGCAGTCTTCCAATATTAGATGGGCTGCCATAAAGAAGTGGGGATCAACCTATTCCGAAGGAACCTGAAGGCAGGACAAGAAGCAATGGATGGAAATTAATTCAGGAGAGAAGCAACCTGGAATTAGGGAGAAATTTTCTGACATTTAGAACAATTAATCAGTGGAATGACTTGCCTCCAGAAGTTGCAGATGGTCCCAATACTAGAGGCTTTTAAGAAGAGATTGGACAACCATTTGTCTGAAATGGTATACAGTTTTCTGCCTTGGCAGGGGTTGGACTAGAAGACCTCCAAAGTCCCTTCCAACTCTGTTACTCTGCTTCACCTATTTTTCCACTTTCCAAAAGTGGGAGAGAAAAATTCCTGTCTGTTGGAAGTACAAACAATGGCTGTTAAAACAGGAATTCCTTAAATACTCCAGGTTACTTTCATAGGAGAACATTAGGTTTTGGCTATGTTCTTTGATGTCATCTAATACAGTGTTTCTTAAACTGTATTTCATGGAACACAAGCATTCTCTGAATAACTTGACATCTTATTAACATTTTCCTTGAATTGTTTCCAAGATTCAAGCCAACATTTTTGTGGATTTTAGATCTATTCAGTATCAAAGGAGCACTCATCATAGTGGAAAGGAAGATATTTGCAGATCTTTCCTTAAATGTTACATTGAAACCATTGAATTAAAAAGTAATCATGGAAGACTTTTGAACAAAAGTTTAGCCCAAATATGAGCTTTTAAATATATTTTTTCCTTTGTATCTTCGTTGGACTGGGTTTACAACATTTATTGTTACCAAGGCCTATTGAATTGCTGTGTTGATTCCTTCTAATGGTTCCAGTCATTGACAAAATATAAAATCATATGTAAGCTCATGAAACCAATTACAATTTGCAATCTATTTATTATATGTAAAGTAAAATTAAAACATTATCAAAATATAAAATAATTCAATACCTTTTATTCCTCCCTCCCTTTTTAAAAAGAAATAGTCATAGGTATTCCTTATTGAAAAGTTTAGTGCTGTAACAATGATCTTGCCAAATGGGGATGAATTTGATTTTGAACAGACCTGTTTACCCCCAGTAGAAAGCAACTGAAAGCTTCAATGCTGGATCAAAAACAGAGAAATTCCCATGTGATAGCCTTGGGGTTTTGACCCCCTTTTTTTTTGCAATTTTATAGATGCTCTTAAATATTGGTCTTTCAATTTTTCCCTCCTCTGCTTAAATACAATCCTAATAGCAATTACCTTTTGGCAATTATTTCTTTCTACGCTAAAAGGATACTACTTATATGTTTTAGCAGAAATTTGAGCACCCTAATGGCCAAGTTGCCCTGCGGAGGAGATTTTTTTTTTTTAGCTTAAATAATTTATGAAGCTCAAGCTAGAGTTTGAATACAATATTTATATTGTTCATTTCAAGGACAAGGAAAGCGCTTTCCATTTAAAATTACTAAACCTATATGTGCAAATAAGAAATTCCTTTATATAATTGATAGTTTGAGATAGCAAAACTAGGATACGGCATGTAATAAGCCACAGTTGTACGATGTGGAAATGATAATTAAGTATTTTGAAACTAATTTAGTATTTTGAAACTAATTCTTCTACACTTAAATTGTAAATGTATAAACAAATGTGAGCAATAGATTCCATTAGTTTTTATGCGATCTCTGATTTTTGTATTTTGCAAGTTCATTTTATCTTACTACATAATGTGGAATGTTGTGGATTTTTTTTCCTACTACAACTTGATTCCAAAGATTTGTGTAGTTGGATGCGTACAAAATGGGCACAGCGTACAAGTAATTAATAATGTCTTTATGTATACTTCAGAGAATTTGAGAACAAGTTGTTGGATGCAACAGCAAAAGAGATTCAAACTGTCTTTTTTTCCAATTGCCCCTGTATAGCATTTTGGTATTCCCTCTGGGTTTAGAGTTCAATGGGTGATTCTTTTCCCCTATGATTCATTCCCTTCTTTCTAGATGGAACACAAATCATTCAGAGAGGTTTTCTGGGGCTCAGTAATAATGCAACAGGGAGCAGATAAAAATTTAAAAGCTTGTATAGTGGCCTGCTTGAATAACCATTGGATGTCAAACTGTACAGCTTAGTTGTTCCTGAAGAACTAAGATATGCTGGATTTCTATTCATGCATAGTTTCTGTATTTTATTTTCACTTGGCATCATCCAACATCACCACTCAATATTTTCATTTTGTGTTGGAAAATTCAGTCGAATTCAGACATTTATGGAACTGCTCAACCGTAAAACATACACTACTGTATAGTTGAGATTAAAGTACAATTACCTCAGGAGGTTCAGTGGTTGACTATGTTTACCTAAGAATGAGAAACCTCCATTTTGCAAAGACAACCAGGCCTATCCAGAAGACATCAAGTGAAGCTCCTCCTGCTTCACCAAAGCCCTGTTGATACGCTGGTTGTTTGTCCATCCTTTGCTTTTTTTTTTTGTATCAAATTTATATATTCAGATAGTCCTGGACTGAATGGCCATTTGTTTAATGACCGTTTGAAATTACAATTGTGCTGAAAAAAAGTTACTTACAACCTCATGCTTATGACTGTCAGAGCCTCCCCATGGTTATATGATCAAAATCCAGAAGTTTGGCAACTAGTATGTATTTATGATGGTTTGTCATCACAGCCCTATACCATTTCAGTCCAGTCTTTTCTTAAAAACTTCCAGTGATTAAGCACCCATAACTTCTGAAGGCAAAGATGTTCCACTGGTTAATTTTTTCCACTGTTAGGAAGTTGCTCCTTAATTCCAGGTTGCTTCTTTCCTTGATTAGTTCCCATCCATTGTTTCTTGTCCTGCTCTCTGGTGTTTTCGAAAATAAGTTGATCCCCTCTCTGGCTGGCTTCCAACAAGCAGAGTCAACAGGGAAAGCCAGAATTACTTAACGATGATGTGATTAGTTTAATGAGCACAGCAAAAGAGGTCATAAAGTTGAGTGCAACTTATTTAACAACTGCTTTGCTTAGCAACAGAAGTTCAGTTTCCAATTGTGGGCATAATTTGAGGATTCCTGTATTTCTGTTCAGAAAGAGCACTCAAACAGATTATGATTAAAACTATAAAAACAAGACAGCAAACACCCCCTTGAATCAAGCTCAATTCCTGATGATAAGACAGCATATTCATGTAATTCTCTTGGAAACAGTAAGTGCTTTACCACTGCCTTCTTCTGGAATATTTTCAACTTCTCCCTCTAACCCAGGGGTGTCAAACTCGCATCGTCACAGCGTTGTCACGTGACATATTGTGATTTTCCTCCCCTTTACTAAACTGGACATGGGTGTGTCCAGTAAGTGATACATCGGGCCCACGGGCCATGAGTTTGACACCCCTGCATTAATCTATAGCCCTGGATTTTCTTATGAACTCCCAACCAAGTGCCCAGTTTAATTTTTTTCAAGATCAGCCAAGGTCTCTGGTGCTGCTATTTTGATAAGACCACATACAAACAGAATAATAAAAATAAATGCAGTACAGAGGTTTTGAAAAATGTAAACAGAGGTAAATTAATATATAAATAAAATCAGGTGTCAAGAAGAAATGTTGGCGGTAATTGAAATCTGGCAAGTCAATCTCTTTGCCTCCCTCATACAAAGAGGACATGGCATAGATGAAATGTAGATGTTACCTTGCATCTACAAACAGCTGATATTAGGCTTCAGCCTTAGCTGACTTCTTGATAAATATAGAGAGGAAGAAAGATATGCTTGACAGAAATATGCAAGAGTCATTACTTAGGTTGAAAGGTTACTTATATCCTGGGAAACAATAATATTTAGAAGTGGCTCATGCAGATTCTCCCTGATTCACCAAAGTATAAGGGGGGAAGGTACAGCACAATCAACTCACAAGGTTCTGGTTTTCATGTTCTCTCTCTTTTCCTCTTGGTGGCTAGCTTTTTAAGCAGATCTCAATCTGAGCAAACTACATTTTTCCTAACATTTTTGCATTGATACTTTTCTTAAAATACAAATCTTTTTATTGCTGTTGGTTACTCCAATGCTGGCTACCACACAACCCAAAACTACGTAGATTTGGAAACATCAATTAAAAACAGTTTTCAAAAGTTTATTTCTGCAGAAGCAGGAGTTCCAACCCCATCCAGATTCCAAGTGAGAGGGGTAGATCTCCTACAAGGACAAGTGATGACAGGGAAATTATATGCTTTGGTAGAATGTTTTCATCTTGGAGAAAAGATATCTAGATGTCTGGTGAAAGACATCTTCTAAGGTAGAGATCTTAGGGACATAATTGATATGGATTATTGTAACAGACACTTCTATGAAGGATGCTCAGCTGAAGAACTTTAAAATGTGACACCTGGTTGCATGTAATTAAGATCAGACCTGAACCTCTGAATTGTTTGAAGGAATACTGAGTGATGACAGTGACCTAAATAATTAGGAGAGAAGGATTTGCATTGTATATTCCATATTATTGTATGTATTATAGCAAGAGTCTTTATTAGGAATTTATTTCTCTTATGGTTTTGGATGAAAGCCCATAGTTGTTCTTCTGTAGACATAAATCAGCTAGTTGCATGTTCTACTAAAGCTTTGTATTAATTAGATACAGTCTTCTAATATCCATTTGTAGGAAGGAACAGCCTTTCCAAGACTTATGAATGTGCCTGCTCCTGTCTTGATGTTTTGACACTGAGGCTCCTTCTTGTGATTGTGAAGCTATTTATTTACCCATATTTGGGTGCCTAACTCTGCCCATCAGAATGTTGCTTGGATGCTCAGTGTCCCAGATAGCTCAATAGGTAGGTAGATAGAAGTAAATATTGGAAACCCACATGCAACCCAAGCAAAGTGACTGGTATTTACTATCTTTATTTCCAAGAGTACATAACCTCTGCTGGGCTATTTTTTTCCTCACATTCTAATGATAAAAAATATACAAGGCATAAAACTTCTATGAGAAATTGGCATTTTAAACCATTGTCACTTCTAATAATCACACAAAATAAACATCAGGTTTGAACTGATGTTAAGACTTGAAAAATTAATATCAACACTGCTAAATGGACCAGTGTTGCACTGTGAACTAGTACTCCTGCTTTGAAAAAAATAGTGACACATCCTTAAATTTATATAACTCTTAAGTGAACTATATATAATTCTGACACAATATGATATAAGGTACCCGATGTGGTTTCCAAAGTCACTGATCATGGAAACCCTACCTAAAATTTCTTCTGTCTTTCTCTCTACAGAAAGCAGAATCCACTGATCAAAATTATTAAGTTGCTATCCAGCAGTTAGGAGATTTCATTATTATTCCACTAGCTATGGTTGACAAGTAACAAAATAGGTAGATCTTAACCAATTAAATTTGGAACAAACCCTCAGTAGTATTTTGTGTGGCTGTTGTGGTCAGGATGGTGAAATACATTTGTATGTGTTCAGCAAAAATAACAAAAATGCTTTGACTTCATAAAAGAATAAGTCTTCATAAAAGAATAGTGGAGCGCAATACAAAAACACACAGTCATCTGATAATTACCAGCATTACAATTACCCATGGTAACTGAATAGATAAAAGAGTGACAATATGGCTAATATGAAAGCAACATATGTACAATAAGTTCTCTTATTTTGCTCTAACTATTTGTAATGGGGAGAACATCTTGTATTTACTGTTACAAATAAATAAGCAGGGAACATACATAATGTATGACCAATGAAGCAACAGAAAAGAAGTAAATTGAAAAGCATAAATATTAATTTTTTACACAATAATAAGCCTGGACAATAAGTAGGTCCTTGATCCTAAAAAAAATAACAAAATAAATATCACACGTGTTCTCTGGGAAGGTTTTCAGAGTTGCAAGGCCACCGGCCTTATTTTTCTGGTCAGCTTTTCATATTTTATATTACGGCACCAATAAGAGCCTCAGGAATTGATTTAACTTTAAGGTAAAAATATATTGAAAGAGCTATTCCTTTAGATACTGTAGAGTTAAACCATAAGTGAATTTACTAATAGATGTAGGGTTTTGAAATGAGACCAGAAGTGATCTTCGTGTTGGTATAGATGCCATAATTCTGGAGTAATATAATCATATTGACTGGATAGAATCAGTATTCTTATTGCCTTATTTATATTAACTAAAGTTTCTGGAACATCTTTAGGAGCAGCCCCTTGAATAACACATTACGATAATCCAGTCATAAGCATGGATTAGTTGGCTTACCAACTCATGCTTCTTATAAAGGACTTTGTGCTACAGAGGGATATTTGTGCCTTCAACAATCAAGGTCTATCTAGAAACACATCATTCTGCAGTGAATCATCTTCCAGTTCAGGTGTTTTATGGGTTCCCTATCTTTCCTTGTTAAATGAGCTGGAGCGATAGATTTATTTGTCTAGCTGACAGATAATTGCATTGCCTTGATTACTTCATTGTAACAAGCCTAGGATCACTACACATTCCCTTGCAGTGCTTAAGAGATTTACAGCATTCTATAGTATATAGAATCGATCATTTGCTCATTTGCCTAGAATGGAAAATCATCTAAGAAATTTCAGCTCAGTATTTCTTAGAAGCTGCCTGCTCAATTTCCCCCTTATTATTTGTTATTTTAAGTAAAATTATATAGCTAAGTTTTGATAAAACAAGGAGAATCCATTCTTCGAATGTGATGTTTTTTTATTCACTTGCAAGAAATAGTTTAGTCACATAGAGAGAACGAATTAGGACAAATTGCAGAGCAAATGGATACAGAAATGCTGAAATAATTGAGATGAAAAACTTGTGGTGTTAAAATTCTTAGAAAGAGTTGAGAAGTTTGTAGAACAAAATGATATCTATACTGATGCATAGAATTATTGAAGCAAGGAGGAAAGTAGAAAAGATTAAATGTGCGTCCTTGCTTGTAAAGCACATTGTTTCACCTTTTGTAGTTTTGTTGCAATATCACACATACAAGGGTGGATGCAAATATTTACTACCGGTTCTGTGGGTATGGCTAGGTGGGCGTGGCCATGTGACTGGGTGGGAGTGGCTTCACTTTTTTTGCAGCAGCCCCCTGCACTCCATTTTTTTTTGCCTCCTGGGCCTCAGGGAAGCCTCCGGGGGGGGGCGTTTTTGCTTCTAGGAGGCTTCCCTGAGGCCCAGGAAGAAAAAAAAATGGAGCATGGGGGAGCTGCACAGCATCCCCCTGCACTCCATTTTTTGCCTCTTGGGCCTTGGGGAAGTCTCCTGGGAACAAAAATGCCCCCCAGGAGACTTCCCTGAGGCCCAGGAGCAGAGGTGGTATTCAGCAGGTTCTGATCAGTTCTGGAGAACCGTAGCGGAAATCTTGAGTAGTTCGGAGAACTTACAAATACCACCTCTGACTGTAGATTTTACTGTATCCTTCCCCTGCCATGCCCACCAAGCTTCACCCACAGAACCGATAGTAAAAAAAATTGAATCCCACCACTGCCAAGGAGGCAAAAAAATGGAGCACAGCACCCCCCCGCGTGCCCCTTTTTGCCTCCTGGGCCACAGGGAAGCCTCCTGGGTGAAGCAGTAAGACAGCAAGGTGGATCCCGGCACAGCTGATCGTTGGAACATCTGATTGTCAGGAGGGGGAAAAAAACCCTTAGGGAGTGACTGGGCAGGGGACAATGCAGTCAGTAATGTTGGGCATGCACGTGATGTCGCGCATGCGCGATAAGGACTGACTGGGCAGGGGAGGAGGGGCTATCCAGGGGCATGATTTACCGGTTCTCCAGACTGCGCAGAATCATAACAACCGGTTCTATAGAACTGGTCCAAACTGGTAGAATCGCATCCCTGCACACATATGTATGTTAGGGGTGGAGTATGCTTGTGTCAGGACATCATGATGGACATCTTATTACTCAGAAGTGTTGACTTTTGGAAAATGCCCCTGGGCAGGTATGGAGAAGCATGACGAATGGCATTGGTGTAAGCTAGATTTAAATGTGTTTTGTTTGTTTTACTCCATGCTCTAATCTTATTTGTTTCTAATTCAAGAGCCAATTTGGTCTAGTGACTAAGACACTAGGCTATATAAACCAAGGGACTCTGATTTCCAGTCCTGCCTTAGGCATGAAAGCTGGCAGGGTGATTTGAGCCAATCACTCTTTCTCAGCCCACAAAGTCAGACTCAGGCAACTAGCTGGTCAGTTAATTCTTGTTGCAACCAACTTGGCTGATCTAAAAAAAGTGGACCCTACACTTAAGGGAAAAACTAGGACCAAAAATACTATTATTTCTCATCCTTTTTTGATACTTGCAGAACGTTGCTTGTGATATTAGTTGTTTTCTCAGAGGTCTTCCCTTAATTCTGAAAAGAGACCTCTAAAGCTAGAAACACTATATCCAAATTCTATTATTTTGCCACCATATTTTGGTAAGATAACTTAAGGAACTGCAAAATGGGCATTGTAGATGGCACAGGTCCTTGACTGCCCATCTCTGCTTAATTTAGATCTAACCATAATAAATTGAAACCAAGTGTAAGACTTTGATTGTGGTCCTATAGCACATTACTATATATTTTCACTGAGAAGCGTTACTCAAAGTCAGTGGGGTTTACACTAAGACAAACACACTTAAGTTTTTTCTGTAGACACCACTTTAACTTAACAAGTGAGCTATTCTCTTCAGATTCTTTTGGGATGGAGCCAATTTTAGTTCCACATAAATGGCGCTAGCTCTACACAACAAATTAAAAGCATTGCTTGAATAAGTGGACACCTCATGGTTGAATCAACTGGACCCCTTTGCTGGATTTTTCTTTTGTTGTTTTTAAAGTCAAGTGTATATTGAAATATATCATGTTATTAAGTATTAAGATAGCTTTGGATCCTATGATTTACTTGCTCAGGTTAACCAGAGATTTGCCTGGTAAATAATTGGTTACCTTGGCAACTGCCTGGGAAGGTGGGAGGTGATTGGCATTATAGCACCTATGTTTTCTTTAAGCAAAACACAAGCCAAGCAAATTCCTCAGCCAGAGTTTAGGCAAGAATAAAGGAAAAGGAAACAGTTCAGACAGCTTTTTCCTTTGGTAAACTTGCTTTTCACTTCACAGGATGAAAGAAGCCTTTTCAAAAAATGAGATGTCAGCCACGAAAAAGAGATGGCATAAGTGAAGGTTTCACTGAAAGAAGGTCTCTGTCTCAAACAACTGAACGAGAACCCTCAATTTAATATGTATCCAAGTTAAGATTACTTTTAGGTATCTGTGTTGGAGAATCACTCCTAAAATATTAAAACGGCAAAATTAGAAATCTGTTTTTAGTGGATTTATAGCGCATTTGTTCTTCTTTGTCCTGAAGACAGACTTATTCTGCCTATTGTATAGATCTTAAGGTACATTTTTTTCTAGTAAACCCAGTGTAATCTCAAACTTTTGGGGATGTTAGCATTGGTTGTGCTGTTTTCATCTTCTCTAGAAATGAGGCATTCACTGAGGAGAATATGATTCCCGCTCCTTGTTTGCTGACTCCATGTAGCATGTGGGTAGAAAAGCCTCCATATATTTAGCAAAATTATTTGGATGTGTATATTATTTTTGCTTACTCTCTCAGATCTTTCAAGACAGTATGATCATAAAAGTAAATTCTCATCTTTTTCTAAAATGCCAGAGGTTCAGAATCCCTTCAGGATAGGGGAATTTACTGTACAGTCCATTAACTTCCATGTTTATGATTTGAAAAATAAAAGTAAAAATAAAAACAAAAGCAGGGATTTTCACCCGTCACGTATTAATATTTGAGAGATCTTGAATATGATATATCTGCCAGTGGGTGATCCACTTATAAAAAAAATTACAAAACTAACTTTTTAAAATTTTAACCAGTGTTTCTTACACTTTTTTCTTTCAGGACCCCTTTCCACTTTTAAAAATTATGGAAAATGTCTAGATAGTGTTTGTTTACATGGGTTACATTTATCAATATTTCTGTATTAAATTTAAATTTGATGCTTTTGCTGCCACTATTGCTTCTCACAATTGTTTGCTTGGATTTTAATATTATGTACATTATAATACTATACTATACATTATTAATTATTAATTATACATTATTACTAATACTATACATTATTTTTCAACATAAACTGGCAAATAATGTTAATTTTGGACCCCTGAGCGGATTTTGAAGGACTTCCCAGGAATCCTCAGGCCATACTTCAAGTAACATCCACCTAGACTTTTTGTTTCTTTGGCCCAGTTCCTTTGCCATGATTAATATCTTATGTATGTATGTTTGAGAATAAACTGCAGTATTACATCTGCTAAATAAAAAATTAGTTGTCTCAGTGTAGGGACATAGAGAACTATGATTTGTTTCAGCATTGTAAGCCTTTGCTCCTCCCCCACCCTTGTTTCTGCTTAGGAAATGAAGTTCTCCCTCCAGGAACCCCAGTTGGAAATGGATTAACAGCAGAAGCTGCAGAAGATCTTGGTCTGTCTAAAGGGATTGCTGTAGCTGCCTCACTTATTGATGCACATGCTGGAGGATTAGGTATTCTATGATATGATTGTTGGCTTTGTCATGCTGTAAAGGCTGCATCATACAATAGGATCGTTCTGCATTTTAAGTTAGATCGACAAAACTAGGGTGTCAAACTCGCATTGTCATGTCATCCTGTGATGTATCAGGGTAGGTGTGGCCAGCATGTGACGCATCTGGCCCACGTGCCATGAGTTTGACACTCCTGGACTGAACAGAGACAGTAATTTTGTGCATAGGCTGTTGCAGCCAATTCTATATGGAGCTACCTCTGAAGAAATCTCAGAAACTCCAACTGATTAACATATGGCGCCATTTGCTAGCAGCATTATACCTATGCTGTGGTCCGTTGCACTGATAACAGGTTGCTTCCAATTCAGAGGGTTAACTATCTTTAGCACCTGCTGAACTATCTCTTCTGCCCAAATTTGGCTGGTCCTGCATGATCTCTGAAGGATGGCATGCTGAAGGTCACTATCCCATAGAAAATGAGGGAGATGGGGAATCAACCAGTGGTCCTTCTGAGTCGTCCCCTCAGCCTTTTAGAATATCTTAGGTTTTGAGATAAGGAATGCCATTAACCTCTTGGCCTACAATAAAATCTAGAAAACATGTCTATTCTACAAAGTGTATGAATGTTGAAGATTCTAGGACTATTTTAGGGAGATAAGACAGACAGATTGCTAATTTTATGGGTTGTTGTTATTTTTGATTGTAAACCACCTCAGGTCCATTTGTGTAAGTGGATAGGTTATAGATATTCTCATGAATGAAAGCAAATATGCATGTCCCAGTATAATGTTGCAGGATCTGATCTGGGTCGGAGATTTTGTCTTCTAATCAAAGAGAAATTTCCTGAAGTTGGGCTTCAGCATGAGTCCAACTTGGAAGACAAAACCTGTGGTCCCAGTGACCAACCCAGATTGGGTCCTGCAGGTTAGAGATAAGTGGGTAAATAGATAATTAAATAATCTATTAAATAAGACTGATGGCAGGGAAGGCATTGAAAAAAAACATTAAGAAAATATTTGTTGATTTCATTTAATCAATTTGTTTATGATATCATGAATGACTATAGACAGCCTATGTCCAGTAACACCAAATAAAACAATATACTACACAAAAACAACTATCAGAAATAATACCTTGAATCTCTAATTTATGGCACCTTCTGTTCTGAGCGGTCTACAAAAAATTCTGCAGAAGAAGACATAAAATGTAAAGTATTGATGAGCACTAAATAATATAGTTAACAGATTGAGAAAAAAATGAGAATATCCTGAGTACATGATAGTTCTTCAGAGCAGTCCCATTGCTACAGTTGTCTGTTCCTGTGTGATGACCCGAGGCATGGCACAAAAGCAACAAAGTCACAAAAATAGGTAAAGTCCCTTTAATACCTCCAACTTGGCCCTCAATGTCCAGTTATCCTAGGCTGAAGATCAAACTCTTCCAAAAACAGTCTACAAAGGGAAGAAATGCAGGCCGAACCCAAAGTACAGATAAAGTATAAATAAAAAAACCAACACAAACCACACTGATGTAATTAACACGACAGGCCAGGATAATAAATTGCAGACTTCCAAAAGATTACAAAGCACACACAGTTGGGAGGACGCCAAAACCCAGATAAGCCTCGACAAAGATAATGCACGCTTTGCTTCCAGCAAAGTGCTGTGTCCAAACGCCCTTCTTGTATCCTGTTCTCCCAGCTGCAACTAATGAAAGAGATCAAGGCCTTTTTCTCTCTCATAAGAAGAGGGGGTGGCCCTGGGTCTTCCTCTGAATATACAGCCAGACTGTGCCCTTCCCCCGTTTCTTCCACAGCCACACTCCCACTCCCTGTCAGCTCCTCAATCTCCCCCTCAGAATCAGACTCCAACAAGGGCATGACATCCTGTGATATTGCTCAATAAGGGCCTTCAAATTTTTATCTTCTGTTTGATTACAATATATTGAAAGTGAATACTTTCTGCAGTCCAAATGTTTTCCTTGTTAGAGCGTACATGTGTAACTGAAATAATGGGGATAAAAATAGATTGAACTACTGTGTCTTTTGCTTTATAAAGTTTAATTTCAGTACATTCTTCAGCTTGTATCCAGTACAGATACAACATGGTCTTTTTTTTCTCTGTCCTGTTGCTTCACATGACTCCAGATCTGATTTGGCATATGAAGCAGATTTGGTCTACATTTAAAATTCTGATGTATTAGCAGATGTCTATTTCTACATATTATAGATCTTCATGTCTAAAGTACAGTTTCTTAGCCATGGTCATTTAATGTTTAATAATTTAGTCCATCTCATATTGCTCCAAGAAATGTCTTGATGGTCAAATGAAAATTTTTATCTGCTTTGAAAAAAAATAATAATTCATTAGGTCAAGTTAATTGGACAGAGAATGTCCCTCCTGGCTTGTTTCGGCAGGCCGGGAGATGACATGCAGCTGGCTCCAGGAGATTATAAACGCATCTTTGGGTGAGGGGTGTGTTCCGCATGCCTTGAAAGAGGTTGTGGTCAAGCCCCTCCTCAAGAAGCCCTTCCTGGACCCGGCTCTTTTAAATAACTTCCGTCCTGTCTCCAACCTTCCCTTTCTGGGGAAGGTTGTTGAGAAGGTGGTGGCGCTCCAGCTCCTTCGGTCCTTGGATGAAGCTGATTACCTGGATCCCTTGCAGTCTGGTTTCAGGCCCGGGTACAGCACCGAGACGGCCTTGATCGCACTAGTGGATGATCTCTGGCGGGCCCGGGATGGGGGGTCTCCCTCCATCCTGGTCCTTCTTGACCTCAGCGGCTTTCGATACCATTGATCATGGTATCCTTCTGGGTCGCCTCAGGGGTTGGGAGTGGGGGCACTGTTTTATGGTGGTTCTCCTCCTACCTCTCCGACCGGACTCAAGTCGGTGTTGGTGGGGGGGCAGAGATCAAGCCCTAGGGCCCTGCCTGTGGGGTCCCTCAGGGTTCTGTTCTCTCCCCCCTCCTATTTAATATCTACATGAAACCGCTGGGTGAGATCATCCGACACGGCGTCGGGTATCATCAGTACGCTGATGATACCCAGTTGTACATCTCTGTCCCTGGTCAATCTAGTGAGGCCGTGGAGGTGATGTCCCGGTGCTTGGAGGCTGTGAGGGTCTGGATGGGGACTAATCGGCTCAGACTCAACCCTGACAAGACCGAGTGGCTGTGGGTCCTGCCCCCTCGGTCTCCAGTTGATTATCCAACTTTGGTACTGGGGGGAGAAAAATTATCTTCCTCAGACCAAGTTCGCAACTTGGGGGTCCTTCTGGATCCACAGCTGCAATTTGACCACCATCTTACGGCTGTGACCAGGGGGGCCTTTGCACAGGTTCGCCTGTTGTGCCAGTTGCGACCTTTCCTGGACCGAGGGGCTCTACACACGGTCGTTCATGCCCTTATCACCTCCCGATTGGACTACTGCAATGCACTCTACATGGGGCTGCCCTTGAAGAGCACTCGGAGACTTCAGCTGGTGTAAAACGCGGCCGCGCGAGTGATTATGGGCGCACCTAGGTGAGCCCATATAACATCTATCCTCCGCGAGCTGCATTGGCTGCTGGTGGTCTTCCGGGTGCAATTCAAGGTGCTAGTGACAACTTTTAAAGCCCTTCATGGCTTAGGAGCGGGATACCTTCGAGACTGCCTACTGCCACCGTATGCCTCCCAGCGCCCGGTTAGATCCCACAGGGAGGGCTTGCTCCTGATACCGTCGGCCAGACAATGTCGGCTGGCAGGGCCGCGGGCGAGAGCCTTCTCTGTGGCAGCACTGTCCTTTGGAATACGCTCCCTGGGAGATCAGAACCATCCCCAATCTACTTGCTTTCCACAAAGCTGTTAAGACCTGGCTTTGTCGGAGGGCATGGAATTGAGACCTTGTTCTTCCCTCTTGTATGTCTGGATCGTATGAATGAGTTTTGATTTTATATTGTATAGGCTACTGTTTTTTATCTTGTTTTATGCTGCCTCGAGTTCCCCGATGGGGGAAGAGAGGCGGGATATAAATTTAATAAATAAATAAATAAATAAATAAATAAATAAATAAATAAATAAATAAATAGCAGGTAATTCAGCTGATATATAATATATCTGATATATAATATATCTTTCTTTGAAAAATAGTTAATTCTACTTTTCAGGATAACCAGTATCAGGTTTAGCCCATCTACCTCTCTGGAAAAAGTTTTGAAAACAGGGAGAGTTTTTCATTCTTATTTGTTAATAAATTCAAATGAATTCTAGACTTCTGGAATATAAACACAGTTCCTTCTTTCTTTTTCTCGGGAGAGGGGGCGGCATATAAGTCAAATAAATAAATAAATAAATAAGTGGATCAATTGTTCAATTTCCAGGCATAAATTGGAAAGAAATTCTTTAAAATACTGTTTTGTCATGTTTATAAACAATGCAAAACTGAAAGGAAAATTTGGGAGAATTCTCTGTGGATCTATAGCCCTCTCTTAGTCTCTTTATCCACTTACCAGTAGATAGATAGTTTTTTAAAACTATTTCTTCTTTACTTCCTATCCATTTGTTTTGTACACTACTGTGGAAATTAATTACAAAGCAAGAAAGAGGATAGGGAGATTTCATTCTTTAGTGATTGATTTAATGTGCTAGAAACCTTGGACAATCATTGGGTTGATGTATGCAAGTAGATTTCTGAAAAATGAAATGTTCTTGTTTTCCTTATCTTATTTTCCACTATTACTTTGATTGAAAAAAGTGGTGGCTGCTTTATAGATTCAGCAAGTTATTTCTGTATACAACTGCCTACTATTTTTGCTGCACAGACAGTACCCAATTGTGTGCAATATTGGTACAGAATTGATTTGAGGACCTGTTTCTCTGATTAGTTTTCCTTATTAAAGAAATACACATTATATAACAGGCTCTTTGTGCAATTAGAGTCTTTTCAGACTGAATTTCTGCATATAAGAGTGCTTGCATTTTGATATTCTGTTTTACAGAATTAAGTTTTATCTCAGTTGAATATGTGCTAGTGCTTCATTCATTCCCTAGTGATTAGGAATACAGCTGACTTCTCTTGCAGTTATTGTTAAGAATGCCTGTCAAAAGGCTTACAACTAAAAATCACTGTACATTATGCAATGCAAGTATACAAAATTATGGAAAATTCCTCAAATAGAAATTCCAAATCTGCAGAATGTGAATATCTTCTTAAATGGAAGATAAAGAATGTCTTCTTTATAAATGAATATCATTTGAAGGATCAATAAAAGGATCAATAAAAAGCTTCATTCTTAATATATGTGGTCTCAGTAAAGAATAGATTTACTTTTGTACAAATTTGTGTGAAGTTTATATAAACACAAATTAGTTGATAAACTGTAACAGAAATCAGCATACAGTAAATGATGCAGCTTGATTTAAAATGTCATAGTTGAACTTAAGTTTTGAATATCAAGAGATGAAAATAATTGCCCACAGTAACCTCAAAAGATAATCTCCTGTAAAGACCCAATCAATATTTTAATATACACTTCACTTAAAATCCAACAGGATTCCATTTTCAAAATGTTTTGATATTAAAAAGAGAGAGATTTAATGTAGATGCATGTGTTTATTTTAGAGGTGAAAGATGCCATGCTTATTGACAAAAAGCATCTTATTGACATTTTCCTTTTCAACATTCAGCACTGAGATTTGATTAAACCTTAGTTACTGAAAAAAAATGATAAAAGATCAACACTCATTTTAATACAGTTTCACAGTCATTTGCATTCTGGTTTAAATTAAATGTTGAAATTAAAGTAGAGCTATATTTAGAGTTTCTTAGAATCTATACTGTTTCTTGAAGTTTTAAGACTGAATCCAGATATAACTTAGCTGTAATAAAAACAGTAGAACCCAATGTCATGGTTTAGTTGCTGTTTATGTACAGTTCACCTCTTTTGGTAGGACATATGGAGAAACCTTAAGTATGTCTATTGAGAACAACCCCCAGATTTATTTATTTAGAATTTATCCAAAGAAATTTCATAGGATTACAAGTTGAATCTTTAATAACTGTAGTCTGATTATTCAAAAAGATTATAACTATATTTTGCTGATAGTATTGCCTTCAGAAGTGGAGACTGTGTTTAGAAGTTTCGTCTTGTTTCTGCCAGCAGTTTTCACAGTCAGTTCACATAAAAACTAAAGAAGTAAACAATCTAAGAATTAGCATCAAAGCTTTAGTCAATGTTTAGATATTATTTACATTTAAATGAAGTAGTCATAAACTGAAATTCAGAATCAGTAAGAACAAATAAAGGGTTTCTTCAGCCTAGAATGAAGTCTCTAATTCAGCATTTTCCTTAACTCAGTGACCAGCTAGGGGTGTGAAACTCATGGCCTGTGGACTGAATGCGTCACATGCTGGCCACACCCACACCTGGTTTAGCGAAGAGAAAAAAGTCACGATACGCCACGTAATGTCGTTGTGACAACGCAAGTTTGACACCCTGAGCTAGGAGGACCAACTCATTAATAGGGCATGAAGAAAACAGTTGGATTGCACCTGGCACTCTGATCCTACAAATTCCATTAAAACATGATGGCTGACAGAGCATCTTCCAAGAATTGTCTAGTTTTTTTTTAAGTATTCTGGAAGCAACTGAAATGGAGGGCTTTTGAGATTATAAATGTTATAAATGTGCTTGATAACACAAAATATCCTTTTAAAGCTATCTGTTAGGTTTCATACAAGCATAGCTGTAAATCTGGGCTCTCCAGACATTTAATCCCTTATTCAGGAATCACTGTACTTGGCAGAATGTTCATAGACTTGACTCAGCAGAATTAATCTATTCATTGCAGACAAGAGTGAAGGCATATTCACATAGAAATCTGCCCACTTCAGGACACCCAAATCACATTCAATATGAATGTCTATGTTCCAGGGTTTAAGTGCCAGGCTTTTCCTTTTCTTGGCTGTTCTTTTGTTGCCTTTGGAAGGCACCTGATGTACATTGAAATAACAGTTGTTTTTAGCACAGGAACAACTGGTTCCTACCTTGAAGCCTTATTAATTATACTATAAGCCAGCAGAACTCTCTACATCTTTACTAGAGCATATTTTATAATACAGTTATACATTATATAAACAGCTATTTTCCTTTGGACTCAGTAATTTTACTGGAAAAGTCCAGGTTCCATGAAAGAAGAAGAAGGTCTCTTCTTCTACTTTCTGATTTTCTGAATTCAAAAACACCTAATGATTTAGCTTGATAGCATGGTTGCATATGCAACTTAGAAGGGAGCAAAGTGGCAAACAAGAATTCAGTACTACTACTATATTTCCCTGAAAATAGGACCTCACTGGAAAATAAGCCCTAATGCATCTTTTGGAGCAAAAATTAATATAAGAGCCTGTCTTATTTTGGGGAACATCACTTTTTATTTTGAAATTCTCCAGACATACTAATGGACACACCTTCTACTACCACATTTGAAACTTGTGTCTCCTATAGGCCTAGGGTATGTCTAGTGGTGGGATTCAAAACTTTGTACTACTGGTTCTGTGGGCATGGCTTGGTGGGTGTGGCTTGGTGGATGTGGCCATGTGATTGGGTGGGCGTGGCTTTTTTGCCCTTTTTTTGCTTTCTTGCAGCCACCACCCACCCGTTTTTTGGGCCTTCTGGGCCTCAGGCAAGCCTCCTGGAGCGGTGTTTTTGTTCCCAGGAAGCTTCCCTCAGGAAAAAAAATGGAGCCTGGAGGGGGCATGCAGCACCCCACTCATTCCATTTTGGGGCCTTCTGCGCCTCAGGAACCTCCTGGGGGGACGTTTTTACTCCCAGAAGTCTCCCCTGGGGCTCAGGAAAAAAAAACAGAGCCTGGAGGGAGCATGCATTGCCACTCTCTCCGTTTTGGGGCCTTCTGGGACTCCGGGGAGCCTCCTGGGGGGGCGTTTTTGCTCCCAGAAGTCTCCCCTGGGGCTCAGGAAGGCAAAAAATGGAGGGGGGGGCTGTGCCCCTCTCTTGATTTTTTGCCTTCCTGGGCCTCAGGGAATCCTCCTAGAAGAAGCAGTAAGACAAGCTAGGGGAATCCCGGCACAGCTGATCGTATGAACAGCTGATTGTTGGGACAGGAAAAAAAAAGAAATACCTTAAGGGGAGCCAGGCGGGTGGGATGAGTGAGCATCGGGTGGGTGGGGCAAGTGAGCCAGCAGCGACCAGGCTACCGGGTCAGGGGCGTGGCCAGCTAGAACTTAGTACCGGTTTGGCGACCCATGCCAAATCCTTGCTACCGGTTTGCCCGAAACGGTGTGAACTGGCTGAATACTACCATTGGGTATGTCCAACCATAAATCTTATTTAATTCTACTTGTTCTTATTTTATGGCTTCATCCTGCTGTTTAGCAGACTTTTCGCTATATTTTGCAAGGACAAGAAAATAGAAATACAGGCTGGTTTTTAAAAAATATTTGGCAGGTTTCTCAACAAATATCACTTAAAAGTTTCATTTTGCCTGAAAGACCAGTTTTCTTCTTATTTTATACCAGGTATGATTGGAGCCAACGTGAAAGGATATAACTTGCCCTGTGAAAATCAGCCAATTACTTCCCGACTGGCTATAATATGTGGGACATCATCATGTCACATGGCAGTAAGTTCATGGTAGCAAATTACCAACTGTGTACATTTAGCTGATGAAAAATGAACTTTTTAACATCTTTTAATTTCTGTTATACTCTGTTTCAAATTGTAAGGATTTTGAGGCTATTGTTACCTTCACTGGTTTATATATCATGAATTTGCCATAAAGCAGCAGCCATAATAATAGTAGGCAATTAGTAGCGTGGAAAAGGCATATAATATAAAAGCAGTTTAAAAATTATTCTATTTTGATTTTAACTGGGCATTATGAAATTATACCCATGACTTGGACTCTGAGTAACCCTTGATGAAGGTTGATGATCCTATTCTATAATGGAATATTCAGTGTCTTTAGAAAAGTCCCATAGACTTTCATCTCTCCCACCTCCTTACTTAATCAATATAAATCTTTCTTTCTTTGAGAGCTCTAATGATCTATAAAATTTTGAGACAGATTGTGGCTCCAAAAGAGGCAGGATAAGCCATTTTTGCTTCCATAATTTTTCTCAGTGAATTACTGCGAAAGCTTTTCCCTGGAGTTTTAATTACAACTCAGAGTGTCTCTTTTTAAAATTAATATTGTTAAGCCTGAAATCAATCAATTTTTGTGATTAGCTTTTCTATCACTTTTTATTCATTTAGAAATTATTTATGTTAACTGAATCATTGGATGAAATTTAGTAAAATTGATGTATACGAAGCAAAAATGGTTAGGTACACATGTTCTCTACTAATTATAGTGTAAACATTTTGTATGTCTTTATATAAATTATATATGTGGTATAAGTTAGAGTTTTGTAAACTGGTATTCGTAGTCACACATACATGTATGTGCTTGCATGCAGGAAAAAAGCTATAGTAAGGTATTACTTGCAACAATAGTCTAGTACCTTAGCATTCAATTATAAAGAAAATAATTTTGACCCAGCTGTTTAGATATATGAGGTATTGCATGAATTATAGATCCTAGCAAAAGAAGATTTGAGTCTACATGTGCCCTACATAATTTTGTGGTGGTGGGAAATTCTTTTGAACTCTTTTGAACTCAGTTTGGAATAAACCCAGGCCAAATAAATCCATCTGGAATCATTTTGTTGTCTTATCCCTTGTTCATCTTTCCTTTCTTATGCTCCTATCTCAAACTCATGAGGAAGTAAACAGGACAGTTGGTAGCGTTGAAGTTTTGGACTTGAGTCTTGAGTCTTCTAAGTACAGGTAGTCATTTAGTGTCCATTCTAAGTTGCAGCAGCATTGAAAAAAAGTGACTTATGGCTGTTTTTCATAGTTACGACCTTTGCAGCATCCCCATGATCATGTGATCAAAATTTAGATGCTTGGCAACTGACTCATATTTATGACCATTGCAATGCCCTGGGGTCATGTGATCCCCTTTTGCAACCTTCTGACAAGCAAAGTCAATGGGGAAGCCAGGTTCACATAACAATGGGATTACTAATTTAACAACTGCAGTGATTTGCTTGACAACTGTGGCAAGTAAAGTCATAAAATGGAGCAAAACTCACTTAACAAATTTCTCACTTAGCAACATACATTTTGGGCTCAGTTGTGGTTGTAAGTCAAGGACTACTTGTATACTGGCAAGAAACAAAGGGCAAAGTGTTTTGAGCATTTAAGTACTGAGTGTTGCTCCAATAATGTATCTATGTGACTGCTAAGAGCCAGCACTAAACATTTCCTTGGTAGCACATAATCATCATAATGAATTTCTCTTAAAGAAAGTTGTTTCATAGGGAAAAAAAAGAACTAAGTTTTCATCGGCACATATTATATATCACCTTATAATGGATAACTACCATTGTGTAACAATTGCTATTGTTAAGGTTGCTGACTTGTTGTTCCAGGTGGGTCAGTAAAATTAATTGCATTGTCAAAATAGTCAGTGTGGTAGTCAGTGTGGCTATTTAATTAATTAATTAATTTGTTTATACATCATATTTATATACTACCCATCTCACAAATTTATGTCTCCAGGTGTCACGCAAAGAAGAGACAGTCATAAAAACTAACAATTAAAAATTTAATAATTAAAACATAAAGTTATTGATAACTATTGTTATCTTTTTTACGTACTTAATTTGTCTGTATGTTTTAAATGTTATTAAAAATAGAATAAGACCTATTGCAGTATGTCTACATCGTGATTAGCAAATTTACACACTGACCCCAAATGAATCTGTCCACAATAATTGCTTACCTGCTCAACTTTCATGACATAAAGAAAGAATGGACTAAACAAGCTCAGATGTAACCAGACTGGGATTTCCAAGG
Organism: Naja naja; assembly: GCA_009733165.1. NCBI lineage: Eukaryota > Metazoa > Chordata > Lepidosauria > Squamata > Elapidae > Naja > Naja naja. Next base: position 72,589,560 of record CM019150.1, read on the forward strand.
CTTCCAGCATTAATGATCTTCATTTTGCTGAAGGGCACAGTATGTGGACTGGTGGGTTAAGATTGTCCCACAGTTCCTTTGTTTTCTACATAAGAAAGGGGAAAATGCGATGGGATAGACAACACAATGATGTCCCAAGGTTTTGGAGAACACAAGCTGGCTCCTTGTGTAACAGAATACAGCAGTAGCTTGGACTAGAAAGTAAAGTGGCTTAAAAAGCACAAAGATCCCAGTTATTAGTTTAGATTCTAAAATATATCTGGCTAAATTAATTGGTCCGTTGGCCTCCAGAGTCCAATCACACAATTTCAAAGAACAAGGCCTAAAGAGCAATTTTCAGTTATGTATAATTAATGTATGTAGCATATGGCTGGCTGTCAATACAAAGTAGGTAATTGGAAATGTAAATAATGTACAGAAGTAAACCGAATAAAAGGGTGTTTGTCAGTCGTGCCGAAAATGGGGCATGCAGAGGTGGCGATAGGTGGTGGCAGTGATCGGCAGCAATGGCGGCAATGGGTGCGGTGATCCCCGTAGCCTGGAACAGCTAGGTAATCAGCGGTATTCCGGGAGGCCTATCCAACTACCAATCAGCTGCTCGTGCTAAATTAGGCTGTGCTGAAGCTGACCAAACTGTTTGCTGTTTGCTGCAAGGACGCAAATTGCTGGGAGGCAGAGGCTGAAGGGTGGGGGGCCGATGGGTGGGGGGGGCTTTGGCAACATTTTCTATAAGACGCACAGACATTTCCTCCCACTTTTTTGTGTCTTATAGTGCGACAAATACGGCAATTCATATCTGAGGCCATAATGTTGTGCACAACAACTTGAACAGAAGACAGCTGAATACGCTTTTAGGATTGCACTGTAAATATGTTCTGGCCTTAAAATATAACTTTTTTCCACCTTACTTTATTGTAACAAGCAATGCAATTTTCTACTGGTTGAATAATGACAAACCTGGAGTGAATATTAGAAAGGTTTTTGATTGAAGGACCCTTTTATCTATATCTATTTATACTGGGCCAACAACATAGAGCAATTGTATATGTCTTTTTAATGAGATATATATGCAGCTGCAGTTGGTTGAAATTAACTGCACCTTTTTTTAATTAGGGCTATAAAAATTTAAGTTTATTATCCTCCATGTTTTTGTTAAAAAATCTTTCTATACGTTTCTCCTTTTTATCCAGGGACCCTGAGGGCAATAGAGATGAATCATCAGGTTTAATTTAATGCAGTAGGAGAGAGACCTGTGTGGTCAAGTTGGCATGAAACAGTGGCTTTGATCTACTTCAGGTGCACTGAGCCCCAACCAGCCAGCAACAATAATATCTTTGTGAGATGATCAGAGCAGAGAATGAAATAGAGTGGTGGGGGGAACGGCCTGAATGAAAATTCAAGGCTTTCCTTTGTTGTGGTTCTGGCAAGCGAAAAAGTCAACTGTCAGGAGAAATTCAGCAAACATAAAACAGGGTGAAAGTGCAATGGTCAAGTAATGGGCTTCTTTCAAAGAATCTTAACAAGAAAGCATTCAAGATAATTTGATGGGTTCCCATATTTTCCTACAAATGTGGCTGGGAAGTGCCATAGAAGAAGGAGGGGAAAAATACAACAAGAAGTGGTGGAACTCTTAATCTGGTAAATAGGAGGACTTTGGTAAGTTTATGTGCTTATAAAATTGTAATATGTACACTAGGTTTAAAAAAGCTCAAATCTTATTAAAACATGTAGTCTACCAACTAGCCCAAAAAAATCTCTGCAAATTAAATAAAGGAAGGTTTTCAATTTATCCCAGTCATTAGGCTTTTAATCAATAAAAGTTCTTTAAATTAATCTTCTGCCTTTTTTTAATACATTGATGTAAGACATTCCCAAATTGATTACAGTTTACTAGGGAACCTTAAGATTGCTAAACAAAGATCCCATCTGGATTGCTCTGTTTGTGGAGAGCAAAATAACTCTTTGTCATTCTGAAAGCAGAAACAGACTTGTGCCCCTCTCTCCCCTCCTGTTCTTTAACATTCTATATTAGACTGACCCTTGTTGTTAAATTTTTATTAGCTGTAGGATGTGATGAAGGACTGGGATGACTTATTCTTACTTACTTTCCTAACATTGAAAAAAGGTAGTTTCTTATGCTGAGGTTGGAGAAAAAATTATGACATTGGATTTCTCTCTAAATTCAGAGACTTCTCCCTGATTTTAGATGGCAAAATCTGATCTAGTATGGTCCCTAACCTTAGAATGGGGCTAGAACCTCAAAAACATGGTCTGTTTTTATTTTGCAAAACTCCCTTGAACATATGGTTAATTATTTTGTAATATTGCAATAAGGTATTTGCGCATGAAAATGAAGCACAAAGCCTCTTTCCAATCTTCCAATCCAGTTCAAACATTGATTAAAAATACTATTCAACTAACGCTGTGTTCAAGGAACCAAGGATGATTATATGGAGTTAAATTTATTTTTCTTAGAACCATATAAATAGCTTTCATTCTTTCCTAATTTCCATAGTGTTTATTTGTATCTCATGCTTATGTTTTCTTCTAAGTGTGCATTTACAAAGTTCATGCTGACACAGACAGAAAAGGACAATTGTTAAATCATGCAATTTGTGCAGGCACTCCACCCAGTTTCTGAATTAAGTCTGTGTTTTCAGTTTGGAGCTGATGACTTTTGGCTTGAAAATCTTGCAGTAACTTAATTTTCTCTGATTTTATCTTTTGGACTGTTAAAAGGTCCACTTAAAGATCAACAGGATATAAAAACTGAGGGATTGCTTGGGTGAATCTGTGTATTATAAATACCTCCAAGGTTCTCAGTTTAGTTCAAAGGGATGTCCTTTGCCTGGTTTTGTTTATATTTTTTTTAAAAACAAACTCCAAGCAATTGTGCATTTTCTGACTTGGTTGATTTCCCAGCGACTCATACAGTGCTCTTTTTTGCTCCACGATATCCACCCAAGCTGCCAGCTTTGTTTACACAAATAGAGTCTGGAGCACGTTTTCAGCCCTAGAACTTGCACAGTACGTGTCTTTCCAGAACATCCTGGGGTGGAGACCGCAGAGGCATGCTGGCTCAGTGTTCCTACAGGCTGATTTCTGTAATCTCAGTAGGAGCCAGACCAGCAAGTGGTTTTAGTATATGTTGGCTGCAATTTGATGGTAGAGCATGCCACATTGCAAAAGCATCAGGCTTCTCAAATCATTACTGTGACGAAGTTCTTGGCTGTGCTGGAAAATGTCCACATAGAAAGGAAACACATCACAACATGCTGCTGAATTTGATTGCATTTTGGGTAGTTTTCCCCAGGACCCACTCAAAATATGCATGGTGGATTTTCATGTTGTATTATTCACTTATGTTGTATTATTCACTAGCTTTTATGTTAGGCAGTTTAAATGTGTGATCTCCAAGAGGATGGAGTCAAATGCCTGGGGCAAAGAATTTTTTAGCCAATTGGCCATAACCCAGCGATTCACAAAAGCAGCAATTTGTTGCCCCCACTACATTAGTACAGAGGATGGTGAATAAAGTGAGAAGTGCTGCAGGAAAATGAAAACAATCCCTCCCCAAAAAACTCATAAAAATAATGCAGAACCATGAAACTACAATTATTCAAATCCTGGTTTTTCTCAGTATTCTGAGAAAATGTAATAGATGAACGTAATAGATGAACGTTCATATGTAACTTAAGTTATCCCACAGTTATTTGTTTAATATAAAATATGCATGAATATTACCACATTGCCAGTGTAGAAATAAAATGGTTTGATACTTAGTGGAGATATTTGTTTCTTATGAAAAAAACTGGTATGGAGAACATCTAGCATGAGACGCGAACATTTAATATATATAAATGTTCCCAAATATGGAAAATTAACACAGGGTTTTCTCATGAATAACACATTTAAAAAGGAAATCCTCATGGAGGATTAAATATGCATTACATATACAAAGTATATCTTGTATTAAGTATATGCAGACCAAGTACTGGTTATAAATATGCCTTCTGTAGCAAATCCTTTGTGCTTTGTATGTTTCCCCTCAGGAGGAAAGCAGTACAGATAATCCTCCACTTACAACCATTCATTTAGTGACTGTTTGAAGTTACATAGCACTGAAAAAAAGGTGACATACAACTAGTCTTTGCACTTATGACCTGTCACCCATCCAATAGTTATATGATCAAAATTTGGGCACTTGACAACTGGCATGTATTTTGAATGGTTACAGCATCCAAGGGTCATGTGATCACCATAAGAGCCACAGTGGCGCAGTGGTTAGAATGCAGTACTTCTGCATTCTACTTCTGCTGACTGCCGGCTACCAACAGTTTGGCAGTTTGAATCTCACCAAGCTCAAGGTTGACTCAGCCTTCCATCCTTCCGAGATGGGTAAAATGAAGACCCAGACTGTTGGGGGCAATATGCTGACACTATAAACTGCTTAGAGAGGGCTGTAAAGCATTGTGAAATGGTATGTAAGAAGTGCTATTGCTATTTGCAACCTTCCCACTGGCTCCTAACAAGCAAAATCAATGGGGGAAGTTAAATGGATTCACTTAACAACCGAAATGATTAACTTAACAATTGTAATGATTCGCTTAACACCATGGGAAAACAAGATGTAAAATTAAGTACAATTCACTTAACAACCACCTTGCTTTGCAATGGTCATTCTGGTCCCAATTGTGATTGCAAATTGATGACTACCTTTATATCTCTACAGAACACAAGAATAGTCAAACACATAGCTATCTCTTAGTTGCACTGTTTTGTTTCATTCCACTAACTGGGAGCTGCCAGATCGGACTTGCTATACATGTACTTACTTTGTTCATGAGACAGGATCAAGGGATAATCCATAATCCCCTATTTACAACTTTCCTATATTTTCTGACTACGAATTCTGCCTTTTCTTTACACACACGCAATGCATATGTATATAATATAAAGATAGAATAATGTGCAATTATAAAACCTCTGAGAGCTCTCCATGTGACAACTGTGTTAAACAGAGATTACTCTCAATGATGCATAGACATTTCTGTTTGAAGGCTCTACCTGATCTTTGAATGTTGTGCTGGGAAGCTACATTCCATAAAGTGGATGGGACTTGGACGAAAAGTGGTTACAACTACAGCAATTGGACATATTATGGTTAAGACCTTAAATGCACACAGTGTTCTATTTCTTTTTTGTTCTGAAGTAATTGCCTATAAATTCAGGAAAAAAATGGAAGACTCGGGGCCTCTTTATCCCAAGAACTTCTCATATCTAATATTGTGTTATTATCTATAATCTGCTAAACTCTCATGCCTGTAATGTTTAACTGGGTGAAACGGTGGATTATAGGTCAATAATTTTTGAACCAATGTACCTCGAATGGGCTAAAACTATAGAATACCTCTAAAATCCAGGACCCAAGAGAATGAATTTGGGGAAGCTGCGGATGTTTGAGTACATAGCAGGCTTTTGCTTCAGCTCTGCTAGGCTGCTTCAGAGGTCACACAAAGTTCATTTTGAATGTTCCATAACACTTTCCTAGCTATTCCCACAATCCCTCCCTCCTTCCCCTACCCAGCAGCATTTAACTGCCTGCTGGGGAAGGGAAAGGAAGGAAGCAATAGGAAGGACCCCTGTATTCTCTTTTTTGAACACACACACACACACACACACACACACCATTAGATTCACGGATTCTATTTGGGTTGAAATATAGGGAAATATTTCAGAGTTGCAGTTAAAATAACACAACCAATCCTCCCTATTGCACTGTATGGTGCTGAATGCTGAGCAGCAACAACAGGGACTGAAAACTTATCTCCATGCCATGGAAATGCGAATGCTCTTTGGATATCGGGCAGCTCCCTTCTTGACCACATCACAAATGAAAACATTCAGCAACATTTTGGTGTGGTATCCATTATAAAGATGAGAGAAGGCTGACACTGCTGCTTTGGACATGTCCAGAAAGCAGCACCTTCCACTGTGGCCGAGACACCACGGCCAAGCCTACCAATTAGAAGTCAGTGGCCTCGCGGGCATCCAAAACAGAGATGTCAAGACATTATCAACAAAGATATGCAAGCTGCGGGTCTGTGCCCTGGAGATGCAGCTGGAGACTCAGCTTATCATGCAAAGGGCCATTCAGTGATCTGAAAAATGGATCCTGCACCTGCGGGAGCACACCAGGAAGGAGAAGAAGTTAAAATGGGAACATGACGTTACTTTAAATGTTCTTTTCCAAAGGTCATTCAAGATGCATTGTAATTGTTCAGCATTTAGATGATATACAAGTTGATTTACCTGCTTTTTTCTTTTTCCTTTTCCCTTTTCCCTCCCTTACAAACTTCTCTTTTCCCCTTTTCCTCCCTTACCTTCCCATTGCTTTCATTTTCCTTTGTATTTTATAATTTGATAAACTAATAAAAACTGTAAACTTAAAAAAAAATAACTGCACACATCATAAATACATGCCAGTTTGCCAAGCCTCCACATTTTGATCACGTGACCATGGGGATGCTGCAATGGTCGTAAGTGTGAAAAAAATGGTCAGATGTCACTTTTTTCAGTGCTGTTGTAATTTCAAATAGTCACTAAATGAATGGTTGTAAGTCAAGTATTACCTGTATATACACTACCTTATATACACTACATTACCTGTATGTACACTGCTTTCTTTAATGAAACCTTGTCTGCTAGCCTGGTGTCATTGATAAACAAGGAGAAAACCAAAACAGGTTGAAACAGAAATAACATTTGTAGGTTAAAATCTTCATTTTCTTAAAGTGTGAAATTTCAGAATATTGCCATTTCCCCCCACTATAAATTGATTGTTCAGATAGGGCTTGATCATCTAGGCCAGTGATGGCTAACCTTTTTGTCGTTGCATGCCGAAAGGGCCTGCGCGAGTGCATGCATGCTTGCACCTATAATGTAATGCACGCACAACCCCCCTGCACTCTCTCTGCCCCCTGCACATGTGCATGTGACCCTCCCACGCCCCCACCACTTGCACATGTGCACGTGTCTCCTGCATGCACCCCGCTTCCCATGCATGCGTGGCAGATACTCAAAAATCAGCTGGCTGGTAGGAGGTGCAAGCGCTTGCACAGTGGAACTGAGCTGGGGCGACGGCTTGCATGCCCACAGAGATAGCTCTGCGTGCCACTTCTGGCATGCGTACCATAGGTTCACCATCACGGATCTAGGCTTTTATTCCTGGAAGTGGTAAAGATATTGCCATTTCTAAAATAATTTAGAAATGGCGTTTTATTTTAAACACATTTATTATCCGAGTAATATTTTACTTTTAAATACAATGTATAAGATCTCAGAAAACCAAACCAGGTTTGAACAGAAATAAAACATGCAGGCAAACCTCTTTGAAGGATGTTGTTTCTTAGTGTATTGAATTTCAGGTTATTGCCATTTGTAAAAAATGTATTAGCCTCGTTGAGTATTTAGAAAGTATAACTGCTTTCTAAAATCTATAAGAAATCTTCCTTCAGCTCTGTTTTAAACTGGGCTGCTCCTGAATGCTGTAATTTGAGACATGTTTTATGATGAGCGAGACAGTGGTTTTCCTTTTGTAGAGGATGATCTATTGATTAGGAATCTGACCTTTTCCAAACCTATGTCTTGAACCTATTGCATAGGGAGCCTTTAACTGTACTTCCAGCAGCCACAGGCAGCATGGCTAATATGAGTTTCTGGCAACTGTAAATCAGTTGGGGCACTGCTCTGTATCCTTGGTGGGATACTATTAAAAATACTGAATTCAGATATTGGATGCATAGATGAACATATACATGAAGTACAAATCCTTTACCACTTGTAGGTAGCTATAGATGTCAAATATTTTGTTTTTTAAGCCATGATGTAGTGATGGGACAGTGCATTTTTCCAGTTTTAATATGTAATATTATTCCTCTTGAATATGAGCTCAAAAATCCATCAGGAATTTTCTAACTGTGACATCGTGCAACAACCAAAGATTTTAATATGTCCACAAATCACTTACTTGCTTCATTTTTATCTGAGCTAATCATTGTCTGAGTAAGCATGTTGGACATTTAAATAATAATCAGAAACTTTTAAAAAGCTTAGCTTTACATTTATGTGGAATATTAATTATATTGAAGGAGTGACTTGGCAGCTAGTGGTGAAGATGCTCACCTCCTGCTTGGAAGGTTGAGAGTTCAATCATAGGTAGATGTTTCTCTCCCAGAGCACAAAGAAAAAATACCTGATGTGAATGCCATGTAACATCAGGAAAGGCATCCGGCAGTGATGGGATTCAAAATTTTTTACTACCGGTTCTGTGGGCGTGGCTTGGTGGGCATGGCAGGAGAAGGATACTGTAAAATCTCCATTCCCACCCCACTCCAGGGGAAGGATACTGTAAGATCTCCATTCCCACCCCACTCCTGGGGAAAGATACTGCAAAATCCCATTCCCTTCCCATCCCACTAACCTGCTTTCCAGCTCTGTTCTCCTGTGCAGGGCAACAAAAGAAGACCCAGCCGATCAGCTGGGACTCGGGAGGCAGAGAATAGATGGGGGTGGGGCCAGTCAGAGGTGGTATTTGCCGGTTCTCCGAACTACTCAAAATTTCCACTACCGGTTCTCCAGAACTGGTCAGTATCTGCTGAATACCACCTCTGGCATCCCGCCAATAAATGCTCAGCTCCTTCTAGCCCACCCCGACTCTACCTCAAATTAAGGGAATTAAGAATTGGGAAAAAAATTATTATATTGAAGATCTTTGTAGCTATCAAATAAGAAAAACTATTTATTAGTTAACACCATTTAAGAGTCCAGTAACTGGAATATTAGACAATCATTTTGATTCAGTTTTAAAATAAAATATTTTTAGAACTATTTCAAATGAAGGCAAATATACGTGTCCCAGGATAATGTTGCAAGATCCAATTTGGGTCAGTCACCGGAACCAGATATTTTGTCTTTTGAGCTTTCAGTTTTCTCCTGGAGCCCATCTTCAGAGAACTTCTCTCTAGCAGGGTGTGTATCTATTTAATGCATTTTATTTGTATATATTATGCTTTACCCACTGGAGAATTGAATTAGGAATATACTTTAAACAATATAGTTATAATTTCCAAAATGGGAAATTGAAATGTTAACAAATAAAATAAAACAAAAATGAAGATAAGGTATTAACAAAAATACATTAGGTTAGAGTAGTTGTATACTACAAAGGAATACCTTATTTTTTAATGTATCTTAATATAACAACTACAAAGAATCTTACCGATATGCATGATAGAGTTTATGAATAATATAACGTTGCTTGTATGTGTGGTAGTGTCTGTTGTAAATAGTGCAGGACTTTGGAGTACAAAAAGCCATTTCAGTGCACAGTACAAGACCGTAGAAACATACCCAGACAGTCCTTTGTGTTCATTTATCAAAGCTCTCTGCTTCTATTGCATTGCAGGCGACATAGTAAATATTAGAGGGGCAAAGGTTATTCTGCATCCAGACAGTGCCATTAACTGAAATGATTTTTTTTTAAAAATTGAATTGCGGGCCTTAAAATACAAAGCAAAAAAGTTATTCAAAATTGCCAAACTCCAAAACATTAATGAAAGTTTACAGATCTTGTCTTCTGTGAAACATTTGATATAAATTCATATAATACCCCTGCCCTTAAGAAGGCAGGAAATGAACTGGACAGTATTGTTATTAGAAATATGCACAAGTTAATTGAGCAAGCATTTTAAATGGGTTTCACGAATGTCTGTCTACCTGGCATGAAATCTCCAAGGATGTTCCATGAGGTCCACCATTGGATTTTTAAAAATATTTTGGAAAAGTGAAATTTGCATCTAGAGATCAGTAAATAAGTTTTACCAAATATACCAATGGCACAAAGTTATGAAAAGCAGTTGTTCAATGTGTCTGAGGTATTTACGAGAACGACTCCTGCCAGCATCAAATACCAACCGCCCTGTCGGCGACCGAGGGGTCTCCTTGGGGTGCCGTCTGCGATTCATTGTCGTTTGGCGGTGACCTGGGGGAGGGCCTATTCTGTGGCGGCTCCCACTTTATGGAACCAGCTTCCGCCAGGGCTCCGGTTGGCCCCCGATCTCCGCACCTTCTGCCACAATTTAAAGACCTGGTTATTTGCACAGTCCAGGCTGTGCTGACCTCCTGGGGGGGCTTGATGGTTGTTTTAACTTTGAGGGTTTGAAATTTTGTATTTGACTTGTTTTCATTTAATCTGGTTTTAGGTAATTATTTATTGTTATGTTTTAGCTGTGAGCACCCTAGTCCTTTTGGAGCGGGGGCGGCATACAAGTCAAATTAAATAAATAAATAAATAAATAAATAAATGTTATTTTGTTGGTTTTGACAGTATTTTACCTATCTGGGTAATTTTGAATCTTGACTGTCTATGCCCAGATTAAATATGCATTTAATGTGTTATGAAAATCTTGATGGGTATGATTTTGGAAAGAGAGAATATTTAGGTGTAATTTACAAATATTTTTAGCATAGTTGTTTGGAATATATATCCAATTACTCAAAGGTATAAACAGAAAAGTAAAAGCTGAAAATCTACAATATGGAGGTGATGGCTCACGCCAGAAGAAGGTTCTTAAAGGTTTTGTAAAATATTTGACAGCTTGTTATTATTTCTGTGGTGCTGCTTCTGTTTTTATCTGCATATGTAAGTAAAATTTCCCTAGGATTTATATTAATTAATGACCAGGTAAAACATTTCAAATCAGCACATGCTTTTTAATGGAAATAGAAAGCACTAATAAAGGCCAAGCTATGGCAGCAAATCTGGAGAATGGCACAAGGATTGGAAAAGATCTGTCTATATTTCAGTAACAAAAAATGAGATGCAACAAACTAAAGTATGCAAACTATCTTACAATATTGTTAATTTCACATGCTAGCAAAATAATATTTATTTTATTCATAATATAACATTTATGAAGTACTTTTATTTATATAATATTGCAATAAGAATGGCAAGTAGAGAAGACTTTATTCATTCTTCCAAAGATACATTTAAGTATATTTGAACCTATTTGTATTAGTAATAATGTTGTCCCATTGAAAGTTCATCCCAGAATGATTTTTAGTATTGTTTGCTATTGAAAACTATTACGGATAACTGCATATCAGTTCAGTTTAAGTTAACAGTTCAGCTATGGATTGCACTGGAAAAAAGCATTTTTTTGGTAGATTCAGTACAATATTTTGCTTTCTAATTATAATGCTGTTTTCTGTCCTGAAAGATAGCTTGATGTGAGCTACTAAATTAGTATTATTAATGACAAGTTTGGGTGGCTTGAGCGCCATGTGATGGGGTGAGCTCCCATTCTCCCCCAGATCCTGCTAACTTAGCAGTTCAAAAGCATGCAAATGCGAGTAGCTAAATAGGTACCACATCTGTGGGAAGGTTAACACTGCTCTGTGATATCATGCTGGCCATATAACCACAAAATGTTTTGGGACAGCACTGGCTCAATGGCCTTGAAATGAAAATGAGCACCTACAGTTGGCAACAATTAGCGGAGTAAAATCTGCAAGGACTCCTTTTTTTAAAAAAAAATAAGAGTTTTAAACAAATATAAATTATTTTCACAAATACAGATTTAAAAAAATAAATACCGGTAGCATTAATGAAATCGTTTCCAGTGAACATGTCAACTGAAGAAGTCCCCTTGTGTCCTCCAGTGCCAATTCCATTTGATGCAGGGGGAAAGATACAATAATATAACTACTGCATATAATACTAAACTACACAACTTTACATTGCAAGAATCATTTTGAAGGCCCCACCCCCAAGTATGTGTCAGTATGAGAGACCTACAAATCAGAATTAAATGGGAGGTGCACACATTCATAAGTGCAGAGGAAGATTTATTTCAAAAAGCTTTTGGGAAATTATGTTTGGCCTTTTATTCTCTGTATAGGGAACTCTTCCACTTTCAGGCTGCCTTTTCTTCTCAGAAATGCTTCTTCCTGCCTGTCATTTTTTTCATAGATTATAATCTAGAGCACTGCTTTCATATTTGGAAAGTGATGGGTTTATTTGTTATCTGTGCACAAGTACGAGTTGAGCTTAGTAGAAAGAAAAAGAAGACCGTGTTTGCTTGTATATGTCTAAATTTAAACTTGTTTGATTTTATAAAACTGTAATAATCTAGGGAAGATCATTTGATATGACTTGAAGTGCTTTCTTAGGACTGTCATTTTTTAATATACAATTATACGTTTATAAGGTGATTTTTTTTCAGTGCTTTCAAGTACTTTTTCAATTCACTCCTCCTCAAGAGTTGACACTGAGTTTTGGTTGGGCACACCAAGGTTGAATTGAGGACTGTATCTCATCCAGATGATTTATTCATAACAAACACTGCCTTCTGGCAGTTGCATCACAGCTGAATACGGTTAAACTAGATTCATCATTTCATTTGTTTCTGATTGTTCTATAATGTTTACATATCTAACATATTAGTATAAATCTTGGAGGGAGTAGATTGAGGTTAAGTCCTCCCACATGGCTCTTTTTTCTTTTCTCAATCTTACCATAAGCACTGAACCTTCATAACAGTTGAAATATTCCAAACCAAGAGAGAAATATGTCCCTGGTTAATTCAGTGGTTTAAAATGGATTACAAATGAAGAACAGACAACCACAGAAACTCCAGTGTTTTTCTTCAGATGTCTGAGGACGCTGTCATTCCGGTCAAAATAATGATCAGAAGAGATGGAGAGGTTTTTAGATTTCTATCTTATATATCCGAAAGGCACTACATATGCCAGTTCAATTATATATTTTTATTGTAAAAGAGGAAACAAAATAAGCCACACTTCAATAATTGTTTGTATTCTTTGTGAATATTATTATTTCTTAGATTTATAAAATTTATTTATCACATTTGTATAGCCACCATCTCATGTAGTAACTCTGGCAAGTATATATATAATAAAATAAGATATATAATAATCATTAGAAAACCACAACTTAAAATATTAAAAAAGGTAAAAGGCAAAATGGTGACGAAGTATACAAAGAGTACCTCCAGTTAACTATCAGATAGCCCCATCTAGCATCCAATCTATCATCAAATCCCCAAGTTAGTTGACAGAATCATATTCAAGGCCTTCCTCGGTAGGAAAGATGTTCCATATTCATCTAATTTGGTCCGATTCCTAATTAGCCCAAAATGAAATGGCTACTTTTTCTAACATTGCAGTATTGCATTCCATCACATACCAATTGCCCAATTTCTCCCATCCTGCTTCTTTTCTAAATCTAGTTGTGTGGTGAGCTTCCAGGATAAAATTACCAAAATTTTATCTTTTAAAGTCACATTTGAGGGGTGAATATTAAGTAGTTTTGAGATCCCATATTCATTTCTTGATCAAGTCATATCAACTTGAAAACCCCTTTCAAAAAATTCTTTTTTTGCCTCCTTCCATTCCAGACTTCCAAATTTACTTTTAAATCTGTCTTCCGTATTTTTTCATCTAGATCTTAAGAATTTTCTATTGCATTTTCAAATAACATAAATTATTTTTAATCTGACTTAGTTCTTAGTTATCCAATTTTAATTTTTCTTCTGTGTTCCATTAAACTTTACTTTTTCTTTCTGCTATTTTTTTGCAAAAAAGTTCAAATACTATCAATACCATTCTAACCACGAAGGTGATTCCTTGCAGGAATAGACAATATGATTATCCTAATACAGTAGAACCTTGAGTTGTGAACGCTTCTGTCCATGACCAAATCGGGTGATGACCAAAATTTTCAGAAAAGTTTTGTTTCTGGTTGCAAACACATCTTCAATGGCGACTAACCACAACCATGGTGATTTTCCCTGCCGCAGTGATTTTCCCTTTGGCACCATTTTTTTTGTGTGTCTGTGCATGCACAGTCAATTGTGCTTCCGGTCACGACCAAATCGGGTTGCGACCGAAGTCCTGGAACGGATTATGGGCACGACCCAAGGTTCTACTGTAATAAATATTAAAATTCAAACCCACTTTCTTGCATTCATTCTGTGCACTCTCATGTTCCTTACATAAAATCAGGATGCAGAAAGATCAATAGCATGGTATCAGTATTATTGATTATAATAGTATCAATAGTAAAAATGAAAGATACGGAAAAAAATTAGGTGAACTTTTCTACCATATGTCAAATAAACTATTTGTATACTCGCTACTTTTTTCCTTACAAAAATCCTTACATTTCCCAAAATTTTGTATTGATTGATTATTTTTTCACTGTATTCTCTGAACTCATAACTTTATAATATCCCTCCCTACTAAAGAAATTAAATATTGCAAATGATAAGTTCATGTACCACATGGACAAGTTACCTACAAGTTTGAAGTAGCATGTAAGTGAATAAAAAATTAAAAAATTAAAAAAAATGTACAATACTGTTTCTCAAACACACCTTCTAGGTACATAAGCATACATTATTATCAACAGAATTGATTTCCTTAGCTTTTACCGACCTGGTTTATAGCAGATGGCAGTACTTATCTGAAAAGCTGGGCAGGATTGGACCTCACTAGTACTTAGAGTGGGAGATCACTTGGCCATTCCTGAGTTGTCAGATAGACTGGGAAGTTAAAAAGAAAACCCAAGATATAAGTGTTAAACCAGGTCCATATACTGTAGTTGACCACAAAGCTACAGAAATATGTGTAGTAAGTTACTAAAAATTCAGTTTGGCCTGAAGAGGACTTTATCTTGTAGGTTGCTCGAACTACTCAGCTCAAATGAGACAGATGTTTGTACTTCCATTACACAAGTTTGCATTTAATGTATAGCTGGGATTGAAATCAGAAACTAAAGTCTGCCTTCTTTCCAGCACATTATCCTTCCTTTTACATCTGAAGAGTTTTTAGAAATACTAAAACCTCCCCCCACTTCCAGTTGTTATCAGTGTTATGACTTTTCTTTGAAGAAAAGCCTCTCTTTGCTGGACTTTATTTTAAAAACTACACTTTATTTTTTTGTTGGATGAGGATTGATCAAACATTTGAAAGTTTTTCCTCTTCTTCTGGTGCTTCAAATTGTTAAATTATAAGCCCCTTCCTCCCAAGTACATTCTAATTACATGAAATTGTTGGAGATAAAACTGAAAAATATGAATGTCGGAATTCACATCTTTTTTAAAAAGCAATAGAAAACTTAAAGAATATCTGGAAGAAAGAGAACTCCATTGAAGGCACATGTTGCAGGCAAAAAAACCACTGAAGAAAGTACAACAAAGAAAAATGCTTACAATTGAGGAGTGTAATTAACACAGAGAGATTACTTATTGAAGATGAAAATTCAGTCAATAGCAATAGAACAATTATGTATCATATTTCTGTTCAGTTTTTAAATGTTCCCTTGTTACTTTTTAATAAGAGAACAGTTTTTAACTTGAAGGCCTAAAGTGTAAAACTATGTTTAATTCACATACTTTAAGAGTCCAAAACTATGTTTAATTATCAGTTAACTAATACCAGCAATTCAAATATATGAGCTGCTTCAAGCTTGACAGAATAAGATTTTCTAATAGAGAAAAGAAAATATGATGCAAGGGCTGGAAGAGTGCTGCAGTGCCTGCGATAAAAGATGTTGAGTCAGTGCAGAATTTGATACAACTTTTCTGGAGGAGATACGGGGAATTGGCTGGTTTATGTTTTTAAGTTCAGTTTCAGTTTCTCAGGCTTGAAGATGTTGGTCAAAAGTTTGCATCTGTTCAGCCTGTTTCTGTCTTGCCCATTTGGCTATTGAGATTTAGCAGAAAGGGGTGATGGAATGAGTTTGAGAAGTGATAACAGAACTAATTACAGCAGAAAATAGTCTGTGATTAAGGATGAGGTGATGCCATTACACAGGATGAACTTGGAGGTACTTGAGAAATTCTATCAAATAATAATAATAATAATTCAACTTGTATGCCGCCCCCTCTCCAAAAGGACTCAGGGCGGCTCACAGATAAAAGACAATACAATAAGTTAAGTTAACTAAAATAGAATTAAATTGCAGCAAGCCGAATTAAACTAAAAATCCCATAATAAATAAAAACCCTTCCCCCAAGGAGTCAGCACAGCCCAGCCTGTTCAAACAACCAAGTTTTTAGGTCGTGATGGAAGATGCGGAGATCAGGGGCCAGGTGGAGCCCCAGAGGTAGTTGGTTCCAGAGAGTGGGAGCCGCTACAGAGTAGGCCCTTCCCTGGGATACCGCCAGCCGACACTGAGTCTCAGACGGCACCCTGAGAAGTCCTTGCCTGTGCGTTCGTACAGGGCGGTTGGTATTCGATGCCGGCAGTAGATGCTCCCATAAATAACCCGGACCCATGTCTCGTAGGACTTTGAATGTTAATACTAAAACCTTGAATCTCAAATAATAATAATTCCTTTCTGGGCAAAAGACTTCAAACTGATGGCTGGTCAGTTTTATACATTCTTGGAAAATGTGAATCATCTCTCCCCATTCTTACTGGTCTCAAAATTCGTTAGTTCTGCATTTGTATAAAGCTGTTTCCCAATTGAAGGAGCAGGTACACAGTTGTACTCCAGGTTTCTTCTGTATCACCCAAGAACCAAGTGACATCAGTAATCTGGAGTTTATTTGGCCAATGTGTTTCTGGTTATGCTTTGCTGTAGTCCTTCTCAGACAGCAATGGCTTGATTTGACTTATGCTCTGATGTTTTGCATTGGATTAATGCAGTGCCTTTAAATGTGACTCAGAAATTGCACTTGTACAATTCAGCAGTAAGGTTATTATCCAGAACTCCTTTCAGATTTAACATAGCATCTGTCCTAAAATAACTGCATAGGTAGGCACCTATGAACTACCAATCATACTTTTAAAAAAATCTCAGAATGGTTGAGTCCCTTATTATTTCAGGACCATGAAACTTGAGCATGAATCTTTCTCAGTGTGAACTTACTCAAATATTAAGGTTTACAGGGGAAAAAAACCTTTTAAATGACCAATCACTGTCAGAGACGTGTTTTCTATTGTGGCCACTACTGAAAGTCAGGATGGTACTGATATCTATCAATACTAGAGGAAGAACTTCTTTCTCACATTCAAAGCTTAGTCAAGGCTATACAATGCTTTTTGTTTAATAATGCCTCTTGTTGTACTTATAATTGTGTATTTAAAAAGTGGTTATGTTATTACCTATTGAGTTGGTTTTACTGCTTCACGTTTCTTTTTTATGGTCTATATTTTATCGTGAGGTCTTCAGAATAGTGGATAGGCTATAAATATTTAAAATAAAATAGAGCTTTGTGCCTGTCCCTGTGGAAGGTATCTGGTTGTCAGGAAATCTTATATGGTTCCCACCAATTTCATTGTATGTTTTTATTTTGGATTGCATTGAAAGTGATTTTGCCATATTGAATGAGATGACAAAATACTGAATAAAAATCAGAATATTTACAATGCAGGTAACATTTAATACATTTAATGATGTGGAAATATTTCGAAATACTGTTTGGTTTTTTTGTTACGCTGATTTTCAAAGGTATATTATACTCAACAAAAGCACTTTCAAGAGCCTGCCAACCCAAGACATTTTAAAATGCTACAAAATGTGTGATTCTTAAAATTAAATTTGGATTAATAATCAGGCTGGTTCAGCATTTAACTCAAAAGGTGTTTCAAAAGATGGAATTACTGAAAGTAAAATGGAAAGAGCAGCTCAAATGCACTCAAACATGCCACAAAATATGCCATTGTGCTTCAGTTCCTCAGTGTACATGTTGTAAATTAAATATGGCCTGGTTTAGTATTTCAGCATTCATTCACCTGGCAGATTTGGATTTAGAACTTTGGGAAAAGGTTCTGCTACTTTAAATAGTTGTCGTAGGTGCTGTTTTCATGCGTCTTACATGTGGCTCAATCTATGGTATGTTTCATCACTGTTTTTTTATGCATGTGTTTAGATTTGTAGAATTTGAAATGTTCACAGCCCTAATATTTAATAGCTATTCATCCCTTTTTGTTTGGACCTCCCTTCTATGGAAGCCATTTGCTAATTGTGAGAATGGTAAATCTGCAGAATATATTTGCATGTAAAACCCTGGAGAAATCTGTTGGAAAGAAGAAGTGGCCCTCTGCCAAATTCCAGAATTTTTAAAAGATCCCAGTAGAGTTTCTGGCAGAAGGAAAGAAAATCCTTGTACAGAGGAAAAGCTCCACACCCATTGTCTATGCTCAAGATGTACTAATGTGCAAATCTTAATTGCTCTGCAGATTTGTTGATAGTTTTTTGGAATGCATTCAAATGGTATTTCAGGAGTAAGATGATATGAACATCTGAGTGGGTAAGTGGAGATCAGCTAGTGACAGAAATACCCTGGTAAATTATTGTGGGTATTCTTTAAAATACCAAGCTGGGCTGCAGATATTCAAAACCTGATGGTTTCCCAGCAGAACCAATTATAGTCTTTTAATTTAACTTTCCCTTTGAGGATTGGCAAAGACACAGGTAGCTTTGGGAACAATGAACCAAGCATTTATGGAATATGGCAAATAATGAGCTAGGTCATAAAATATTTAGACCTTCCTGGAGTTGTTCAGAAAAATAAATTTGGGAAGTTTTTGTGTTTACAGAGTTCCAGATAGTAAAAAGGAATTTATTTTTTATTCCACCTTCAGGTCTCGTATTCTGGAAGTGTTGTAAATTATACTTTTCCAGAGCTAGATTAAAAACAATTGCAAGTGACCAATAATTTTGGCACAATTCTAAAATAAGGTGGCCAGTTATCATTATGTGCTTTGTTTATTCATTTTTGCACATTGTAAAAGAGGATTTGCAGTTGTCTCATTAACAATTGGACATCAAGTAACCTGTAAAAACTTGAAATATAGCTTCTTTGATTCATACCTTCTTATTTCCATTTGTACTCTGTCCTTGTGCTAGTCATTGTCAGAACAGTGGTGGGATTCAATTTTTTTTACTACCGGTTCTGTGGGTGTGGCTTGGTGGGTGTGGCAGGGGAAGGATACAGGGGGGCCTTTGCCTAGGTTCGGCTGGTACACCAGCTACGCCCATATCTGGACTGAGATGCCCTTCGCACAGTCACTCATGCACTTGTCATGTCCCGACTTGACTACTGCAACACTCTCTATTTAGGACTGCCCTTGCATACCATCCAGAGGTTTCAACTGGTGCAGCATGCGGCCGCATGGGTTGTGATGGGAGTTTCCCGGTACTCCCATGTTACGCCCCTCCTGCGGGAGCTGCATTGGTTGCCGGTTGCCCTCCGGCTGAGATTCAAGGTGTTGGTATTAACATACAAAGTCCTTCATGGCTTGGGTCCGGGGTATTTGTGGGAGTGTCACCTGCCGACCTCGAATATTGATCGCCCTGTGCGAGCACACAGACTGGGACTCCTCGGGGTACTGTCCGCAAGACAGTGTCGGCTGGCAGTGCCCCAGGGAAGGGCCTACTCTGTAGCGGCTCCCACCTTGTGGAACCAACTGCCCGTGGGGCTCTGTTTGGCTCCGGATCTCCGTTCTTTCCACCACGATCTGAACACTTGGCTGTTTGAACAGGCTGGGCTGGACTGACCTCTCGGGAGTGGGGGGGTTAAATTGATTTTATTTGGGCTTGTGGTGTTTACTTTGTTTTTAATGTATTTATTGTCTATATTTTTAGCTGTGAGCTGCCCCGAGTTCTTTGGAGAGGGGGTGGCATACAAGTCCAATTATTAAATTAAATTAAAATTAAAATCTCCAGTCAGAAGGTGGTATTTGCTGATTCTCTGAACTACTCAAAATTTCCACTACCAGTTCTCCAGAACTGTTCAGAACCTGCTGAATACCACCTCTGTGTCAGAACATCACACACACACACACACACACACAGGTTCTTTGAGAAAAATGGTAAAATTCTATTTGTTGTATTGGCAGAGAGAATATGAGATAAGAAATGTCCATAAAGTGTACACATGATAATGCAGATGTATGTGTGCAAATTTAGAAGTAATCATAATCTCAAATATAAATGCAGTAGATTTTAATTCAGTTAGGAATAATATGCCTTGATGATTGATCATGGTTGATACTTGAAAGACAACTCCAAAACCCCTACTTTCTTTTCCTAAATAGGAAAGAATAGGAATATTCTTTATTGGCCAAGTATGATTGGTACACACGGAATTTGTCTTCTTAAAGATAACTGTCTTTACCTTTAAATTGCCTGATGATCTCAATAGTTGATCAAATTGAGCTATATATTTTGCAAATATGGCCATGATGCTGCCATACATGTTCAAGTATAAATAAATAAATAAATACATGCATTTGCTATCAACACTGAAATCTCCCAAATCTCTGACAGTTGTTACTGAGAAGATGCTGCAGTCTCAAGAACAATTATGTGCATTTTAGAGCAATTTCTCAAATTTCTGCCTTGCTTCTATATTGCTTCTCTTTCTTTGCCACTAGTTTCCCTTTGGCATCTTTGCTTCAAGCAAGGAATTATCTGTATGGTTCACATACTTTTCCAAGCTTCTACCGGTAAACCTGTAACTTTGTAATGCTTGAACTCTTGCATAGCTCGCATAATTAGATTTACATTTTCTTTTCAGGTTAGCAAGTCCCTATATTTGTCCCTGGAGTTTGGGGACCCTATTATTCAGCAATGGTGCCAGGATTGTGGCTAAATGAAGGAGGTCAAAGTGTAACAGGAAAACTGGTAGGTCTAATTTTTAGTTCCATTTACCTTTTTAGTTATATTTAAGCTACATCATTATCTTCACATTTGTTAAATGAAAACATGCAATAGATGATATTGTATAATAATGGTAAGAATTGTTGTATAATAATGGTTAGAATTATAAACTTATGTGACAGTTCAAACTTTGAAATAATTTTAGTATCTACAGCAGATCCATAGTAAATTTCCCTACTGTAAATCATGGAAGAGAGGATGATAACTGTATTTATCCCTCATGTGCCATAGGAAGTAGATTTGCCTTATTCATGGTGTCATGAAGTATATTTTAGCTCTGGACTGAATCCTATTTGCAAAAGAAAGATAAAAAGAAACTGCTCTCCTGTTGTATCTTCTTAATATTTATCTATTGCCTTATTTTTGTATACTGTCTTTCATATCCTGCTGATATTTTCAAGTAAATGAATACATTCATTAGCAAAGTTAGTTTCTTTGCTGTGGATCATACCTATGAACTAATATTGGGTGACTTGGGATTGAATACAATAGAATAGAATAGAATTTTTTATTGGCCGTGTGGTTGGACACACAAGGAATTTGTCTTGGTGCAAATACTCCCAGTATACATAAAAGAGAAGATACGTTCATCAAGAATCATAAGGTACAACACTTAATGATAGCCATAGGGTACAATAAGCAACCAAACCATACTAGGAAACAGTCAGTATAAATCGTAAGAATACAAGTGACAAAGTTAGTCATACAGTCACAAGTGGGAGGGGATGGGTGATAAGGAGTGATGAGAAGATTAACAGTAAATAGTAGTTGAACAGTTAATAGTTGAACAGTGTTGAGGGAATTATTTGTTTAGCAGAGTGATGGCTTTCGTGAAAAAACTGTTCTTGTGTCTAGTTGTTCTGGTGTGCAGTGCTCTATAGATAGCGTCGTTTGAGGGAAGGAGTTGAAACAGTTTATGTCCGGGATGTGAGGGGTCTGTAAATATTTTCACAGCCTTCTTTTTGACTCGTGCAGTATACAGGTCCTCAATTGAAGGCAGGTTGGTGGTAATTGCTTTTTCTGCAGTCCTAATTATCCTCTAAAGTCTGTGTCTGTCCTGTTGGGTTGTAGAACCAAACCAGACAGTTATAGAGGTACAGATGAGATTTAACTTTTACTCACAGAGATATTCATTTCAGTCATTGAGAGCTTCATTTCGTTTTGTTTTGATTTTAAATATGTTTGGGAATAGAAATTCTACTTATTTATTTATTAATTATTACATTTATATGTCTGGTACACCTTTGCTTACTGATTCATGTGCTGAACTTTAATGCTTAGGAGAAATGCCTGCTCTTGAAGGGAACTGTAGTTTCCTAATATTGATCCCTCAAGAATCAAGTTTGAATCTTCCTGGATCTAATATTAATGCTGGATAGCTGAACATATAATGGAATGGAGGGCTGTTTGTCGGCTTTAGCCAATAACCAATCATATCTTATTTGAAAGAAGAATACTTAGCTTCAGTGATCATTTTCTGGTAACCTTGAAGTTGGATTAGTGTAATTCATTCTTTTGCAGAATGGCCTAGAATATAGGGGTATGCCTTCTAAAGTTCCCATTTAAACTGTATGAAACAACTATTGCAAGATATTAAAATAATAAATCTTGGGTTCATCCTTCAGTTTATCCTCAGACCAAATTGTTAGTGGATTGGATTGAGAGCAAATGACTGGCCTAAGTTTCCTGAGCTGCAGGACTGAATAGAAATTTGAACTTATGTCATCTTCAGTTATAGTTCAAGATTACCGTATTTTTTGCTCCATAAGACGCACCCCCCCCAAAAAAGTGGGTGGAAATGTCTGTGCATCTTATGGAGCGAAAAATATGGACCGCAGTGGCAGGGTCCTTTTACAGTGCTGAACCCTGCCTTTTCTGTCTTTGTCATTGCCCATTTTCCTCCTCTAAACCTAGGTGTGTCTTATGGTCAGGTGCGTCTTATAATGCGAAAAATACGGTAAATTTATTTTTATGTTTTAGACTGTCTGCACAATTCTATACTTATCTCCTGTAGCGTATTCCAGATTCATATAGTTCAACAAAACTTACAGTTCTGAGATGTGTGTAGAAATAATAATCTGCTGCATATTTCAAGTATTCAGACATAAAATGCACATACGTATTGTCTGTATTTAATGTTAAGGGACTTGTAAACAGTACACGGGGGAATAAATCAAAAGTCATTTTGTTGAAGGTTTGGGGCCTTCATCACATTTCACAATTACAGCAGTAATTGCTGTAGTTTGAATTATCTTGTATGAAAAGATAATGTAAGGGTTAATTGTAGTAGGGCCTTGCTTTATTAATAAAATGACAAGTTACAATTATTGTAACAGTTACATATTGGTAGAGTGTGTAGCTGCTGAAACAAATCTGTCACCAGGTAATCATATTTCAAAAATATTAAACTACCTTCAATCAAAAAATCAATATTTTTTTTCACTTTCTTTTCTTTTCTTAAGCTAGAGCATATTGTCCAAGGACATGCTGCTTTCCCAGAACTACAAACAAAATCTGAAGCCAGGTCAGGTCATAAACCTTATTTTTTCTTCATTTATTATTCTGTTTAGAAATTTCTTTTTGGCTCTAATACAGAAAAACCAGTTAGCCAGAATCTTCCAGCTTCATTTGGGATGTGGGTTGGGCTGTATCTCATATTTACATGTCTGTCCAAACTTCTTTATCCTCCTTATTTTAGCATACATTTTAATATACCTGAGGAATGAGTCACATGTCTGTTTCTGAGATACTGTTATCAACAGACGTTGATTTTCTCTAATCATGGCAGACTTGTAAAATAATTTTTGTGAATGACTGGTTAGTTTTCACAGGCTTAATTTCAGTGCTTAGATATGCATTTATCATTGCAAAATTCCCATCAAAATCCCTTCTTTTCATAATGGTGCCATTCTTGGTGAGATAATTATGTCAAGAATTTAACCTTATAATGAAGCAGTTACAAAGATCTTATAATAATATAAGTAATGGAAAGTTAATTGCTTGACGCTTAAAAACACTCACACTCATTTATATGAGTGATGTCACCTAGTCCCTCCTTTTAAAAATATTAAATAGAATCTTTGATTCTTTGCCAATTCTGTTAATTAACAAAAAGGCATTTGGCATATTTTTGAACCATTCCATACAAATCCCCCAATTTTAACCCACTCAACAATGATTCTTCAGTCTCTCACAATAACTTTTTTACTTAGGGAATGATAGCTCATTTTATATCTTAACAATTTCAATTTTTATAGACTAAGATACAAATCTAAACACACAAACACACACACTTTCCTATTTTGTAACAAATAATTTGTTCCATGTATCCTATCAACTAGCAGATATGTATTGAGGATATGTATTTAAGTTTTGAATTGAAAACTTGGAATATTTTTAAAAAGTCCAAATCTATGTAGCAGTTTTGGAAATATGAATTAAATCAGTTCAGTTAAATATGTGGTCTAAACAAAATTATTTCCACCCAGTGCAAAGGCTACTGCTCTAGAGAGAAGACCAAGTGGAAATAAGGAAAGAAAAGAGATATTACCTCATACCGGCATGTTAACCATTATGCAGCTTTTAGGAAGGGGAGCTTAAGGAATAGAGTAGACTTCTTAAAATATGAGTTAGAGAGAATAGTTAGGTTTGATGATTATTATCTCTTCAATTTCCAGTTTTGACATCAGGATCTTTGTTTCCTACCACACTGAAAATAAATCGATCCTCTCCTATAATATAAAAAAATCAGTTTATTCTTAATTAAGATGTGATTTTGTAAAGCTGGACAGAGATGAATTCTGATTAAAAGATTTATACAACATTACATTACAGAAGGATACTCATTGTATACTATACAATATATGCTATGAGAGAGCCAATTTTAGTATAGTGGTTAAGGCCCCAAGCTAAAAAGTAGGAGACTGTGAATTCTAGTCTAATTAGGCGCAAAGGTAGCTGGGTGACCTTGGATCAGTTATATTCTCTCAGACCTGGGAAGAAGACAATGGCAAATGGGGTTGGCCACTTAATAAAGATGCCATGTGAAAGTGAGGTGATATTTCATTGATTTTACCACTTTAAGGATGTTATGTTTCTTTTGTTGTAAATGCTTGCTGGTCTTTGTAGAATCAGTGGTGGCATTTAAATATGACACATTTGTTTATATATTCTGAACATCGAGTAATTAGGTTAAATAGAGAGAAGCATAAAGATAAATACATGATTTTAATACCTTTTAAAGCACTGAAGCACCAGGCCTCAACAGGTCCAGGCAATCTCCAGATAAAATAGTACTAGAGTAAGGACTTTGTTGGGACAAGCTATATGGACAACCACTTCTTATGGCCACACACCATCCTTGTTTCTTTATTTTTGTAGTATTTAAATAGAATTGTGAGCTACACACACGAAGTCATTTCAGAGGGTCATACTGTACTTCTGTTTCGATTTCCCATAATAGATGTTTCATTTTTTTCAATATAATCTTAATAGGAAATCATTGTTGTATTCTACTTTCTATGTTCCCTTTTGTCCTGTAATTTCTGGGTTTTTTTCCGGTGGCCAAAATTGTACAAATGAAATAATATAAAAAATTTAAAACTAATGCAATTTAAATAATTAATAGCTACATTAGCACAATAACTGATCAAATAAAAGCAGTCTTACACAAGCAATTCTTTGCAAATCGTGCACTTATTTTGCAACAAATGAGATTTCATTGTTTGAGCACATGTCCCTCAAAGAATTTACAGTTTTGGTAATTTTCTTTAATATACCTTTTGAAGAAATAGAAGAAGTCTTTGAAAATATTATTGTATCTTTTTATGGATATATTTGCTTTGCCAGTTGATGTTACGGAACATTTAATCACTGGTGTATAGCTTTATTTTAAGTTCATTCTTTAAACAAATTTATTTATCAAATTTAGAAATCACCCATCTTCCTCACAAAGATGTGTTTGCCTGCAGCTAACATAGGATTGTTTTGACCTGAGAAACGTTTCCAAAACCATTTTACAATCTCACTCAAGTTCAAACAACTGGCTAAAGAGCCAGTTTGGTGTACTGATTAAGGCACTAGGCTAGAAAGCAAAAGACTGTGAGTTTAAGCCCCTTTTTAGCCATGAAGCCAGCTGGGTAACTTTGGGCCAGTCCCTCTCTTTCAGCTCAACCCACTCACGGGGTTGTTATTGGAAAGAAAATAGGGCAAATAGGTGTTGGATATGTTTGCTGCTACCTTGAATTGTTTCTAAAAATAATAAAGGCTGAAATAAATAAATACCTTCACCCAGAAAAAGATTATTTTTGGAATACTTAATGAACATATATTCTGTATGAATTTGTGGACTATTACAGCTCCATGACATAATTTCTTGTGAAATATATTTGAATTGTCCCATGTTCTCTGTTTGAAATCTTGTGCTATGCCACTGCAGCCTGCTTTTCGTTATCTTTCTTCTTGTCCTCTTTCACTGAATAATTAATGTTGGGCAAACCCAGTAAGAATGAAAGTGAAATAATTCTATGAAAGAGTTTTAACAACTTTCAAACGGTGACTCCCCTTCTCCCACCCCCTGTACAAGACATCACATTAATATAACACAATAATGTTTTAAAAAAACTTTAAAGTATATGAATAATGAAGTAAATTAGCTATTTTAATGTGTTCCAAGTGTACTTCATTTTGAATGATACCATCCGATAGCAAACACATGGTAAGAACCTAATTGAAACAACATGCAGCTGAATGCTTAAATGTAGAATATAAATATACAGCTGCAAGCAGGTCAGAAGTCAGAGTAGTAAACACATGCCAAATTCCCACAGGGAACTCGTTAGTGTATGGCTGAATAGACATGCTGGGGCTAAATGAATATCACTATTTAGACCTCCAGAACTGAGACATTGATTAATCAGTTATAATTAAATGGAGATGCTATTTTGGCCAATCTCTCTGCAGATGGAAAGTCCTCAATACTTTGATACAGAAGGTAAAACCAATCATAAAAATTAGAAAGCTGCACAGAAGATTTTTAGACATGTATAAAGTGGCAAGAGCAAGTTCCATTGGCATGTCAGTTCGGGCATTACGAGGCTAGATGGCTGTTCCAGTTGATTTCAGTGAGATTTTGCATGTTTTGCTTTCTTTGGCTTTCAGCCTCTGGGTGCATACTGGAGAAAGTTAAGCACACTTAAGTTCCACTTGAAATTAATGAAATTAAACCCAATGCACATTATCTGGATAGCCTCCAAGCCTTCAGTAGATGAGGCTGTGGAATTTGCATTGTGCCTGCTAAATATCCCAACTTCCATGAGTATTTCACCATTTAATCTCACTGTTAAAGTTGTGTATATAAATCATATGTATTTATATGTGACTTCACATATAAATCACTTGTTCTTGTGTGATCTCACAAAGTACACTTCTTCATGAAAAAAGTGGTTCCCATCTTCAAAAACGGGAGAAAACAGACCTAGGAAACTACAGACCAATAAGTTTAAACATCAATACTTGGGAAGATAATGGAAAAGATCATCAAAAAAACAGATCTGTGAATATCTAGAAACAAATAAAGTTATAACTAAAAGCCAGCATGGGTTTGTTAAAAACAGATCATGCCAGACCAATCTTATTTTATTCTTTGACAAAGTAACTAAATTATTAGACCAGCAAAATGCTGTGGACGTAATATACTTAAGACTTCAGCAAGGCATTTGACAAAGTAGATCACAACCTACTTCTTGGTATGCTAGAAAAATGTGGGATAGACAGCATCACCAGCAGATGGATTTGTAACTGGCTGACAAACTACTCAATGAGTCGTCCTTAATGGTATTACATCTACATGGAGGGAAGTGAGCAGTGGACTACCATAAGATTCCATCTTAGGTCTAGTACTCGTCAATGTCTTCATAAATGACTTACATGAGGCAATGGAAGGAATTCATCAAGTTTGCAGATGACACTAAGCTGGCAGGAATAGCCAATACCCCAGAAGACAAGCTCAGGATCCAAAAAGATCTGGATAGACTGGAACAATGAATCCTATCCAACAAAATGAAATTTAATGTGGAGAAAAGAAAGGTTTTACACTTAAGCAGGAAAAACCAAAGGTACAAGTACTGATTAGGCAAAACCCAAGACAAGGAATAATGGATGGGAACTGAACAAGGAGAGATTTAACCTGGAAATAAGGAGAAACTTTCTGACAGTGACAACAACCAATGGAACAACTTGCCCTCAGAAGTTGTGGGAGCACCATCACTTGAGACCTTCAAGAAGAGATTGGACTGCCATTTGTAAGAAATGGTGTAAGGTCTCCCGCTTGGGTGAGGGGTAGATGACCTATAAGGTCCCTTCCAACTCTGATTATCTGTTATCTGTTAAAACCCAGCTCAAAAACAGTATAACTGTGAGAGGAACCTTCCTAGTGGGCGATCACTTAAATATGAGCCAGCAGTGTGCAGTAGCAGCCAGAAAAGCTAATACAATCCTTGGTTGTATAAGAGGCATAGAATCAAAATCACATGAAGTAAGTATTAATATCACTTTACAAAGGGCCTTGGTGGCTCAGGCTGTTAAATGCCTGCACTTAAGATCCAGCTGCCTACAATTACTGTAGGCTCGAATCCCACCAGGCTCAAGGTTGACTCAGCCTTCCATCCTCTCGGGGTAGGTAAATTGAGGACCCAAGATTGTTGGGGGCAATAAGCTGACTTTGTAAAAATGCCGCTTAGTAATAAGCAGGCATATACAATGGAATGAAGGCTACTGCTGAGCACACTGGGTTGTATCCCAAAAAATTGTAAGCCGCCCTGAGTCTTCGGAGAAGGGCGGGATATAAATGTAATTTAAAAAAAAAGCCTTAGTAAGGCCACATCTGGAATATTGCATCCAGTTTTGGTTACCACATTACAAAAAAGATGTTGAGGCTTTGGAAAAAGTGCAAAGAAGAGCAACTGAGATGATTAAATGACTGGAGACAAAAACATGAAGAACGGTCACAGTATTTGGGTTTGTCTAGTCTAGAGGAAAGAAAGACTAGGGGGGACATGATAGCAGTATTCTATTATTCGAGAGTTTGCCACAAAGAGAAGCACCTGAGGGCAGGACAAGAAACAATGGTTGGAAACTAATCAGGAGAGAAGCAACCTGGAATTAAGGAAAAACTTTCTAACAGTGAAGACAATGAACCAATGGAACAGCTTGCCATGAAAAGTTGTGGGGGTTTCATCACTGGAGGTTTTTAAGAAAAGACTGGGACAGTCACTTGTCTGAAATGGTTTAGGGTCTTCTGCTTGAGCAGGGAATTGGACTAGAAGGCATGCAAGGTCCCTTCCAGCTCTATTCTGATTGTTCAAAGATAGCAGTGCTTAAACTTCTGGCAGGATACTCAGTGAACAGATATCAATATAAAATGTCATTAAGACTCAGTTAACCTTCTGCAATTTGAGAGTCTAATTCTGAACAAGACTTGGTTACAGGGAACTGTGTTTTAGCATTATAGTGCAGTTCACTTTCTTGCTGATACTGAAATTATGTCCTAATTCTGCTTCAGAAGAAACCCCATATATCAAGTACAGGGAGTCCTTGACTTAGGACATATTCTCTTTCCTCATTCCTTCATAGTTTCATATTGCAAGCCTTTCCTAATTTGTGTATCTCTTATCCAAATCATGCAATATGTTCAGAGAATAACCTTTCTCCCCCAGCTCAACTCACTTCTTCTTCTTCTTCTTTTTCATGTGTTTTTCTTGCAGAACTCAAAGTATATATACATACTTGAATGGTCACCTGGATCTGATTAAGAAATCTTTGCCTGTGGGTTTGCTCACTGTTGATTTACATGTTTGGCCAGATTTCCATGGCAACCGATCTCCCCTTGCAGATTTGACTCTAAAGGGCATGGTAAGCAACAGCCTGTTGTTGTAAAAGGGTGAAAAACAGAATAATCGTGTAAAATAAGAACATGAAATTAGCATTTTTATTTTTATTTTTTTAATCATTTTTATTTGAAAATTTTACAGAATGGTTTTCCCAAAATGATTGTTGACATCCAAACTGAAAAAGATCGGGAAAAAACCCCAAAAGAAAAGTTTTATGTAATTCTGTTATCATTAAAATATAATGGAGTACATTTTTTACCTATACATATAAACTTTTCTTGCTATTTTTGTGTGTATTTATATGATTTTAGAGGATTATTTGAAAGTTTACAGGGGTTTGTTAAGCAGCAAATCCCAAATTATAACTGTTACTGAGCAAAAATGCAGTTAAAGACATAGAAGAATATGATATGTCTACAGAGACCAGAGGCTGTTTTGTGAAGCTACATAATGTGGGAAGTATATACAATAAGTCTAGGTGTAACATTGGAAAAGCTTTATTAGGCATATGAAGATTTGGACAAAGAAAGATAATTTCATCCTGGTAAATGTGAATTTTAGTATAAAACTGTTGAGCCACTATATTTCTTCCTTATCTCTGGATCCAAACCTCATCTGCCAGTTTAAAGCATTAAAGCATTTCTATTTACAAACATTACCCTTTCACAAACACCTAACTTCAGGAGATTGGACAACCATTTGTCTGGTATGGTATATGGTCTCCTTCTCAGGCAGGGGGTTAGGCTAGAAGACCTCCAAGGTTCCTTGCAGCCCCGTTATTCTTTGTTTTTCTATGTTCTACTTTCCACAAAAATATTTTCTGCATCAAAGTTCTTTTTTAGTTGAATAGCAATAGCAATAGCACTTAGATTTATATACTGCTTTATAGTGCTTTACAGCCCTCTCTAAGCGGTTTATAGAGTCAGCATATTGCCCCCAACAGTTTGGGTCCTCATTTTATCCAGCTCGGAAGGATAGAAGGCTGAGTCAACCTTGAACCTGGTGGGATTTGAACTGCCAAATTGTAGGCAGCTGGCTGCAGAAGTAGCTTGCAGTACTGCACTCTAACCACAGTGCCACAGAGGTTCATTTGAATGCTACATTTGTGGCCCACAGGGAATACTCAAAGAGACATATGGTAGGGCACATGAGTTTTCAAATATTTTTGTTGCACTTATTCTCCAGTACTCAAAACATAGCAAAAGAGATGTTTATCAAGTCACTTGTTAGACTGGATTCAATCTCATGTCCACATATTAAAACGTAAAGATGGTATTAACTCTTCTGCTTTTGGGATAATTGCTGATTTTGATTGATGTTTATGTTGGTTTCATGGAAAAATGCATAATGCTTGAACTTACACTGAAACTTGCAATAAAAATAAGCAAGGAGAAATGCTAACTGATTTCCTTCAAAACACATTAAATGTATATGTGTCTCAGTTTTCAATTCCCCATTCACAGAAAAGGCAAGTATATTTACCCTCTATGTAGCCCAGTATCTGTGTTGTCCCCTTACAAGTGGCATTAGGAAGCATTATTTTCCCAGCTTGGAAGTAACAATAAATCCTCAATATGAATGCCTTTTTAAAGACCTGCATTGTATTCTTAAATTTATGCAATCCAAGCAATTCAAGTTAGAGATTATTACCGGACCATGTGATAATGAAATCCATAAATTACTTCTGTAATACAATTTATTAGAAACTTCTCTTGGAAAAGAAATTAGTAAGTCCAAAAATGTTCTTGTTCCCTTCAGGTAGTGGGACTGACACTGTCTCAAAGTCTTGATGATCTTGCTCTTATTTATCTAGCTACAGTTCAAGCCATTGCGGTAAGTTGAATAAATTTTCCCTAAGATTTGAAGAAAGCTTTCTTTTCTTGGGTTCATAATATGTTATTTTTTGTACAGCAAATGACTGTTGAAATTCTTAGATCTATTGTGAATGGAGAAAGTGAAATAATTTATCTAAGGCTTAATATTAACAATGCATTGAGGATTTCTTCTTCTTCTTGTTGTTGTTGCTGCAAAGTATGGCATTGATATCCTGTAGAAATAACTATCAGCACTAACATTTCCCACAATAGCATAGCAATAGCATTTCGACTTATATACCACTTTATAGTGCTTTACAGCCCTCTCTAAGTGGTTTACAGAGTCAGCATATTGCCCCCAACAATTTGGATCCTCATTTTACCCACCTTGGAAGGATGGAAGGCTGTGTCAACCTTGAGCCTGGTGAGATTCAAACTGCCAAATTGCAGTCAGCCGGCAGTCAGCAGAAGTAGCCTGCAGTGCTGCACTCTAACCACTGTGCTGCTGCAATGGCCTAAACCTAATATTATTCTGTGGAGTAATTCAGGAAATAAGTCAACTGCATTTTTTTTAAAAGCGGGAAGTACAAAAGAAAAGAAATTTCAAATGAGCTCACAAATCTGTCTTCCCATATAAACTGCCCTGTTCAACAGGGGAATTTCATTTGAAAGATATGGAGTGCAATGATGAGTTGGTTATGTCACAAACTGTAGTGTGGACTACTGGTACTATTGATTGATAAGTTGTACTTGAATTTTTAGGAGGCAGCCTGGCTGTACATCTGGAAAGCAGGTTTTTCTGCTTCAGGTCAAGAATTTAGGAGCTAAAAAGACAAGAAACCTATTTCACTAATTTTTCAAGATACTGTTGCATATGAGTAGTTCAGTTCTTATGCCTGAGATGATTTCAGTGGCCATTTTATTTTTCTATTCAACAAATGGCAAGAGGGAAGAGAATGATGAAGGCACATACTATTAGCAGGTAGAAATTACCGTATTTTCCGACGTATAAGACAACTGGGCATATAAGACGACCCCCAACTTTTCCAGTTAAAATATAGAGCTTGGAATATACTCGCCGTATAAGACTACCCCTCTTCCAACGCAGGATTTCCATGCTAATATCATCATATGATGCATGCTAGCCCTAACTTTCCCTAGCATCACTTCTGAAAATACATTACAAAAGGCAGGAAAAGAAAGAAAGCGAATTCACAGGCATCCACTCACCTTTTTCATGCCCCCTCCCTCCCCACTGTGCCTCAAGCGCAGTAGCTAACAAACTGCGTTAATCATCTAATTAGCACACCCGGAGTTCAAAGCCCGACCTCGGGCTTCAGCCTGACCGACTTGCATGGTTCAGAAAAAGATGCAGACTGAACGGCATTGACTGGCAAAAAGGCCCGTTTTGAACTCACCAGCCATCCTCCTCCAACCCGTCTTCCAAAATGACCTCAGGGGTCCCAAATGCCCCGGCATTAACCAAGCCGAGCAGTGGCTGAAATAGACAGTCAGCCCCGACACGGCCAGTAACAAACGGGAGGGAGACACAACTTGGCTGGGTGGAGTGGGGATGCAAACCATTCGGGAGACCCCAGTTCTTCCTCCTCGGCCCCTTCCCGGGAGAAGAGAGCCTCCTCCTGCCTTCCAGGAGGTGGGGGGACAACTTCGGGCATCAGAAGAGTCCTCCCGCCTTTCCTCCCTCCTTCCCGGGGCCTCGCGTCTCCTTCTCTTCCCACCAGCCTGGAGGAGCGAAGGGTCCGTGGCTCTTTTTGCAGTCCCCGCCCTTACCCTCCAGCTCTTCCATGGCACTCCCTGCCTGTCTCAGGCTCCCGGCCGCTGCTGTAGCAACACGGCCACCTCATTGCCGGATGCCTGCAGCTTGCTCCTCCCTGCTTCATACTCCCCACACAGAGCGGGAACTCAGCCGCGGCACCCCCACCATATGTGCCGGACATATGAAGCAAGGGGAAGCAAGCTGCAGGTAAGTACCCGGTGTATAAGATGACCCTTAACTTTGGCACGGATTTTTTGGGGTTAAAAAGTCATCTTATACGCCGGAAAATACAATAATTAAAATTTTCTTTTCCTTGTGGAATAAAGTGGCAGCTGATCCTGTGATCTTCCAATACTTAGATTTCTGGCTATTAGCTTTTTGCTGGAACACCAAACTACACTAATTTGGACTCAGTTCAAAATAAAGTTTGTTTAAAAAAAAGCTCTCCTGAGTAATGCCATGGATGTCCTGTGGGGTCTGCTGGGGACTGGATGGAATGAAAAGGACTCGGAGTCTACTCTAGCAAGATGGAGTGGCTGTGGTATTTGGATCCCCCAGAGACAAGGATTTCCATAGTTGGTTTGGATGGAGCGGCACTGCCCCAAACAGACCCAGTTCACAACCTGGAGGGGCCTTCTGGACTTGTGGCTCCTGCTCAAAGAGCAGGCGGCAGCCATAGCCAGGAGCTTCTTTGCACTCCTTTGGGTGGTGTGTCAGTTGTGCCCATGCCTGGAATGGGAGGCCCTGCTCTCAAAATTCACACCATTTTAACCTCCAGATTAGGCTACTGGAACACTCTCCGTTGGGCTGCCCTTGAAGATCATTCAGAAACGTCAATTGGTACTGAAGGCAGCCATGCAGGTCGTCACTCGTGCCAGATATACGGCACATGTAATATCATTCCTATGTGATGAGCTGCACTGGTTACCATTGTATTTTTAGGTGCAATTCAAGGTGCTCGTGGTAACTGTAAAGCCCTAGATCTGTGATGGCAAACCTATGGCATGCGTGCTGGAAGTGGCACGCAGAGCCACTTCTGTTGGCATGTGAGAGGTCACCCTGAAGAGCCCCACTGCGCATGCGCACATGCTCCCTGCCAGCCAGCTGATTGTTGGGTATCTGCCGCATATGTGCGGGGGAAGATGCGTGTGTGGGAGATGCGTGCATGCACAGAGGCATGAAATGTGTGGGGGCGGTTGTGTGCACTTGCGCAGAGTCGTGCGGTGCGGGGGGTCACGCGCACATGCTCAGAGGTGCACAGTGCACACTCGGGGTTGTGTGTGCATGCGCAGGGCAGGGGAAATCACGCGTGCATTGCATCATGGGTTCAGGCATGCGAGCGCATGCATGCACATGCACTTCTGGCATGCAATGTGGAAAAGGTTAACCATCACTGCCCTAGATGGCTAGGGACCTGAGGGATCACCTTTTTCCAAGAGTTTCTACCCATCCAATTAGATCAGTTGGACGTGGGCATCAGTTGGACATGGGATCTCGTCAGTCAAAGAATGTCGGCTGACAGGCAGTAGAAGACCAGCTTTTTCTGCTTCATTTCCTGCTCTGTGGAACATTTTTCCCTTTGGAGATTAGAACATCCCCAACCCCATTAGCCTTGCATAAGCTTTAAAGACCTGACTATGCTCCCGAACCTGGGATGCTACATGTGCCAAGGACCCCACCTCCTGGCTATGTTATTAAAGGCCAGATATCTTGCTTTTGTATGCACTTTGAATTGGACATTTTAATGTTTTGGCTGTTTCACTGATTTGTTTTACTATTTTACTGGTTTTAAAATGTTAATTGTAATACATGTTTTGAATTGTGAGCTGCCCAGTGTCGTTTGCTGAGATGGGCGGCTAAAGAAATCAAATTAAATCAAATCAATCAATAAATAAACAAGTCCTGAGGTCACAATCTTAAACTTCTGTAATATTCCATCTTCTAAATAACATTCTCTCTTCCCAAAATTCCTGCCTCAACAATATAATATAGTGCTTCCACTATTGCTGTCATAGTCTATTCTAAGTCACAACAACATGATACACATAATGAATTTAGTAATTGTCATTAGTCACAACACAATGTGATGTAATTGTCATTAGTCACAACACCACGTGATGTCATTTGCTTCATCTTCCTCATATATGGACATGTATAATTGATACAACCTTGAGATACTTGAGATCACTATAAAATCTGCTACAGAGCTTTCGTTTGTCATAATAAAATAGCTTCTGTTCTTTGCTAGAGTGTTCCACAATATTACTCTGCTCAGTTTAGCAATGAGACCAATTTCTTGAAAATCCATTTGCAGAGTTTTAACACTTCCCCAGACACAAACAGGATGATTTTTTATATAGTTAGAATGTGTATCTGCTAATCTTATTATTACTGTTCTTTGATAGTACAACAGTGGTGTACTTTCATGCCACTCTTTTCGATTTAAATAAAAAATGCAAATCGTTTCTCAGAAAATGAGAACTACTAATATTATCTTGTGAAAGACTACAATACTTCTTTGCCAAACAAGCACTGTGGCATTATTTTATGCTAATGAGGTGGAAGTTTTCTCAGTTGGGTATCCTGGGAAATCCATCTATTATTATTATTCAAGTGTTTCTTTCTACTAGATTCTATTGTGCTTTGAAATTAAACTCGCTGGTCCCTCCTGTGTTATTTTTACAAGGTACTGCATATATAATGTAACACATAATAATGTGAGTGGGGGAGGTTATTACCAATATACAGAGCTGGTTTTTAGCACTGGAGCGACTAAAACAATAAAGAAAACCAATGGATCAGGGCCTGCTATTTTCTGTAAAATTCAGAAAATATTACTTTTAATGCTTAAGGGCATTTTGGAAATATAACTTTCTTGCTTGGAAATTAGTCACTATTTTATAGGAATAAAAATATTACAGTCACACTATATTAACTTACAACTGTATACAACCTCAGACCACGTGTTGTTTACATGTAGTAAATATCACTTAAACTTTCTAAAAGCTCATCTGTTTTCTTTCTAGTAAGGGATTTTGCAGGAAAATGGCATTTGCATATCTCTTAGACTGCATAGTTTTCCTTATACAGATAATCCCCGATTTACAACAGTTTGTTCAGTTACAGGACTGAAAAAAGTGGCTTATGATTGTTTTTTCACACTTACGACCATTGTAGCGTTCCCATGATCAATTCAGATGCTTGGCAACTGACTCATATTTATGACAATTGCAGTTCCAGGATTATGTGATCTCCTTTTGCGACCTTCTGATAAGCAAAGTCAGTGTAGAAGCCAGATTCACTTAACAACTGTGTAACTAATTTAACAACTGTAGTGATTCACTTAACAACTGTGGCAAGAAAGTTTATAAAATGGGGCAAAGTTCACTTAACAAATGTCTCAGTTACCAACAGAAACGTTCTGTTGGTTCAATTGTGATCGTAAGTTGAGGACTATCTGTAGTAATGCATAAGGTAATGAATCTATATTAATTATATTGATGTGAACTCAAAAAAATGAGTTAGTTTCACCTTAAACTTTGCTGTGACCTTTTTCAGGCAAAGGTAAGGATAATTTTAGTGGTGTCATACTGCAGAGAAGAAAAACAGAATAACTAGATTTGAGATGGGGAAAAGGTTATTTGTGTGTGTGTGGAGATATTATAAATATTAACTTCAATTAATGTTACAGATATCTAGATAAATATGGGTTGGTGGAATTCTGAAAAATATCCACAGTGCTCTCAAGTGGTAAAATTGCAGTAGTTAAGAATGAAACTATTCACAATCTCAAAGCAAGACACAATTTTAAAAAGTGAATATCTGTCCTTTAGTAATGAAAATAATGGGCATAGGATAGTTTCCCTCAGTCTGATAATCTCCAGAAGAGCTGAATTACATTTCCCATCATCCACATCTAATATAGTAATTAACATATTGTATGTCATTAATTGTATTGTGCCTTTCATTAGATGCCCTTGCTAATGTTAAGAGTTTGCCAGACCTACCTATCTTAAATCAAAATCCCCGTGAAACTTAATCAGGATAAAATAAACAATTGAAGCTTAACTCTGCTTTTCTTAAATATCCCGGCGAAGTCTGTACAGGCATTTGCAGTACATTGTAAATCTTACAATGAACTTTGGCCATGCTTCAGAAGATGTTCAGTGTTAAATGCTGAGGGAATTCTTTAGCATTATGAGTTTGGCAAAGGGTAAATTTGGCAGTAATGTTACTTTTGAGGTTTTTATTTTCTTTCAGATGAAATCCAAAAACCAATTTTAAATATACAGTTAGTGTTCAAAGGATTTCTCTGCATGAGCTGGAAATGCGAAACAAAAATCCCGTAAACCCATTTAAATGTTTATTTCTATTGTTTTAATTTTATTTTACTTTTTCAAAAGGTAAGTCAAAGGTTAGAGTTGAAAAAAATGCTCTTGATCGGAGCTATTATAACTAAATTGATTTCTAAACAAAAACGTATTAAGATGGATGTAAAAATATGATTGCCATATGTTTAATAATGTTAATTCCTGTATTTCTTCCACTATTTGAGGAAAAGAATGAACTTCTCTGTATGTTTTTCTTATAAGCTAATGTCTGTCTTACAATTAATCTGGAGGCGTAGATGGACAATTTAATGGCAAAAGCAGAAAGAAATGCAACACTATAGTGTTGCATCCTAGCTTTTAAAAAACTCTTCTTTCTTATCAGTGGAAATAACTATGGCTTTTCAGCTTTTCAAAGAACCATTTTACCTGTAGCACTTTTTGTTAATAGATATTTCTTTATGTTCTGTTGCATTTAAGTTGGGAACCAGGCATATTGTTGAAACAATGCAAGTTGCAGGGCATCGTATCAACACTCTTTTTATTTGTGGTGGTCTGAGCAAGAACCCTCTCTTTGTCCAAATGCATGCGGACATCATTGGTAAGTTTCAGAATACAGAGGAAGAAATCAGCACTAAACTAAGTCTAGCATCCCTGTTCCTTGGTTGAAGAAATTGCAGGGTGAATATTATGACACATTCATAACAATAATCAGCAAACAAGTCATATCTTAATCTTTCCAATATAGATAGATCCTTGACTTGTAATCATTTACAATGGGACTGAAAAAAGTGACTTACGTTTTTCACACTTACGACCGTTGCAGCACCCCCATGGTGATGTGATCAAAATTTGGATGCTTGGCAACTGACTCACATTTATGACATTTACTATGTCCCGGAGTCATGCAATCACCTTTTATGACTGTCTGACAAGCAAAGTCAATGGGGAAGCCAGATTCATTTAACAACTCTGCAACTAACTTGACAACTGCAGTGACTCATTTAACAACTGTGGCAAGAATGATCATAAAATGGAGCAAAGCTCGTTTAAGAACTGTCTTACTTAGCAACAGAAATTTGGGGCTCAATTTTGATCGTAAGTCAAGGATTATCTGTAGATTGGGATTCTGCCATTGTATACTTTACCTTTCCTGGTTAATATTAATAGTATCTCAGTGTTTCATTGGAAAAGTAAAAGTCATTAAGCTGAACCACAGCAAGTAGGATAGATAAAAAAAATTTCAATGAAAAAAGGAACACTGTTGCATTCAACTCTCAAAAAATCGGAGAAGAGCTAAAATACAATAGCAAAGCCTACATTTTGTAGCACTTAGCATAGCATAGCAGTTAAGATTTATATACCGCTTCACAGTGTTTTACAGCCCTCTCTAAGCGGTTTACAGAGTCAGCATATTGTCCCCAACAGTCTGGGTCTTCATTTTACCCACCTAGGAAGGATGGAATGCTGAGTCAACCTTGAGCCTGGTGAGATTTGAACTGCCAAATTTAAGGCAACTAGCAGTCAGCAGAAGTAGCCTTGCAGTACTGCACTCTAACTACTGCACCACTGGGGCTTGTAAGGAGAATCTTCAGGATTTATCCTTTTAGATTGTTTTGATAGGCATAGCAATAATTATAAATCGTGCTGAAATTGATGAATAAGTCTGATTCAATCAAAAAGAAATTCCAATGTTCCTATATAAAGATAAGTAAATATCACTAATTGAAATAATTCATAGTATGCATCATTGTGGAATAACAGTGCCCAGAAATAACAGTTGCATTTTTCTGATGGATTATTTCTTAATCATTGGTTGTAAGTAAATAAATAGTTTTAATTTTTCAAGTAGCTCAACCATGTAAACCATATGTTGTAGGATTTAATATGTCTATTAATTCAAAGTAGGCCAGGAGTTACATTCAATTCATAATATTCAGCATTTGCCATTTATCAAATACTAAACATACATAAAATTGGCACATTTTAAGTCAGAAGATGTCAGTAGATTCATTTTTCTGGTCAAAATGTCAATAGCATTTATAGCAAATTGCCTTTCTATAAGAGGAGATCCTAATTCACCTAACTTGTCATTTTTGCATGAGTATCTTTGGATATATCTTGTGGTTAAAAAGAATACATATTTCACCTGTGGAAAATGTATTTCTACAGTTCTATGGTTGGGATTAAAAACAAACCATGAATCATATGAGTCCTTTATTCTTCAGAGGAACCAATATGTTTTAGATCAAGCCTAAAGCTTGGGCTCTGGGTATTTTGCTTTTAGATTTGCATCTCTTCAACATCAAACCAGGAATTGAGATCAAAATCAGCATTAAGTAATTACATTTCTTGAAAGCAGAAAAAGTGAACCAAATGATACAAGGTCTTGACCTGGGCTAGATATACACAACAGGCTGTTGCCACAGCGGTCTTTTCTATTTGTCCAATGTGATTTCATCAAGTGCGCACCTTTTTCCTTATCTAATTCAAATAGCTTTGGAACCAAGAGCTCCCTTCTGATGTCTAAAATTAAAGATCTATTAATAGATAATTCTGATTAAATTTTAAACTGAGGTCCTTTGACTGTATCTAATAGCCAAGCAGGAAGTTGGACAAAGAGGCCTTTCTCCAGCTTAGGAATTTTTCCTGATTGTAGGAACTGTGATTGACATAGGATGTCAGAGTTCATCTGACTAAAATGCTCTTGGTTCTCTTGCCCTCATTAAAATCTATCTGATAAAATAGTTAACATTCCTCTATCAATCCCCTATTCTTCCAGGAAAAGACAGGGAAATACTGAATATATTACTGTTAAATTCAAGTACCCATTAGCCAATTATATGGGCTACCAATAGATAATTTCATAGACCATTTAAAAGCCTCAGATTCATACTGTTCAGAGGGCAAGATGAATATATTCATTGTTGGAAGGCACTTACAATGATGTGAAACATAAGCACCAAGTAAATTAAAAAATACATTTATAGCATGACAGCTATAAAGTCAATTTATAACTTAGTTCCTCCACAAGGTTAAACAATAGTATTTTGTCAAAATATTTTTTACATTGGAAAACCTATTAGTTTCATCTATGCATCCTGAGATAGTATTTATCACTACTCAGGTGAAATTCAAAATTTTTCCCTACCGGTTCTGTGGGTGTGGCTTGGTGGGCATGGCTTGGTGGGACTCGGTCTCTAAAAGGAAGTAGGCGGGCCAACGGATTCAGATTGTCCCTATCACCTGTCCCGAGGTGGTGCGAAGTGGTTGAATTTCACCCCTGCACTACAGGTTTCTTAATGCTGCCCTTGACTGT
Source organism: Naja naja (assembly GCA_009733165.1). Taxonomy (NCBI): domain Eukaryota; kingdom Metazoa; phylum Chordata; class Lepidosauria; order Squamata; family Elapidae; genus Naja; species Naja naja. The sequence continues at coordinate 72,630,444 of CM019150.1, forward strand.
TTCCACATTGAATTTGGCTTGCATTTAATGCTCAGGGCACACCAAGAAGATCATACCAAGAAGCCATCTCAGCCTTTAAAAAGAAGCAACTGTTTTAATACTTCAGGGAGAGGTGTTTCTTACATGCTTCATACCTCAGGCCCTTTAACTGATCTGTTGTCTTTGCCCAGGCATGCCTGTTGTTCTAGCCCAAGAAGTGGAGTCTGTGCTAATGGGTGCTGCTATTCTTGGAGCCTGTGCTTCTAAAGACTTTGCTTCCCTGCAGGTATGTAATCACAGAAGGTTCAAGTTGAATACAACAACTTGAACTCTGTTTTGCTCTGTTCCACCTCAGGCACGTTATAATTTAGAAGGGGAGAAAATGCAGGTTTTGATCATTACAAAAGCCAGTGTTTTTAGCCAAATTTTCTGTTTACGGGTTGGTTGGTTGGTTAAGGTTAAATAAGGTCATGGAGCACACAAGTGCTGTATAATATGGCCTAGTTGTTCAAGGCAGAGAAATTCAGCATGGAATTGGAATTAATTTTTATTGTTGAGACAATGAGCACTTAATTTTGATGCATCAGTAGCAAATACTGATTTCTGCACTGGGAAATTAGTAGACATTCTAATTTATGAAGTGTTTACACATATCACTGAGTGAACATGCAGAATCAAGAAGAGAAATGAATTAAATTTACCATTGAAACAAGTGGCAATAGTAACAACCAGGCATAATAATATAAAGAATTCTGATATCACTGAAGCAAGTAAATGTTTTCCATTTGTTGAGTCCAACATGTTTGTAAAGGTAATGAAAAAGATACTGTCCCTCAGTATAAAGACTAATTGAAAATAACTAGCCTAGGTCCTTCAGTGGATTAATTTTTTTTTCCTGGAGACATAGAAGAATAGGCATTTATAGGTATTTTCAGTGTCATAATAAATAATAATCTGTTTGTGCTTATACTCTGTGGTAGACTCCTAAATTATTTTTCCTCTGGATTGTTCTTCTGACAAAAAGATTTTGTTTGTAGAACATTGTATATTAAGAACAATTTCCCATAGTCTCTTACATTTCTTCATGAATATCATCAAATATCTTCTGCTTTGACAATGGTCTGATCCTCACTTTCTTAGGAAGAAGTCCCACTGAACACAGAGGTGAATATTTTAATAACTCATAGCAGAGATTTGTTTGTTTGTTGTGGTACAATTATAATTGCTTTACCAGCTTGACTTCTAAGGAGTAATCATGGGACAGTGGTTAAACAGAAGGCAATAATGAATAGAAGCTGTTTATTCCATTCAAGTTCTAACCCAGTCTCCAGTATAATATTCTATATATAAAGTTCTATTACTAAAAAAAGCAAATACTATTTGCTAGATTTCATCTCATCCTATTTAAGTGACAACTAATATAATATTTAAAAAAATTTTTTATGGTTCTTACTATACATACACGTTCTTCGGGTTTTTTTTTAAATTGTTCATAGATGAAATTATTTAAATAGATGAAATTATTTCATCAATTATTATTATCAGATTTTTTTAGATGGAGTACCTAGATGAAAGATATAACATCTAATAAATCATTAAATAAACAAAAATGTGAAGTAAGGATTACCTGGTGAATTATACTCAATTTGACAGAAGACAATGTCACCTAAGTAGTGCAAATGGGTGTGGAGCCTTCTTGGAACTGTTGAAAGGACTGTGTTGTAGACCAGAGATAGATGATGTTGTATCCTTCCCATGATGTTGTATCCTGCTGAGAGAGGGATGTTTTGTTTCCCCAATGTACAGATCTGCACATGTCTCACTGCATTGGGGAAACAAAACAACCACTTCAAAACGCATATGAGAACAAACCCATGAAGACAAGATTCAACAGTCCATCTGCATTTAAAGACAAAGGCCACTCTTTTGAAGACAGCAAAGTCAACATTTTGGACCTTTGGTTTGAAAGGGGTCAAAGGATGTCAAAATTTACAAACCTCTCTCAACAAAGCATCATCTATCACCAGTCTGCAACATAGTCCTTTCGGCAATTCCAAGAAAGCTCCACACCCATTTGCATTATTCAGGTGACCCTGAGGACAGAGATGAACCTCCAGTGGCCTCAACGATTTTCTAAAAGAATGCAAATGACCAGCTATCTGCAAGGAATATAAATCCTTCCATTCCCCACCATCTAGTTAAGAGCTGAAGAAGCTTCTTGGATAAGAAGCAAAACATCTTCAAAGAAACACAAGAAAGTCCAGGTGCCTCTTGAAAAAAAATAATCTTTGTGTTCACTGTTGTTTTGCTATATTCTTCTGGTTGTATGTTACAAGGAAAAAACGGAAGCGTGAATTTTAAAAGCATATAGTAGAGGTGAATCATTTTCAGTTTGAAAAGTGTAACAGAGGCACAGTTCTTACTTTAACAATGCAGTTGGGTCATATGAGTCAAATGCATAGCATTTAAATGGAAATATATATGGTCAGGGAGGGGACTCTTTCTTTGGCAATCTCCCAATTTTATCACTCACCATAACTATTTTTGACAGAGGTTTTACACTTGAGGGCATGATTATTATGGGTTTATAAAAGCCATACAGTTTGCTTTTCTACTGTATATTAATCAGAACAATTGCCTTATGGAAACTAATGATAGCTTTCTTTGTAATTTCATTTGGACTGGCCTTTGCTAATTAAAGTGGCAAAGGCCTACCTACAGGGAATAGGAAATATTGCTCCTAATTTTTTTTAGAAAGGGTGAAATAGCTGAAGTGCAGAATTATATTAAATGACAATTCTATATTAATAAGATGATTATGGCTTGGTAACATCCTTCCTCAAACCTAGGTAGCGTATCAGGGCTGCAATAATAAATCTTCCTCATTGTGAACCACTGATACTCTTCTGTTAAGCTATTATTATAATTTAAAATAGTTAATAATAGTTTTCTCCTGTGAAAGGATGCTCAGTGACAGTGGCAATTTGGCTTGTATATATAAGCAAGCAAACAGATCATCCTTTAAATTTCAGTTTATGAGCCGTGCCTTGCCTACAATAGGTTGTAAATGCAGAGTTTCTCTGACAGTTGGTAAATGAACAGCTGTTGCTCTTCTGTGGATGTTTCCAGCTTTTTCAGGAAATGACATTGCCTGAAATTTATCCAGTGCAGGTGGTCTTCAACTTATGACCATGACTGAACCAAACATTTCTATTGCTAAGTGAGACAGTTGTTAAGTGAGTTTTGCATGTTTTACAACATTTCTTGCCACATTTGTTAAGTGAATCACTGCAATTGTTAAGTGAATCTGGCTTCCCCATTGACTTTGCTCATCAGAAGGTCACAAAAAGTGATCACATGACCCCAGGACACTGCAACCGTCATAAATACATGCCAGTTGCCAAGCATTCAAAATTTGATCACATGACCATGGGGATGCTGCAATGGTCGTAAGTGTGAAAAAAGTCCCTTTTTTCAGTGCTATTGTAAAAACTCCCCTTTTTCAGTGCTGTTGTAACTTGGAACAGTCATGAAACAAATGGCTGTAAGTCAAGGATTACCTGTATTGGAACTTCTGTGTAAATATAAATATAGCACATTTTCCCTGCTTATATTAACTTTCTAATTTTTGGCTAAATATAGGTAGTCCTTGGATTACATCCACTTGTTTGGTGACTGTTCAAAGTTATGATGGCATTAAACAAATGTTATTTACAATCTATCCCTGAAGTTCCAGGTGTCACATCCCCCTCCATTGTATGATCATAATTTGGGCAATTGGCAACCAGCTACCACTTATTTATTTATTTATTTATTTTTGGGACTTGTATGCGCCCCATCTCAAGACTCGGCTCACAGCTAAAACAACAACAATAAATAATTAAAAGAAGATTAAACCAGATTTACAAGCCCAAACAAACAAATTTACGATACTTAAAAATATAAAACCACCCCCCCAGGAAGGGTCACAGCCCGGATTGGTCAAACAACCAGGTCTTCAAATCATGGGGAAGGTGCGGAGGTCAGGGGCCGGAGCCCCAAGGGGAGTTGGTTCCAGAGGTCAGGGGCCACGACAGAGTAGGCTCATCATTGGGGACCGCCAGCCGCATTGGCCTGCCGACGGACCCCAAGGAGTCCTTACCTATGTGCTCGCACAGGGCGGTTGGCATTCGATGTCGGCAGGAGTCGCCCTTAAATATTGAGGACCCATGTCATGAAGGACTTTGTATGTTAAAACTAAAACCTTGAATCTCACCCGAGTGCAACCAACCAATGCAGGCAGCGCAGGAGGGGGTAACATGGGAGAATCGGAAACTCCCATCACCACCTGCGCCATTCTGCACCAGTTGCAATCTCCGGATGGTATGCAAGGGCAGTCCCAAATAGAGAGCATTGCAGTAGTTGAGTCTAGAGGTAACAAGGGCATGAGTGACTGTGCGCAGGGCATCTCGGTCCAGAAATGGGCGTAGTTGACGAACAAGGCGGAGCTGGGCAAAGGCCCCCCTGGCGACGGCCCCCACCTGCTCCTCCAACCGGAGCCGCACATCCAGGAGGACCCCCAGGTTCCGCGCCCTATCCACAGGGGGCAACACCTCCCCTATGGCCAAAGATGGGTATTCCTGACTGGGCCGAGATGCCGGTATGCACAGTCACTCAGTCTTGGCCGGGTTGAGTCGAAGCATGTTCCCGCTCATCCAAATCCGTACCGCATCCAAGCACCGGGTCATCAGGGAGAGGGCATCACTGATCTGGTTTGGGGTGGAGATGTACAGCTGGGTGTCATCTGCGTACTGGTGGAATCTCACCCCAAAACCACGGATGATCTCACCCAGCGGCTTCATATAGATGTTAAATAGCAGGGGGGAGAGAACCGACCCCTGAGGGACCCCACACGAGAGCACCCTCGGGGTTGACCTCTGCCCCCCACCAATACCGATTGCGACCACCCCGAGAGGTAGGAGGCGAACCACCGAAGCACAGTGCCCCACACTCCCAACCCCTCGAGGCATCGCAAAAGGATACCATGGTCGATGGTATCAAAAGCCGCTGAGAGGTCTAATAGGACCAGGACAGAGGAAAAACCCCTGTCCCGAGCCCTCCAGAGATCATCCATCAGTGCGACCAATGCTGTCTCCATGCTGAAACCAGGTCGGAAGCCCGATTGATACAGATCCAGGTAGTCCGCTTCATCCAGGAAGAGTGGAAACTGCCGAGCCACCACACTCTCAACAACCTTCGCCAAAAAGCGAAGGTTGGAGACTGGACGAAAGTTGTCTAACACGGTCGGGTCCAGGGCAGGCTTCTTCAGGAGGGGTCTCACCACCGCCTCCTTCAAGGCGGAGGGAAAAACACCCTCCTTTAATGAAGCATTGGCAACTGCCTGGAGCCAGCCGCAGGTGGCCTCCCTGGTGGCATAAGCCAGCCAGGAAGGACACGGGTCCAACAAACATGTGGTGGAACTCAGCCGCCGCATAGTCCTGTCCACTTCATCCTCGGAAACAGGATTGAACTCATCCCAGATCACACTGGCCAGACTGTCTGTATCCCGTTCCTCAGACCACTGCAAATCAGAGGACAACCTGCTCCGAATCCGAGCGATCTTATCCGACAGATATTGACCAAACTCCTCAGTCCTTCCCCGCAATGGGTCCGCCCCCTCCCCTGTACGAAGGAGAGAGCGGGTAGCCCAGAACAGGGCGGCTGGGCGGTTATCTGCAGACGCTATGAGGGTGGAGAGATAAGACCTTCTCGCCACTCTCATAGCTACCAGGTAAGTCCTAATATGGGCTCTTAGCTGGGCTCGATCGGATTGGGAGCGGGTGGACCTCCACCTGCTCTCTAAACCCCTTCGGCGACACTTCATCTCCCGGAGCTCCTCGGTATACCAAGGAGCCATCGGGATCCATGGCGTGTGAGGGGACGCATGGGGACAACCCTGTCAAGGGCATCTGACGCAGCCTGTTGCCAAGCGGCTGCCAGATCCTCGGCAGAGCTGTGGGCAAGGGAAGAGGGAAAAGACCCCAGTTCCGCCTGGAACCTTTCAAGGTCCATCAGGCATCTGGGGCGGAACCATCTAAGTGGCTCCTCATCCCAGCAGTGGGGGGCAGCCTTTTGGAAGACCAGCGGTAGGAGATAGTGATCAGACCATGGAACGGGCAGTGCCATAAAAGTGGCCTGCCCTCTGTCACTACGCCACTGCTCAGAGACAAAAACTAGGTCAAGAGTGTTTCCCCCCTCATGAGTCGGGCCTTGAATCAGTTGGGTCAGGCCCATGGCTTCCATGGAAGCCATGAATTCCTGGGCCAAACCCGACGTTCCCCCCAGGGAGGGCAAATTGAAATCCCCCAGGACCATAAGGCCTGGGAACTCCAACGCCACCCCGAGATGACGTTGAGAAGTTCAGGCAGGACCGCTGTCACACAGCTGGGGGAAAGGTATGTGAGCAGCAAGCCCACCTGACCGTTTGGCCCCCACCTCAGGAGGAGGGTCTCCCACCTATCTCTGGGACTGTGACCTCCCTTGGAAACAAGGTCTCCCGAATAACCACAGCCACCCCCCCACCCCTTCCCTGGGCCCGTGGCCAGTGTAAAACCCGGAAACCTGGAGGGCATAAATCAACCAGAGGGACACCTCCTCGGCCCAACCAGGTTTCGGTGATACAGGCCAGGTCCGCAGCCTTCTCCTCAATGATCTCACGGAGGAGGGAAGACTTATTAGCTACGGACCTGGCATTAAAGTACACCAGCTTAAGCCCAGGGGTCCCGGTTCCCGTGCCCCCTAGGGAGGAGGCCATAGGGTCGGAGCATGCCACCGCACAAAGATGGCGGGTACGTGCTCCCAACACATGATATGGCCCTACGCCTTGACGTCTCCTGCCAACCCCAACCACCCTGGGAATCGCGGTCCCCACACCCCGGGGCCCCGGCAGCCCCCAACCCCCACCCCCACCGCCATACACTGGGCTGCAACCCATATCTCCGGGATCACTACCCACCCTCCACTTATAAGTGTTGAAGCATCCCACAGTCATGTGATCACCATTTGCGACCTTCCCTTCTGGCTTCCTGCTAGCAAAGGGAAGGTTGCAAGTTGCTCTCATAAATTCCTTTCTCCCGGGGAACCCCATTATGGAACATGAGATCTTGTACTACATAGCAGCTCTCTGCCTGCCAACGCTCCATAGCACGTGGCAAATCCCTGCGGCCCACAGCCCCACCCTTGGCACATCCCTGCTGCCCACAGCCTCATTGGCATGTCTGCATTCTCTAGTGCCCCGTGTGGCCCTTGCCAGCCCACTCACACTCCTTACCATCCACCTGTGGCCCTCACCAGCGTGCCTGAAGCTCATGTCATCCAACCATTGGTTGTAAACTATTTGTGCTAGATTGCGGAGGCATTTCAATGCATATTTGCACAACATCATGGGATCATTCCTTTACCTATTGGGAAACCCTTGCTTTAGATGTGGCTAAACAGCCCTGCTATGATGCTCTTCTCCATGTACAATGTGGTTGCTATGGTGAACCATTGCTAGTCACAAAACACCAGAACATTGGAAGGCAAAGTGATGACAAGGTGAGTCATTCTAGCCCCTCCATCAGTATTAACCTTTCTTTTATCTTTCTGATTTTTTTTTCCTTTTAGAAGATTATCACTCTTACAACAATGCACTGGGATGTACTGTAGTTCCTTACTCTATTTTTCTTAGAACACCTACAGCAGGGCTGTCAAACTCCCGGCCCATGGGTCGGATGCATCATGCGCTGGCCATGCCCATGCTGGGTTTAGTGAAGCAGGAAAAAGTCCAGATACATCACATGATGCCACCATGATGACATAAGTTTGACACCCCTGACTACAGGGCCTTTGTGGAACCAAAGGATTTTCTTGGATGTAAAGATAATTCTGGAAGCCAGTATTTTGATAAAGTTTTTAACACATTTAAAGAGGAGCTGGGATTTTGATGGGCGCCAAGGAAGATATCTGTAGTCTCCTTGATGTTTGTGGTTTCTTATGTGGTGCAGCCAGTGTATATAGGGTTTTAGGATAAGGGTAGGATTGGGAGTGTAAGTTTGATCATCCTCAGCTGTGGAAATTCATTGTGTGACCTTGAGCCAGTTGCTGTGTGTCTCCACTCAGTGATAAAATGAAGCAAGCAGCTTTGAACTTCTGAAGAAAAAGCAGAACCCAGTATGTAGAGGAGACAGACACACTCAGAAAACCAGTTTTATGTCTTAGCATGTTTGCAAACCCAGCCAAATATAGTTTGTGTAACAAACTAAGGTTTATTTGAACCTAGTCATCTGGGCAATAGAAGGCTAGCAATTGTTCTCCATTGTAATGTGAAGCTCATGTTGTCTCCCCAGAGTCTAGTAGTTGCAGAAATCCGAGCCAGAATTTCAGCATAATCAAGACATATAAACTCCATCTATATTTTCCCAATGTAAACAATTCTGTTTTTGTCTAGCCATTTCTACTGATTTTTTTTTTTTGGCTTGGTTGCGTACCTTTAAAGTGAGTGAAGGTATAAATACTTTATGCTAATAGATCACATTTAGAAACTAAATTAACTTCTTTCAATTAAATTAGTGTAGGCCTTCTTCATTCATCTCATTATAAAAATCTAAAAAGTTATCTTATACAAACTAGGAAGAAATGCTAATTAGTTGGTGTAACCGACTTATGTAAACAGTATTGGAAAGGAAAAGCTAATGAATCATTTTGTTGTCTTGCTGTTAATGCATTTTCTAAATGGCTCTTGATACATCTCATTTTCTATTCCTTTAATCAGGGAATTGTTAACTGGGCAGAGATGAACTTCTGAAAGTTCACACTGGCAGGGAGAACTAGCTTAAGATGTTCTAATTGTCTCGTTTCATTCATTGCCAAAAGAATTGTGCTAGGTTTATACTTGCAATGTCATCCTATAATTTAGAGCAGAGTTAAGAAAGATCATCTTGAATTTTTTAAAAAGCTATTTTTATGGAGGGGAATTTTTAGAATAGAATAGAATTAAATTGAATTCTTTATTGGCCAAATGTGATTGGACACACAAGGAATTTATCTTGGTGCATATGCTCTTAGTATACATAAAAGAAAAGATACATTTGTCAAGAATCATAAGGTACAACACTTAGTAGTCATAGGGTACAATAAGCAATCAAATTGTACTAGGAAACAGCCAATAAAAATCCTAAGGATACAAGAAACAAAGTTACAATCATACAGTCATAAGTGGGTGAAAGGAAGGATGGGAAGATTAATAGCAATAGTAATGCACACTTAGTAAATAGTTTGACAGCGTTGAGGGAATTATTTGTTTAGCAGAGTGATGGCATTAGGGGAAAAAACTGTTCTTGTGTCTAGTTGTTGTGGTGTGCAGTGCTCTATGGCGTCATTTTGAGGGTAGGAGTTGAAACAGTTTATGTCCAGGATGTGAGGGGTCTGTAAATATTTTCACAGCCCTCTTTTTGACTCATGCAGTATACAGATCCTTGATAGAAGGCAGGTTGGTAGTAACGTTTTCTTCAGTCCTAATTACTCTCTGAAGTCTGTGTCTGTCTTGTTGAGTTGCAGAACCAAACCAGACAGTTACAGATATGAGCAGATGATTTTGATTTGAGTTTTGAAGTTGTGCTTGTTATCTTCAGAATAAAGAGGAAAATGAAGATATTATTTTGCATACCAAGAAGAAGAAAAAGGCAGGTAGTCCTTGACTTACAACATTTCTTTTAATAACTGTTCATAAAGTTACAACAGCACTGAAAAAAGTGACTTGACTGTTTTTCACATGATCACTGCAGCATCTCCGTGGTCACATGATCAAAATCCAGACACTTGACTCTTATTTATGACAGTTGAAGTATCCCACTGTCTTGTGATCTCCTTTTGCGACCCTCTGACAAGCAATGTCAATGGGGAAGTCAGATTTACCTAACAACTGTATAACTAATTTACCAACTGTAGTGATTCACTTAACATATGTGGCAAGAAAGGACATGAAATGGGGCAAAATTCAGTTAACAAATGTTTCATTTAGCAACAGAAATTTTGGACTCAACTGTGATCATTAGTCAAGGACTACCTATCAGGCATGTTTAGTAAAAATGATTTACAAGACTAATGTTATGGTATCCTCTGTGTTAGCTTGGAGAAATAATTACTCGGGCAGGACATGGCAAAACCTTCACATTTCCTCAGCCATTCACCCAAGACTTTGCTGCACATAAGCAAAACCCAGATCCATCCAATATACATCCAGGTCTCTAGATATGTAGATATAGCCAGGAGAAGGGGGTGAGGTTAAATAAAACCTTGCGTAGACTTGTCCAACAGGTTCACCTTAATCCCATCTTTGTGGGCAAAAACCTTTTGAATCAAGGTAGGGAGGTAGGTCTCCTATCCTATCCTTCCAGTGCGATGTGCATTATAACTAGTTTGATATATATTTTATCCCTGTAATTCCTCATCAAAAGCAGATAGGAATTGTCCACCATGCAAAGATTTATACTATCTATAAAGCTGATTCCCCCCCCCCTGCTGATAAATGAAACCTGGCACCATGACTCCAGTTCTTTGCTAAATTAGCTAGATGGAAGTATCAGATTTATTCATGAATCTGAAGTTAATTACTTGGGAATATAATGCTAAACCATTGTTTACCTTTATAGCTAGGAAAATCCCATTCTTCTGCAGTATACAGTTTTAGTGCCCACCTTAACAATAATTGTGTCATCTTGGCACTTACAGAATAACTGCAGCAATTTATATGATATGACCCAGAAGATTTAGTGTTTTTGATGTCACTTTCTCATGAATATGTTATATAATTAGGTTTTCAAAATATATACCCAGTAGTTATTGAAGTGTCATAGAGATGGCACATAATATTCTGTTTGGATAGTATTGAAAGGATGCTTACTTTTTGGTAGTTAAAATCAAGCTTGCTTATCTTTCTATTAGTTCAGTTTGAGAGCTACAATATTTTATTATTATTTATCATTTCTAAGAGCTACAGAGTATGATTATTTACATAATACTGTACAGTGATGCACTGAGAAATCAGGAAAGACTTTGAGAAATGCTGTCATAATATTGAAAAATGGCAAAGTCATCCAGGAAATGCATTTTTATAGGGGGTAATGGAATGTAGATATTGTCATCAACCAATGTAGTTTGGCATATGTTATTTTATGTTAATTTATTATTGCTTAGTTTAACAATGACAATAGTATACAGCTGCATACTAAGTACTATGCAAGCTGAAATGCTAGCCCAACAGTCCAGATTCTAGTTTATATTAGTTTGATTCACCTATTTTTAGTTTGGTTTTTTTTGTCATTCTCTAGTTTTAAAGCAAAGTCTTCAGATTTTGGCAATTTATATCATCACTTAAATGTGGCATCTGAATACTAGAGCATAGTTATACATACACATTCTAATCCTATACAAGTTTATTTTAAAAATAGTCTCTTTGTTGAAGTGAAACATCTTCAAAGTGTGTCCATTTTCAACTGAAATTATATATCTGATTTTAAGCAGCCTGTAATCTGAAATTTAGGCATCTGGGGTAGAGGGACCCGTATTTGAAAGTGAGGAGAGAGAAAAGTTTCCACTTGCAAAGTTCACATGAAGGAAGACACAGCAACTCATAACTTTAAATTTGAATAAAGATTTCAAATTATGCCCTGACATACATTCCTGAAGTAACATAATTATCTTGTACTGAACCTATTGGAAGCCAATTTACACATGTGATATTATGGCAGTGATGGAAAAGTAACTTTGAGACCAGTGCCCATGTTTATGACCTTTGCATGTCTTTAAAGTGAAGGAAAGCTGAAGTAAGATTGGAAGCACAGTTGTGGTTTCACTTAGTGACCATTTAGTTTGGAATGACCAAATTGCTGGTTCCAGTTGTGGTCACTAAAGAAGGGATACCTGTATTCATTTTAGGAAACTCTGGAACAAAATACTATTGTTACCTTCAGCAATGGCAAGAGCTGTCCTTAATTCCAATTAAAATACTGGAAATGAAGTTTTGCAATTAAAAACTATTCAGTTATCCTATTTATAGATACTATAAATTATTTGCAGATGGAGACATGCATATCGCTATTATTAAAAAGTATACTAATTAAAATCATTGTAGTTGAATTAAAATGTCAGTAATTCCATCAAAATATACCCGAAGGATATATGTTAATATTTTGGGCACAAATTTCCCCCCCCCCCATGAATAGTTAAGATTAAAAGAGATAGTGAAAGCGCAGAGCAATATTGAAAGACATAAAATATTGTTCTGGAAATGGATGAAGAGAACTAAAAGAAGAGCCTCCAGAAAGTGAATGTAATTAAACATAAAAATGATGAAATGGTTTGGGATAAAACTAAAGGGAATGAAGCTCAAATGCTGTGATATGTCAAATAATAAAACTGAAACAAAGGGTATTAATGTTAAGTGTCCAAGGGAAAAAATGTTGAATAGGAAGTCATAAATGCTGTGAGAATGTTGAAAAACGATACATCTGCAGGTGTAGAACATATAATGGGAAATGTCAAAATATGGACGTGGCTTGCTTATGAAGTGGCTGTGTGACTTGTTTAGCATCTGTGGGAAGAGCACATCTGTCCCTGATGTTTGGAAGAATGCTGTTATTGTTCTCTTATATGAAAGGAGATTAGCTTGTTAAGTGTGTCTGGGAAGGTGTTTGGCAGAGTTTCTGACTGAAGAGTACAAGAGGTGACAATAAGCAGAATTTGTGAACCGCACTGCATTTTTATGTTAGGCAGGGACTGTTCACAACAACTAGTGTTTTTTTTTTTCTGCTCAGGAAATCATTGAGAAATGTACGAAGGTGAGAAAGTTTTATTGCACATTTGTTTATTTAAGGAAGTACATGAGAAAGTGAATAGGCTTTAATTACTGGACATTTTGCATAACTCTGGAGCTGAGGTTTGTTTGCTAGATGTGACAAGCGTGGTATAAATTTACTCACAAGTAAATTATGTGCGAGAATAAATGGAATACTTAGCAAGTGAGGTAAGTAGGGAGCAGGGAGGTAAGATGAGAGTATGGGATGTCCCATTAGTTGTTCAACGTATTTATGAATAAAATATATTTGAAATACTAGTGGCATTAGAGAAGTGTTGATTAGTGATTGCATATGCAAATAGAATCATAGGACTGGAAGGAACCTTGGAAGTCTTCTAGTTCAACCCCTGCCCAAGGCAGCAGTCCTTATACCATCCTGGACAATAGAGTATCCAAACTTCCTTTGAAAACCTCCAGCAATGGAATACATCACAATTCTAGGAGGCATTCAATCAATCTCACTGTCAGGAAATTCCTCATTCTGTTCAGGTTGGATCTCCTCTGAACAGTTTCCACCCATTGCTTCTTAATCTGCTCTCAGGTGCTATGGAGAATACATCAACCTCCTCTTCCTTGTGATAACCTTTCAAGTACTGGAAGACAGCTAGAAGGTCTCCCCTAATCTTTTTCTTAGGCTAAACATACCTATTTCCCTCAGCCATTCATCATATAATTTAGCCTCCAGACCCCTTATAATCTTTGTTCCTTTTCTTTGCACTCTTTTCTAGGATCTTAGCATCTCTTTGTATAATGACGACCAGAACTGGGCATAGTACAGTTGTCCTCGACTTACAACCACAATTGAGCCCAAAATTTCTATTGCTAAGTGAAACATTTGTTAAGTGAGTTTTGCCCCATTTTACGACTTTTCTTGACAAAGTTGTTAAGTGAATCACTGCAGTTATTAAATTAGTAACATGGTTTGTCAAGTGAATCCAGGTTCTCCATTGACTTCGCTTGTCAGAAGGTCAAATCAAATCAAATCAAACCTTTATTATTGAACATGACCCTGAGATATTGCAGCAGTCATAAATATTTCATGCATCTGAATTTTGATCATGTGACTCTGGGGCTGCTGTGAAGGTCATAAGTCTTAACGTCACTTGTTTCAAAGTGCAACTTCAAATGGTCACTAGATGAACTGTTGTAAGTTGAGGACTACCTGTATTCCAAACATGGCCTCACTAGTGCAATATGCAGCAGTACTATCAGTTTTTATATTACTGAATCTGTGTTATTTATTTCTTGAGAACCCAAATTATTTACTTCTTGTGGAGGATAGATTATATGATGCAGTGAGGAATCTGGATCTAAAAACCAGATCAAACAAAACTACAATAGCTGTTTGATACAAATACAATGGAATAAACAATTGCAACTCACATATAAGTGGTGAAAAGTAGAGCAAATTCATCAATTTGTGTGCCCTGGTACAATGTTCTCTAATGATGGGGAAATTGAGAATATTTGTTGAAAGAAACAGAGTTTTCTATAATAGCATCTCTCTGCCCACTTTGGTAGTTGAAAATAAAGAGTTATGTATATCAGGAGAAACAAATGAGTTCAGTGCAGGTAAAATGGGTATAAAGAGGGTTGCTTTGTAGTGTGAATTTGTGCTCAATGCCCATGAACTGAATACAAAAATCAGTGATGAATAGGAATAAAATCTCTATTAAGACCTTATAGGGAGAATTAATGAAGATTGAATCACTATTTGTTGGTTATATGCATATATGAAAAATCATATCATCTACTTTATATAACTCAAGGAGGTTTATATTAATATAGTAAAGTGTAAATAAAAAAATAAGTTAAATGCATTAAAAAAGAATGAGTCAAGATGAAGAGGAATTGGTAAGACCCTCATAAAGACCAAGATAAACAGTCTGAAATTCAAGTGGCACAGTATGAAGAAGTATATGGATGTGGTGGAAACAAGGATGATTTGCAAGAAAAATGGTTTTTGTAAACAAGATTTACTTTTTTCTTCCCTCATACTTCTGATTTCTTTGGCACATTATTTCTTACGATCTGTATAACACTGCTTACTCTGAAAGAGTGATGGGTATATGTGTACAAAAGGTTATTTGCATTAAAGTAATCAGGTTGGCTTTGTTTAATTTCCTTGAAGGATACTGGGAAGACAGTGGTCCTTGTTTTTAAGCTATTCAAAACCTGCATCATATTTTGTATGCAGACCAGATTCTCTAGGCAGACGTAATTTCTTTCTAATCTGTTACAATTAAAGCAATTTTTTTCGAATGGCTAGAAAAAGTGTGTAATTACAAAAGCCTAAGGTAGGGCAAGATAACCTTTTTATAGCTGCTCCAAATTTACCGTCTCCTTTTCCCAGAGCATGTCTTCCTTAATTATGTGTGCTGTATTGCAGGCAAATTGAAAAGCATGGCCGCCCTTCCCTCCAGCCAAGTTGAAGAAAAACTTCAAGACATGTGCTGGGAGTTGGAAACTCAATCCACTGCAATAATTCCCCATCTGGGATCTGAACTCTTGCTATGCCAGTGTGGGAGATCAGAGTGTTCTGTAAGGAAACACATGTAGTCACTGTGCTTGCTGTCTGAAATGCCTAGGGTTTTTTGTTTTAATGACTTTTTTTTCCTAAGGACGTGAGAGCTATTTCATCTGAGGATTTGATGCCAACAGTCTGAGCCACTAAGACATTCTTCAGCAAGCTAACTTCATGAAGGCATTTGCTGCCTTGAATGTTTCTGTTCTTTATTACAAATAAGGGCTCTGAGATTAGGTAGGTAGTATCCTTTACGGAAGACTACCTCACACTAAATGGATCGGTAAAACAAGCAGTATTGAAACAGTATAAAAACTTTGCTAGTTTCCACATAACCTTTGAGTGGATCTATTACTGTGTTTTGAATTCATAATGTACCCTGGGGGTAACCAAAAGCTTCTGTGGATGGTAGTTGGTTTTCTGGTGAAGACTGATAAATTTGGCAGTTGGATTTTCTCCCAAACTTATTCATTCCTTCTGAAGAAATTGCAGTGTTTGATCAATCTTTTAAAGAAAATAAAATAAGATCTTACTCATCTCTATTGGGAATAATATGAGAGTGATTTTTTTTCCAAAATAGAAAGGACCATGTTGCAACTGACTATTCTGTAAGTGTTAAAGCTGCCCCAAAGACTCTTTTTCATCACCACAAGCATGATAAACAGATTCAGATAAAGCATTTCAATTAAACTACAAATCGTCTCCCTGAATGACAAATCTGTCAGTTTGCTCCTCCCATATTCATAAAAATTTGCTATGAGAAAGCAGTGGCTGGAGATATGTTAAAAAATTATTGCAGAAGCTGCATATAACAGTAAAAAGACTGGGAAGAATTAAAATTCTTCCCAGTTCCAGCTGCCTGTAATTATTGCAGGTTCGAATCCCACCAGGCTCAAGGTTGACTCAGCCTTCCATCCTTTCGGGGAAGGTAAATTGAGGACCCAAGATTGTTGGGGGCAATAAGCTGACTTTATAAAAATGCTGCTTAGTAATAAGCAGGCATATACAATGGAAGAAGGCTATTGCTGAGCGCATTGGGTTGTATCCCAAAAAATTGTAAGCCGCCCTGAGTCTCCGGAGAAGGGCGGGATATAAGTATGAATAAAAATTAAAAAAATAAAAAAAATAAAAATCACTCTTGCTATTAGCTGGCTAAGATAGCAAGACACCTCTATTGTTTCAACATGAGACCTAAATTATCTAAATTCTGACTAATTTTCTCCCTCTTTCCCTACATTTGTTATAGAAAGTAAAAACTAATCTGAGAATTAGACTTCACCATTTTCACATTTTACTCCCTAATTTTGGGTAGATTTATTCAAAACTAAACCATAGTTTAATGGTATTTAAGTTAACAGATAACAGATAATCAGAGTTGGAAGGGACCTAAAAGGTCATCTAGTCCAACTCCCCACCCAAGCAGGAGACCCTGCACCATTTCTGACAAACGGCAGTCCAATCTCTTCTTGAAGGTCTCAAGTGATGACGCTCCCACAACTTCTGAGGGCAAACTGTTCCACTGGTTGATTGTTCTCACTGTCAGAAAGTTTCTCCTTATTTCCAGGTTGAATCAGTGATCAATCTACTAAGCATACTTGAGATCTTTAATTTGCTTTTCCAGTGTTATAACAGTTCTATCTCACAAAACCATTCTAATCACCACAAAATACCTGTATACAAAATACCTGTAGTGTGCTGCAATTTTATGAAGGAAATTTCTTAAAATAATACTTGTCCAAGCAATTTTCATTCATCGGCAGAAAATAACTTACGATCTTTCTGCTAACTTCTCATAGATTAGGTTTCAAGAGAAAGGGGGAAGGAAAGATGAGCTGAACATTGCTGGTAAATGATATCTGTTCCCTTTTATAATGTGATCAGGCATTTAGCCATGGGGAACAGGGAGATTAATTGCCTTGAAGAGGCAACATATCTAGAAGCCCTTGGACAGAATAATATTCCTACTTTGAGTGTAATGTATATAAGAAAGTCACCATTAGTTGTTTCCCCCCTATATTTTCAATGGTGGATAATTTTACTATTAATTTTGTAGCAGCTCCACCTGTGGAATGATATTTGAAGTGCACTTTAAAATATCATATGTTGATTTTTCCAGTTAATCTTTAAGTTATGACTATGTTTTTAACAAGTAATTTCTCCACAGGGAGATGTGAAATTTGTAAGGGAAGAATAACTGTGGGCAACTCCATGTATCATCTTTGTGCCAGTCCAAAAATAGCCCTCAAACTGTCCATTCATATAAATGGCAGTCGCTTCTGGGGTTGAATTGAAACAGCATACACTGCTAATTGCAGTGATGCCAAAATGATAGTGAATGTGCTAAGTTGCATCTTGTACAACTTAGCAAGTTTAGTGAATGTGCTGTAGTTGCATCCCCAGGTGTGATACACATAAATAAGTAATGGCAGTCACATATGTTTTGCCTTCCCGCCATGGGTACTCAGACTGAATTGACTATATTTCTAGTTCAGTAACAGCTTATTTGAAATCAGAGCAAAATGAATGCACTGGTTTATTTTGCCAAGGCTTGTGGATGAGTCCCTTTCAGCTCAACATAAATATGCACCTTTTCTGAAAATGTGGGTAGAGAATTGGATGACATTAATGATTTTCATTCCCCCTCTCCCTTGTTATGGGATTTTAACCTTCTTGTGGCAGGAGCTGTATGGTAATTTACTTTGTGCTCTTCTGCTGGTTGGTGGAATGTGCTGATAGGTTCATGGTGATCTGAGTAATTGTGTTAAGCTAAGTCAGCAAGTGTCAGGATGCTCATAATTAGCTTCAAAACAGCTTGGAATAATTAGGGAATGGAATTGGTCCCATATAGACATGCTTTTAATTTAAACTCTATTAAATAGCAGGATTGCATTTACCGGACAAAAGATGAATATTCCCATATCTATTCATGTTGTATCTGAATTTAAAATGTAATCTGCACAAGCTCTCTTAGAAGATTATATGAGATGGCAGCAGCTGATAAATGTTAAATGGTCATTGATGTAAATGGTCAGAGCCTGTGATGGGTAGATGGAATTCACAGTATGGTTACTTTTGTTGTTATGGCAATGCAACATAAGTATTAATTAAAACAATAGCCGTGCCAGAGTGGTAACATTAGATCTTGCCCATAATTATTATTGCAAATAATTACAATTATTATTGGGGTTAGAAAGTTAGTAAATCTACCAGTTTTAGACATCACTCCTTCCACTGACTGACTCTTTTTTTGTTGGGCACATCATGAGGAGTCAACTGAAATATGTTGGTTATTACAAACTTAATGATCTTTATTTAGTATTAATTGAATATCTAGCAGATCACTGAATTTATGAGAACATTGTCTCAAATTACAAAGATCAACTGGTAATTTTCACTGTTAACATTGCCCTTTGTCACAAATACAGTAGATGATTTTGATTCCCTCTGCATAAGCCTGTTGCTAAACAAAAAGTTTAAGAGTGACTTTAAAGCGTTAGGATAATTTTAAGAATGCAGAACTAAGTTTGTTTTCTGTCAGTACCTTTTCTATAATGTCCATAGACTTTCTGTTGCCCCAATGGATCCTTTCCTACCTTCACTCTTACTACTGTTTGCTCATTAAGAAATGCTTACTTTATAAAAATCATATTTCAAAATTATTCTATCAAGATCTAGCTATAGCAGCCCCAGCCATAAATTGGATATCCAGATTAATAGTAGCCCAAAGCAGACTATGCAGTTAATTTGACATTGGAAATATCAAGCTGCTTGTATTGCTCTGTGCAGCTTTCTGTTTATGGCATCGTGAGGAAACGGAAACAAAGAAGTAAACACTGCAATAAGTGTAAGAAAGGAAGTTATTTTATTCCACCCATAAATTGAATGTGCAGAAAAGTTCTTTCCATGCTTCATGAAAGGGGTTACCTCCTAGACTGCATTGTCAAAAATAATTTCTTCTTCATTATTCATGGCAATTCTTTGGTAGTTGGCTATATGTTCTGCATTTACTATTTATGCACATGCTCTGGTATAGTGTCTTTTTCCCTCTCTTTGTGAACTTTACATAGCAACTCTGTCTTTTTCTAAAAACGTAATAACAATGAAAAAGTTATATCTACTTCAATTAGTTTAATATGCAACAACATTTTCTATTCTAGAAAAAATGTATAAGAACTCATTTCAAAAACTATCACCATTGTTTAAAATCAGCTTAGGAAAAATTTAATATAAGTTTCATTTTTTAAAAATGTTTGCATGAGTGAAAACATGTAAATTTTTATTTTTAGGTACGTATCGATTTATTACCGATGAATATTTAGACCTCTGTAGATTATTCCTTCATTATTTATTATTTATTTATTTATTTATTTATTTATTTATTTATTTATTCGACTTGTATGCCGGCCCCTCTCCAGAAGGACTCGGGGTGGCTCACAGATAAAAACAATACAGTAAATTAAGTTAACTAAAATAGAATTAAATTATAGCAAGCCGAATTAAACTAAAAATCCCATAATACATATAAAACCCTTCCCCCGAGGAGTCAGCACAGCACAGCCTGTTCAAACAGCCAAGTTTTTAGGTCGCGATGGAAGGTGCGGAGATCAGAGGCCAGGCAGAGCCCCAGAGGTAGTTGGTTCCAGAGAGCGGGAGCTGCCACAGAGTAGGCCCTTCCCCGGGACGCCGCCAGCCGACACTGAGTCGCAGACGGCACCCCGAGAAGCCCCTGCCTGTGTGCTTGTACAGGGCGGTTGGTATTCGATGCCGGCAGTAGACGTTCCCGTAAATAACCCAGACCCATGTCTCATTTGAAATCAAACTTGCATTACATAAATATGGGATACTTCTCAGATGTTGGGGAAACTCTAAAATATTATAATACATTATTTTATTTATTTTTATCCCACCTTTATTATTTTTACAATTAATTTAAGGCATTGAACATACCCAACACACCTTCTTCCTTCTATTTTCCCCACAAAAATTCCCCTATAAGGTAAGTTGGGCTGAGAACGACTGACTGACCCAAAGTCACCTAGTCAGCTTTCATGGCTAAGTCAGGACTAGAATTCACTTGTCCTGCTTTCTGTCCTGCTTTCTAGCCAGGTGCCTTAACCATTAGACGAAACTGGTTTTATCCATTATCATTATATAATTATAGAAATTATAAGTTCTAATTATATTATTTATTCATGACATTTAGAACAGGGATCTCCAACCTTAGAAACTTTTTGTGGACTTCAAGTCCCAGAATTCCCAAAGCTGGCTGAGGAATTCTGGGAGTTGAAGTCCACAAGTCTTAAAGTTGCCAAGGTTGGAGACCCCCGATTTAGAAGCATTTCTGCCTTGAAATACAGAATGAATATAATTTTTTCTTTGTTTTCTTGATGTTTACTTCAGACTGGTAGTATGTGCTATATAGTCAAACAGAGAAAGATATGAAAAAGAACACAGATTAGAATTAAAATTTAATGGCTTGAAATACACATCTCCAATTCAGAAATTCTAACACCGAAATTTTGATTTAGCATAACATGGGATTTTCATTCTGTTCCTAGTCATCTCTTTTCTTTGGAATATGTGAAAATGTGACATAGGCACCTCAAGCAGTGACAACTTAATAGAGACAGAAAAATGTATCTCAATAGGAATGACATTCCTTAATTTCATTTCCTATAAAAGAGTATAGGAGTAGTAGTTTCTACTGCCAGTCATCCTCTACATATGCAAATTCGCAAAAATTACACAGAATTGAAATACATAGTTGAGTATTGTTGTAACTATGTTAAAAGTTATCGCAAAGAAAATCAAGATGAGTTTTCCTTCTATTAACACAAGAAATGCTTTTTATGTTTTCTATGAGTTCTACAAATTTCTCCAGATGCTACTCTACCTATAACCCCACTAAGCATCTAAATCTCACTAGAAGTTTAACATAAATACTGTATTAATATGCATCCTTTCAAGTGGAAAAATAAACTTGGTTTCAGTGATTAAAGCGGCCTAGAATTTCTCACAATAAATTCTACAACCTGACAGCAATAAAAGCATGACAGCCTGTCATTGACTTGTATTGTCTTGCTCTAGCTTTATAGTAAGACAAGTGACACCTGCCACTACTAGTTGAGAAAAAATATGGAAAGGCTGAAATAGAAGAAGTGAACATACACAGCTGTTTTCTGCTGTATTTTAGAAATTTTGAGAATGAGTGCTCAGTTCTGGAGCAGCCTAGTACCAATATAAGCTGTGACTAATGTATTCCCAAATAGTAGTTCTGGTAGCATGTAGGATAAATTATCCAAGTATTTCTTCCATGATATAGGATGCCATCTACCTCAGGGGTCCCCAACCTCCAGGCCGTGGCCTACTACCGGGCTGTGCCCGTTTGGAGCTGGGCCACGCAAGCAGAGGTGAGGGACCCCTCAACACCCTCCCGTCGGTCCTCCAAGCCAGAAAGGTTGGGGACTTCTGATCTACCTAATGTTCTTCCATGTTATAGCCATAAAAAGAATTAGCCCAGCCAAATGATCTGTATTTTTATGAAATATGTCAGAGATGTCTGTAAAATCAGAAATTTATAATCAGTTCTCAGAAGTTTAAAATATTTGAAATGTACAAAGTATTCAAGATTATTTTACATACTAAATACAAATGTAAACTGAAAATAGTGTAAGCAGATTCTGTATGTATGCACGTATGTGTGTACGCATGTGTTTGTGTGCATCTGCGTACATATTGTTAATGACATGCCAACTGAGATTTCTTCTTTATGATTACTGTCTGCTCACTGTAAGTTGGCAAGTGAACTGATGCCATAAAAATAAACACATTAATATGAAACATAACAAGCATACTTTGGATTAGACTTTTATAGTCCCAACAATCTGTTCTGACAGTGGCTAAACTGGAAAACTATAGTCACAGTATAAGAGCAGTACTAAAACTATTTTGACTGTAAGCTTTAACTGGTTGAAATGATTTATCATAGGACAAAATCTTTTGAACAAGGTATCTCAAATGAATTCAATTACAGAATGCATCCAAAATCTTGAACCCATGACTCCTGTGGAATTGAAATTTGGTAAATTTTATAAATCTTATCAAATTGGTAATTTAAAATTTATAATAAAAAGTTTATAAAGTTATAACATTTTATTATATAAAATTATCATAAAGCATTTATGACACAATAGAAAATGTCATAAAACATTTCCTGTAATCAATAGCTGATATTTGACAGTGCTATACAGTTCAGCAAAGGGCTACTTTCAAGCTAGTGACATCTCTGAATATCTCCCTGAATTTTTATGAATTTTTCCAGTACATTAGAAGGTCTGCCATTGAAAGCATTGAGGAATTTGGTAAGGAATCTGCTATGTCTATAACAATGACCCAAGGGCTTGTGATTGTCTAGTAATACAATATTGCTTTGGTCCCCCTGAAACCATTCATTCCTTCATTCCTTTTATTCATTCATTCATTTTTATAGCTACCCATCTAACCTCCCAAGTGACTCTGAGAAAAACAATCCAATTAAAAAATTACAAACCAATATAGAAACAGATACTGTACATAATCAGAAACCACCTAGAAAACAAAAATGAACATGATCAGAGGCCAAAGTCCATCATTGTGTCAAGGTCAATAAAGCCAGCAGAAAAGCTCCCCACCATTGCTGGACCCTCAAATATACTGTGATTCTCTCTTTTGAATACTGGTGGTAACATGAGAGTAACACCTTCATAGGAAAGTGTCATTAAAGGTTTCTTTTGTTCCACTGTTTAATTGTCTTCCTAATATTTATTATACATCTTTTTTCCAGAAAACTCTTTAACTACAATGCATGAAAGAATGTCCAAGCATTTGAACATAAAATGACAAGAATTATATAGCATAGGGTAGAATGCTCATGCCAGGATCAAATAGAATTTTGAATAACTTGTCATCATAGGACTATTATATTCACCCAGGGCAGTGTTTGTCAACCTTGGCAACTTTAAGATATTCAACTCCCAAAATTCTCCACCAGTATTAATTGGCTAGGGAATTCTGGGAGGTAAAGTTCACTCATTTTAAAGTTGTCAAGATTGAGAAACGCCTCTGCTAATGACATATGAATAACATTTTTTCCTTGATGCTATTTTTCTAGCTGTGGATGATACCATTAGTTCCTATCTTCTTGTAAACTTTTAGATAATACTTGTCTACTTGAATGGCAATAGAGATCTATAGTGCTGAATTTTTGAAAACAGCTTTTGCAAAATGTACATTGGAGTAAAATAGCAGGTTTTATTGAAAGAGGATGAAGTAATCTTCAGTAAATGTAATAAGACAGTTAATAAAATAATCTATTAATAATTAATTCTCAGAGAAAAACTGCAATTTGTATTTATTTTACTTTCAAAATATGCATTAAATGATATGGACAGGGAAGACAATTTCTATTATTATTTGTTGTGTTGGACAAAAGGTTCTGCATTAAAATAATATGCCTAAATCAGATATCTCCATAGCAGAAACATAATGTAAAGAAATAGACTGAAGTCTGGCAAATACACAAACAATTGTACTAATAACTACCAGTTTCCTTGGGTAATATGCTAGGTGTAGTGAATTCTTCCTCGCTGTTGAGGGTTAAGGAACTTGATACCAAGTTAAATGAGGCTGCAAGGGACAGAATTTCAGACTCCACTGACGGCATGCATTTGTGAGAGATCTGTCATATCTTCCCAGCATTCAAAACCCTTCGTGCTGCACGTTCACACAATTTCTACTGCCCTTACTTGGTCAGCTTTCAATTGTAAATGTTCTCCTTTTTCTGGCCTAGAATCATCCGATATTCTGACATTCTTCTATGTGCCCACAAAAAGTTTGTTGAAGTGAGGATCTCAGCATTAAAAGCAAGTTTGATACAGGTATAATTAATATAATCCAGGATATTTTTCCTGTCTCAAATGTTTTTCAAAGAAAATTGAGAAGTAAAGGTAATGTGTAAAATCTTTTACCTCAGATGATTTTCCATAATCTGCAGTGTCTAACAGAGACAAGAAATACAAAAGTCTGTATAATGTAAATAGGAATTCAGAGACAAAGGCTACAAAAACAGAAGAGACAAGCTTCCTATTTGTAATCTTTTCTAAAACCTATAAGCCATAATGTATTGCCTGGATAGATTTCAGGAAAGCCATATTTTGGAAAAATTATTGTCTCTGAGGATGTTGCAAAAATTCTATTGTTTCAAGTGGTTGAGTTCAAGTCTATAACTATTGGAATGTTAGAGGTTTGTTGGTTTGTTTCTTAGGCTTATATGCCACTCAATAAAACAATTCTCTGTGATTTGCAAATTCTTCAATATAGTAAATTGGATGACAAAGAACAAAATAATAACATTCAGAACTAAACAGCATACCATTACCAGGGCATTAACTCCTCAGGGGAAGATGCCACCTACCTTTTCATCAGTTTTCATAATACCAGATGCAGAAAGCTTTGGATTGTCTGCATGGATGGGCTGAATATAAAGCCACTTTTGGCTTATATTTATGGGAAATCCAGCATCATATGCTCAATTCATTATGAATTTATTGAGAAAACTGCATTTTTTTACAAGAGACCAAAGGATAGTTCTCATAGTTTGTTTAATTTCTTTACCACACTGGCTCTTAATGCTCCATGCTAACCACATTGTTAGGCCAGAGCTTAGAGAACCACTTTGTTTGACTTTTCTCATCATTTTACCTGATTTCATAAAAAGTTGGAGCCCACAATGAGAATGGTATTTATGATTCTTTTTTCATAAAAGGAATCCCAGAGTGTCTTAGGTAGTGATTTGCTACTGTCATCAACGCATATCTTAGAATTCTTGGATTGTTCCCTCTGTTGTGAAAGGCCACAATTCTGTTTTGTTCAATGTTTGCTCATCATATAGTTTTGCTTCATGCCTTTTTAAAATAAAGTGATGGTAGTTCAATGTTCTTTTCTAATGTGTGTTTCCTGTCTGAGCTAGGTAACGTCATCTATGTATAAAATAGTATGTTCACAAAGGAGTGTGTTTGTGGATTCAGATAGTATTGATTTCTGAAGAATATATCTTCCTAAAAATAACATACTTAACTGGTTAAAAGTATCAAATGGAATAAGGACTATATTAATGATGGTATGAATTAATGTACATAAACAAATGGATATAAATTAAATAAAAAGATCTATATGAAGTCAGTTTCCATCTATACCTATTCAGTCATGTAAATATACATGGGTGACCCATGATAATTGTGTAAATTTAGCAGAATAGCATATTTCACAATATTTCATTAAAAAAAATCTCGTATGCTGTATTGGCAGGGCTCTTGCACCTTTACAATAAAGTAATGGAATGACACTTTAAATATAGGGCATAGCTGATGATAGACATTTAGACTATGTAATAGCATTTTAGCATAATGAAATCTACAGCCATATGGGAATTTCAAATCTTATACTTCATTTTCTGGATTAATACTTGATGGTAAAGAACAGCATACCCTATAGCAGGGGTGTTCAACTTTGACAACTTGAGAGCTGTGGACTTCAACTCCCAGAATTCCCCAACCAGCATTCTGATGAATTATTAGACTGTTTTTTGGGCACAAAGATAGGAAGCCTAACAGTATGCTCATCGGTTTTTATGGTAATAAAATGAGAGGGAAGGGGGCTGTGAAATGGTTCTCATGATAAAATCCCAACTGGATACTCAGAAGAGCTATACTGTGGTTCATGCTTAAATGCAAGAAGCCTTGTGAACAAAATACCTGAATTCCTCCTCTTACGAAATACAGCTAAATTTGACATCATTTTTGTCTGTGAAACATGGCTCAACACATCTCTCCCTGACTCCATTACCACAGTAAGAGACTATCATGATACCGATCAGATCATGAAATCTGTAGAGGAGATGGTTGTTGCTATCTTCTATAAAAAGTTCTTACATCTAAAAAACATCCCAGTCACCCAGAAGTTTGCTCTTCCTGAGACCATCGTCTGTGAACTGTCCTTAAATATCACATTTTGATTCTTACTACGTTACAGAGCCCCTGATTATGACACAGAACATGTAAACAAGCTAAATTCACTACTAACATGGGCATCATCCTGCCCACATGCTTTTATCTTTCTTGGTGACCTCAATCTACCTCATATTAACTGGACCCTAAACAAATGTAATACTGAACCCGTACATTCAACCTTCTACAATGCAGTAACAAATCTAGGACTGGAACCACTAGTAACCAACAATACTAGACTTAACAACTGCCTCAATCTCATCTTCTGCAATAGTTTGAACTCAATTTATGGAATACAAATT
Source organism: Naja naja (assembly GCA_009733165.1). Classification (NCBI taxonomy): domain Eukaryota; kingdom Metazoa; phylum Chordata; class Lepidosauria; order Squamata; family Elapidae; genus Naja; species Naja naja. The sequence continues at coordinate 72,657,165 of CM019150.1, forward strand.
AAAGAACCCTTTTCCAACAGCGACCACAACATGATTGACTTTTGTCTCAACATACGTCCGCACAAAAATCATCACAACAACATGATCCCCAATTATAACTTCAAAAAAGGCAACTATGATCTTATAGACAATGGTCTCTTATCCCTTGATTGGCAATCTCTATTCGCTGGATGCAATACTGTTGAAGACCATTACAACATATTTTTACTTGAAATCCAAAGAGTCATCAAACTATATATACCAATAACAACTCCCAAAACCAGAAAAAACAGATTACCCATAACAATAAGGAAACTTCAAAAAAAGATCACTTTGGCGGAAAAACAAATCTGGTCACGCTGCCAACTTCAAAATCAGATACAAAAATTTATGCCACCAGATAAAGACTGAATGCACCAATTATCACATTAAACAAGAGGAAAACCTACGCACCAATTCCACCTGCGCTTTCTACAATTTTGTAAACAACAAACTAAAAGACTCAAGATCCATCCCACCCCTGAAAGGACCTAATAGTACAGACTGCAGCGACGACACCATTAAAGCCAACCTCTTTAACACATTCTTTGTCTCAGTATTTGTAAACAGCAATGGCTCATGCCCAGTATTTCCTAGTCAAACCACAGACAACTACAATGATATAACACATATCGATTTTACAGAAGACAATGTTGAAAAAGCACTATGCAATCTAAAACCATTTCTATCTACTGGACCGGATGGAATATGTGCCTATTTCTTTAAAAAGCTATCCGCTGCCATAGCCAAACCTCTAAGCATAATCTTTGAAAAATCTTTCAGGACCAGCTCCTTGCCAAACCTATGGTCACAAGCCACGGTCATCCCCATCTTCAAAAAGGGAGACCCCAGTCTAGTTGAAAATTACGGACCAATCTCTTTATGCTGCGTCATCTGTAAAGTCATGGAATCAATTATTAACCAATCCTTTATCCTCCACTTAGAGACAAACAACCTACTCTCTAACAAACAATATGGTTTCAGAAAAAAACTATCCTGTAATCTGCAACTCTTACACTGCAAAAACATATGGACTACACAACTCGATCAGGGCAAAGCAATAGGCATAATCTACATAGACTTCTGTAAAGCCTTCGATTCAGTGGTACACGACAAACTACTACTAAAACTAAAATCTTATGGTATCTCTGGACATCTGCATAACAGGATAGAAGCATTCCTGTCAAACAGACAACAAATGGTCAAAATTGGGAGCGTCTTATCTAATTCTGTACCTGTCAACAGTGGTGTCCCCCAAGGCAGCGTTCTAGGACCAACTCTCTTCATACTCTACATAAATGACCTCTGATCATATTAAGAGCAACTGCATTCTCTTTGCTGATGATGTAAAGCTATTCAACACCAGACAATACTGCTACCCTTCAAAAAGACCTCAACTATGTATCAGAATGGTCAAACAAACGGCAACTTCAAATCTCAACAAATAAATGCTCTGTCTAACATATTGGCAAAAAAAAGAGAAAATAAAATACAAGCTGAATAGTCAAGACCTTGTTGATGATCCAAACTCTGTAAGGACCTTGGAATACTCATCTCTAATGATCTAAGTGCTAGAGCCCACTGTAACTACATAGCCAAAAAGGCATTAAGAGTTGTTAACCTAATACTACATAGCTTTTTCTCTGGTAATATCACACTACTAACTAGGGCATACAAAACATTTGCTAGACCAATACTCGAATACAGCTCATCAGTCTGGAACCCACATCACATATCTGATATTAACACAGTTGAGAAAGTCCAGAAATATTTCGCAAGAAGAGTTCTACACTCCTGTACTCATTGCAGAATACCTTATGCCACCAGACTTGAAATTCTAGACCTAGAAAACCTAGAACTACTCCGCCTTTGGTCTGATCTAAGTATAGTATATAAAATCATACATTGCAATGTCCTTCCAGTCAATGAATACTTCAGCTTCAACCATAACAATACAAGAGCACACAATAGATACAAACTCAAGGTTAACCGCACCAAACTTGATTGCAGGAAATATGACTTCAGCAACAGAGTGGTCAATGTCTGGAATACTCTACCTGACTCTGTGGATTCTTCCCCAAACCCCCAAAACTTTAACCTTCGACTGTCTACTATTGACCCCTTTCCTAAGAGGTCTGTAGGAGGCGTGCATAAGTGCACCAACGTGCCTACCGTCCCTGTCCTATTGTTTCTTTTATTTTTCTTATACATATTCATTTCATGTATTCACAACTATGTTTATCCTTGTAAGCGATTGACAAAATAAATAAATAAAATAAATAAATATTTGACAGAGCAGAGTATATTCTTGTAAATGGGCTAAATGGAAAGCATTTTTATGAGAGAGTAAATGAACATATGGAAGGAATTGTGAAAACCCCATTCAGCTTCTAATATGTAAACAGTGCTCTAGCAGTAGATCATAAAGTAAATAACTGATTTTTTTTTGAGCACCCGGTCACCAGATGGTGAAGAAATGTTTGAATTTGAAGTTGATGAAAGCAACATGTATGCCATGAACGTTGCAAAAAATAACTGGGGTAAACATTCATTCTGCACTTTTGGTCAAGTGTCTTCTCATAAAATTTAGAGTTCAGTAGCTTTCAGAACCAAACATCTGTCCAGTATTTGAATGGAACTATCATCTCTTTGCTGTCTTCTTTCCTCTGTTGCTAGCTCATCTACCTTTGAACAATGAAATTAGTGTATTATCTTTGAACAGAATCTTGCAATTATCCCAGATTTCCTGTACAAAGAGTAAGGACGTTTCGGCACATGTTTCATGATTTTCCTTTCTTGTCTGTCACTTTTCTTTTAATATGGATGTTGTACCTTGTTCCAAATTGTTCTAAGTATATTGTCACTAACTGGGCTGTTGATTATCTGCTTTATTTGGCCTCAGGCCAGGTTGTGAAATATAGGTGGCAGAGGTGTTTTTGTTTTTATCGTTAATCAGTGGTGGGACTCAAAAATTTTACTACCGGTTCTGTGGGTGTGGCTTGGTGGGTGTGGCTTGGTGGGCATGGCAGGGGAAGGATACTGCAAAATCTCCATTCCCTCCCCACTCCTGGGGGAAGATTACTGCAAAATCCCATTCCCCCCCACCCCACTAGCCTGATTTCCAGCTCCGTTCTCCTGTGCAGGGCAACAAAAGAAGACCCAGCCGATCAGCTGGGACTCAGGAGGCTGAGAATAGATGGGGGCGGGGCCAGCCAGAGGTGGTATTTGCTGGTTCTCTGAACTACTCAAAATTTCCTCTACCGGTTCTCCAGAAGTGGTCAGAACCTGCTGAATACCACCTCTGACATTAGTGGAGAAGGAACATTTTTACTTTCTTTTACAAATACTGAAAAAACCAGATCTAAGTTACTTAGAAATAATATATTTTTAAAAAATTAACAAACTTTTCAACATTTATGCATCACATAAAGGGACAGGATAATATATGTAGCTCAGTGGGAAATTTATTTTTCTCCCAATTACACATGATTAAACACACAAGGCTAGTATTGTGTGTCCAACCTGTTTGTACATCTTCTTCAAAAAGAGCAAGAGAAAGAGCTAATACATGTCATTAGGAAGCATATGCTTCACAATCCTGTCTGTAGAATTTGGGAGGTTTTTCTACCACTTTGAGAAGCATCTCTAACACGTGAAATAAATCAAGTCATTGTAGCAACTCTGTTGCGTCTGAGGAGGGAAGTTATTATTTTCTGTGATAACAGAAGAAAATATTATAGCCGTTGAAGATATACATCAATTGTTCAAGAAGAGTTGCTTATGAGGATGGAACGGATATTTTGGTGCATTGTGGAAAGCAATGTAGGATTTTAATATTCAGACTACTGAACCAATGAATACAAACTTCATAAGGAAGTTATACAAACTTTGATAAGGAAGTTATACATAGGCGGGTAGAACTGGATAGCTACAGCTTACAAAAGAGTATTTGCATGCCATAAAATTCCTACATGAACAATTCTGTGTATGTTAAAGTAGATTTCTGTGGTTTGGTATTCCCAGCTGCTGATGCTTTTCCCATATACAATGAGTCCTCATTTAGCTCTTACAGTTGGGACCAGCAACTCAGTTGTTAAGTAAAACAGTCACTAAGTGAAACTGCAAATGTGCTTACTTCAGTTTTTCTTTCCTTTATAGAGCTGCAAAGGTTGTAAATGTGAGGGTTGGTCATAAAGTTACGTTTTCATTAACCCTGTAATTTTGGTAGTTGCTAGGTGAAGAATATCTGAATGAAAAAAGTATTCTTGGTTACTGGTCCATCCACTGATTATGGTGGTGTTCTAAGAATAATTGCTAACTTTTAAAGGTAGAAAGTTATAATCTGGAGAAGTTTTTTAATCCAACATTATCATAATTGCTGCTACATTTGGATGGGGGTAGGCTACACTATTACACTTCATTTACATATGATGTGATGTCTAACTTTTACTTTTTTACGCATGGAATTTCCTTCATAAACAGTTTAAAAAGTGAATTTCACTGAAAATAAGATACAAATACTAATATTGGCTGTGCGTTTTGATCATATACAATGATTTTTTTTTAAAGTCACCAAAATGTACTACTAAGTTTGAGATAATTTGCACTGAGTGTCTCACAGCTATGAAGCCATTTTAAAAAAAAGCATGTGGATGACATATGTATATCTGTATATAATTTCTGAAAAAGAACCTTATTATAAATAGGCTAAAGCAGTACAACACTCAAAGTATAGTTCACAATATAAAAAGAAAAACAGCTTATGGAATGCAGGAGGTTTTAAACACAGAACCTCCAGAGATACAAAGTTGGCACTCCAAGAGATTCTCATAGTATTTGATATGAACCATGCCAGCTGGTATGACTTGAAAATGCTCCTTAAAGATTTTGTGTGCTATTGAGAGTCCCATCTAGGAACTGTATGCAGTAATGAACATATATTGTATGTTAATTCCTTAATGGAAGACTTCCTTGATTGTATTAGGAAGCCATAAGCAAGGGAAAAGGGCAGAAAAAGACTGAAAACACTTAGCCAATGTTGGGTTATCTGAAATACTAAAATACTTATAAAATAAAATACTTAAATAAAATACTAAAGGAGCTTGAACCTGGTTAGAATTGTTGCAAAGAAAACTTCCCATGAATTCACAATGAATTGAACTCAACTCAAAGGAGATTTCATTATAGTCCTAAATACTTCACTTAATAGGATGAGCCAGCTAGCTCTGATAGTAGGATCAAACTATTTATAATATTAAATGTATCACTTGTAACCTAATAAAACTATCAACAGGGGTTTAGTTACAATCAAGCTAGAAAATGTGTAGATCTTATTTCTCTCCCTTCCTTCCACAGTTGGCTATAACAGGGTTTTTTTTTTGGTGTCGGGGGGGATAATAATGTAACTAGAAATTTAACATGGTACTTTTGTATCTTGTAAATGGTAGTATGAGTCTCACATTAGCAACCTTTCTGAGCAGATTTATCAGCATTGAACAGCTCTATGGAATTCTAGTAGCTGTGAAATAATACAGTAGGAATTTTATGCAACAGTGCAGGACTATGGATAGAACTGGTGCTGGTTGTTTTCCATTTTTGCTTCTTCACAGGTTAAGGACATTGGTTGCCCACATTTTTATATAATCTCTTGCCATATGCTGTTGAATCCTTCCCAGTTCTGAGTCACAGTCCAATTCAAGGACACCTGTCCCTTTCACTGTGCAAAGCTGGGTTTCGCTGAGTCAGAGACCAACACACATGAAACATTGTGCCTGGTGCCAGCAAAGCTTGGGAGCTGAAAAGGGAATTAAGCTCTTGGGCTCCTTTCATAGCCTACGTAAGCTGAGCCTCCCACTGCCGGGCAGTCAGACTGGCATCCGACCCATTTTAATTTGGGCAAAAGTGTTAGCTGCCCACTAAATACAATTACTTAATTATTTGTTCATTGTGGGATATTGCGGGGGAGGCCCTAGTAAAACAAGAAACAAGCAGTTGTCTAATATTAGCAACAGACACAAGACAAGCTTTACAACTGAGGACTTGATGGAATGACGATTGGTATGGCTCATTCTGCTTCTAAGTTTAGCCTCTTTAATAAATGAGTAACATCATGGCTGGAATGCCAGAAAACTCTTCCTCCAGTTACACTGACCCTTTTCTCCATTTGATTTCACCCAGCTGCCATCTATCTATAGATCTGTTTACACAATGGATGGTCCCTGAATAGAATAGAATAGAATAGAATAGAATAGAATAGAATAGAATAGAATAGTGTGGAGTGGAGTGGAGTGGAGTGGAGTGGAGTGGAGTGGAGTGTGGAATGGAATGGAATTAATATAACAGAACAGAACAGAATAGAGGAGTGTGGAGTGGAATGGAAAGGAATAGAATTGATAGATTGGTTCTGGATTGGTTGTTGACACATTTAATGCCTTCCAAGGTAACTTTATTCTGTAACCGATCCTTAATAAACAAATTCTTACTCCTCTTGTGCCCATTTCCACACTGGCCCATGGTAATAATAAGCCTATTTTTTCCCCTTCTTTTCCCCTCCTTTCGTTGCTTATCCTCTATATACCAATGACTGCATCTCAAAAGATCCCTCTGTTAAAGTACTGAAATTTGCAGATGATAGAACAGTGATTGGTCTCATTCGAGACAACAGTGAATCTGCATACAGATGGGAGGTTGAACAACTAGCCTTCTGGTGCAAACCAGAGTGATCTTGAACTAAATAAACTCAAAACAGTAGAAATGGTGGTAGATTTTAAAGAACCTCCTATACAAGCACCTCTTACAATACTAGACAACAGTATCAACAGTAGACACCTTCATGTTTCTAGATTCTATCATATCTCAAGACTTAAAATGGACATCTAATATCCAAAACATCATCAAAAAAGCACAACAAAGAATGTTCTTTCTGTGCCAACTCAGAAAGCTCAAACTGCCCAAAGAGCTGCTGATTCAGTTCTACAGAGGAATTATTGAGTCTGTCATCTGCACCTCTATAACAGTCTGGTTTGGCTCTGCAACCAGAGCCAAGATAGACACAGAATTCAACAGATAATTAGAACTGCAGAAAAACCAATTGCTACCAATCTGCCTTCCATTAATACCTGTATACTGCATGAGTCAAAAAGAGGACTGTGAAAATATTTACAGACCCCTCACATCCTGGACATAAATTGTTTCTACCCTCAAAACAATGCTATAGGGCACTGCACACCAGAACAACTAGACATAAGAACAGTTTTCCCCGAATGCCATCACTGCTAAACAACTAATTCCCACAACACTGTCAAATTATTTACTAAGACTGTATTACTATTATACTCATCCTTCCTAGTACCTATCTCTTCCCACTTATGACTATAACCTTGTTGCTTGTATCTTTACGATTTATACTGTTTTATTTGTTTCCTAGTATTTGATTGCTTATTAGTAATTTATGATTATCACTAAGTGTTGTATCTTATGATTCTTGATGAATGTATTTTATTTTTTCTTTATGTACACTGAGAGCATATGCACCAAAGACAAATTCCTTGTGTGTCCAATCACACTTGGCCAATAAAGAATTTATTCTATTCTTATGGATAGGATGAGGCCAGGGAAGGGTAAGCAACTTTTTACTGATACCTTTACAGATGCTTTTATATTGGACAAAATGCAATGTTCCTGTCAAACATGAAATGGAATGCTCTTGTCAAACATGAAATGGAATGAGTTGGGAGGGTTTGGAGTGCTAGATGAAGGATTACAATAAACTTGTTTGGAGGATCTATTGGAAGGAAAGAAGTAGAAGTAGAAATTGCTTATCATTTGTTATATCTTTGCAGGTTTTATTTATTATTTATTTTTAATGTATCATATTTATTTGAAAGAAAGGAAAATGTGATCTCAAGATATATTTATTTAAATTTGTTGGCTGCTCAATTTTAGTGCACTCTGGGCGGCAAGGATTCTGGACACATGCACACACACACACACACACACACAGAGCTTAGAAATGTATTTGCGAACTTTACAGAAAGTAATAGAAATTTTTTTAAAAATTAAAAAGGAAAGAGATACATGTAAAACTTCAAAAACAAAACAAAGAAAAACATAAAAGGAAGAAACTTGTTGATGTATGTCACACATTAATAAATGTCAAACAAATTTATAAATCTTAGGGAGAAAATAGTAATTAATGGTTGTTTCACATTATAAATATCATAAATTTATATCCTACATTGCCTTTTCACACCTCTGTAATCTAAGCCTTAATATCAGAAATATTTTTCAGTTTTTCAAAATAATTTCTTAACTCAAAGTAAACATAAGTTCTCCAAATAGCCAAATATCATAGTTTCAAGACATAATTAAAGGAAATAATAAAAATCTCTCAGTTAAATTTATGTCTTGAATATTTAGCAAAATGTTGAATCAGCCATATAAGGGCCTTGGTGGTGCAGGCTGCTAAATGCCTGGCACTTAAGTTCCAGCTGCCTGCAATTATTGTAGGCTTTAATCCCACCAGGCTCAAGGCTGACTCAGCCTTCCATCCTCTCGGGGTAGGTAAATTGAGGACCCAAGATTGTTGAGGGCAATAAGCTGACTTTGTAAAAATGCCACTTAGTAATAAGCAGGCATATACAATGGAATGAAGGCTATTGCTGAGCACATTGGGTTGTATCCCAAAAATTGTAAGTCGCCCTGAGTCTTCGGAGAAGGGCGGCATACAAATCTAATTTAAAAAAAGTTTGCAGAAAAAGCAGTTATTTAAAATTGTAAGATATCCCCAACATATAAACATAATTTAGAATCAGAGCCTTCTACTGTAATATTACTACATTGCCTAATAAAAATAGCTAAGGATACCAAAATTAAAATGGAACAAGATAAAGATTTCAATGTTTCTTTACCATTATATTGGTGGATCTTATTCATATGTACGTAACCATAAACAACTGCAGTGCTGGGGATCGATCTGTTTAGCCAGCTTCATGTAAGGAAGTAGCTGAAAAGGATGCTTTTGAGGCATTGAGCTATTTTTTTTCCTTTTATTAGCAACAAGACAGTGAGTTGTTAAATGATCAATGAATTCCAGTGACTTTATTAATTTCTATTTGAAACAGATGATGAGCTATCAATTATCACATGCTTCATCACACTTCATAGTACAGTCACGGTGTATAGCCCAAGCCCCAAATATTTCCTTGTATTCAGTGTCCTGAGTAATTTTAAATTACTCTATTGGGATGTTCCTTATCCAGCTTCAGAGAGAGTAATTTAAGATCATTGAACAGAGTCCTGAACAGAGAAGAGGCTTTAAAGTTTATATTTATTAATGAAGTCCACCTGCATGGTATCTTTCCTTTCCCCCTATAATAAAAAACCCTGTTTTAGAGAAATCGTACCATTTTCCCACTTTTAGTGAGTCATAAACAGACATCAACCTCATTCGCTGTTCATTCTTTTTTTTAAAAAAAAAATCGTGTTTTCTCCCTTTAATCTGAAAATCATGGTTGATAGGCCTAGTTTTCTTCTGTATATATAGAAAAGTGACTGTTGCAGTTTTAATCATCATTGCTGACTAGTCTGTTTACTGGTTTGTATCTTTCTCAGCTATGACATTATAACAAAGACTTGAAACTATGAATGCATCCTTTTATTTATTATACAGAGCCTCTATTTTTGTCTGAAAAATCCATTCACTTGCATGTTGCCTTGCCTTTAGAAATCATGATCAAATTATGGTCAAACATGAATGTTTATATTTTAATTTTAGCACAACTTTTACGGGAAAGGGGAATAGAGATCATTTAAAAAGCCATCTTAGAATATGTGAGTGAGTAAATAAGTGAGTGAAAGAAAGCATTTATTGTACTTGTGTAATTTATGGAATATTCCTACAAACAAAATAAAAGCCACAATGTGAAAGTCACGTGACAAACTATATACAAGACTAGTTTCTATAGCCTTTGTGACTGATGCTTATTCTGCTGCTTGAAAACAAGTTGATTTCTTTTGTTAAGTTATGTGCCTGAAAATGTTTATTAGAAATAACTTTGAAGAACCTTTTCCTTCCATTTTACTTTGTAATCAGTTTTGTATGTATATGAGAGTGTCTACAGTTAGAAAATAAATACTTGACTTATTATCTAAAAAGTTTCATCCATTCCCACCATTTTGCACATGTGTAAAAATAAATATTGGTTCTCTGATTTTCCCATCAACCCATTCACCTCTAATCTCCATTGCACAGACATGTTGATTCATGCATTGCCTTCTTTCTCTCCTTCCTATCAGTCTGTTTTAACTGTTCTTATGCTATCCTCAAAATCCAATATAATATTTTAATTTAAAAAGTTCTATCTGTATATGGGTTAGCTTGTGGGTATTTGTAAGACTGCCTTTTCCAAGTGGAATTGTCATATTCAATATGTTATTTTACATCTAATATATAAGTAGTCCTGTTTTTAGAAACTTGGGGTAAGACCTTGAAAACCACATTTTTCAATTGATTGACTCTGGTTTATTAAATAGTTTCCTCCTAAACTCTAGTTAACTTTCATTCCCATGATCTCCTGGAAGCTGATAAAAACCAAATTCTTCCAGAGACCATTTGGCATTGTTGGGGATTATTAATATTAATGCTTTTGAATTATTTGTTAATGTTTTATTATTATCAATCCCCAAGATTCCATGGCGAGTATGGTGATGTATAACGAACAACAATAAATTAAACCAAGTATATTTTTAATTGGGCACCAGCTGAAATGAAAATTTCTTAAGTAGAAGATTATTAACTTCTCCCTAAACGAGCATATAATGTCTTCTATATAGATAGTTGGCAAATGAAGCTTTCTATTTCTGGTATTCTATATAATTATTCTTCAGGATTTATTAAAGGATCTATAGACATTTAAGTTTTCAGGGATGACGTGTGTACTTCCTTTATAATTTATGTGTATTTTGTAATTTCATTTCTGCATTTTCATCAGTTCCAAAGATAGCTTTACATACAGAGAGAGAGAGAGAGAGAGGGAAGGAGGGAGAGGGAAAGAGAACAAAAAATACAATAATAAACAAATTTTTTCAACAGAGGGGGAAAACCCAGAAGCAAATATAAAAGTGGCATAAAACCTTGTAGGAGAATTACATGAAATGAGATAAAAAGCTCAGGAACAACAAACGTAATTTATTCTGGAACCAAAATAACAATATAGTAGAAGACAGTTATATAATGCTTATTTTTGAATAAGAGTAAGCAAGTAGTGTCTGAAAATGAATGTTTCAAAATCCAGTGAGATGTAAAGGGCAGAAGACAGAACTGTCTGTGACAACCAGACTGTAAGAGAACCTTCTAAGGAGCAAATTCTCAATAAGATTATTACTTGGAAAAGCATCTAAAATTCCAGTCCATTGGAGGACATACTTAACCAAATTTCTTATCCTAATTGGTGTCATAACTCCAGATATGTGGAATCTGGAATTGTTTGTGCAATAATCCACCCTCATTAACCATATCAATATGAATGAAATGTCAGGTAAGGTCCTGGGAAATCTGGTGCACTCCTTTCCCAGAAAAAAAAAGGCAACGTAAAAGTTAAGCAATCATGCTACTTGGCTCTCTCTCTTTTCCTCTCCCTGATAATTATGGGTTATGAAAGTGTGATGGGAAAGACCTTTTCACCTACTGACAGTCTGCTGCCAGCCACAGCTCCCTAGCATGCTGTCACATTTGCACCCAGCATGCTACTTCTTTTAGATTGAGCTTTGGTGGCTCAGGCTGTTAATTGCCTGCTCTTAAGATCCAGCTGTCTACAACTACTGTAGGCTCGAATCCCACCAGGCTCAAGGTTGACTCAGCCTTCCATCCTCTCGGGGTAGGTAAATTGAGGACCCAAGATTGTTGGGGGCAATTAGCTGACCTTGTAAAAATGCCGCTTAGTAATAAGCAGGCATATACAATGGAATGAAGGCTATTGCTGAGCGCATCGGGTTGTGCTCCCAAAAATTGTAAGCCGCCCTGAGTCTTCGGAGAAGGGCGGCATATAAATGTAATTAAAAAAAAAAAGGTTGTCCTAATTTTCATATAGAAAAGTTGTGCTCCAGTGCACAGGGATGTTACTACTTTCTGTAGTTTTATGTATGTTGTACCTTGTCATTAGAATTAGTTGACAGTATCTGAAAAATCTCATCCTCTCCAAGAAGAAAACAGGTTAAAATTACTCATTGTAGCTACATTTATACAACATATAAAAGGTATGTAATGGGCTTTTGCCAATCTTTGGGAGTTGATTTAAGAGACAGCATACCAGATTTCACTGGTGATGTTCCTCCTTTTGAATAAAATTGAAACTAAAGACTTCTCTTGCTTTGTTTACTGAATACTAAACAAAGCAAGAGAAGTGTTTAGTTTCAGGTCTAAGTAAGTATTCATTTCTTCTCACTCTTCTACTTTCTTGGAACAAATAATAGCTGGAATGATGGAATCAGCTGTAGTTTTTTTTAAAAATTACATTTATATGCCGCCCTTCTCCGAAGACTCAGGGCGACTTACAATTTTTGGAGCACAACCCAATGCGCTCAGCAATAGCCTTCATTCCATTGTATATGCCTGCTTATTACTAAGTGGCATTTTTACAAGGTCAGCTAATTGCCCCCAACAATCTTGGGTCCTCAATTTACCTACCCCGAGAGGATGGAAGGCTGAGTCAACCTTGAGCCTGGTGGGATTCCAGCCTGCAATAATTGCAGGCAGCTGGAACTAAGTGCTAGGCTATTAACAGCCTGCACCACCAAGGCCCAAGTTAGAAACAAGTTTGAGTTAGAAACAATCGCCCAGACAATTTTAAAGTAAGTTCTTTCTTTATTTTGGTTCCAAAGGTACTTTTCCCAAAAGGCTTTCTTGGTTTTTTTTGTTTGAAAACATTCCGTTTCTCATCCAAGGAGCTTATTCAGTTCTGAAGAACTGGACAAACATTTGGGAGAACCATGACCTGAATGATTGAGAATCTCTGTAGACATTGCTCTACTGCTGTAGTAAGGCTTCCTGTACTGTAACTAATTAAGTTTATATTATCTGTGGGTAAATAGAAGCATTGTAACACTTAGGTTCTATCCCTACTTCCTACTTAGAGATAAGAAGTAAGGGGTTATTATGCTCCCTGGCATACTTTCTGTCCAGGTAGCTTTTTTTCCCCCATCTCTCCAAAGGGTGGTCTTTGTCTCATGTGGACCTCTTCTTCCATCAGTGGGTCTTTAGATTCCTTCCTGTTCACAATCACTTCAAGAGCTTCACCCCAAGCTCTCCTGAAAACAGCAAACCTTCAATAGTCAATGCTGCTTAAATCCTTCTTGATGTGCCTACAAATACTGTATATCTTCATCTGCCCTTCTCTTACCTTCCCAGGGTTCTGTTTGTTTTTAGGCGTCTTACCATAATGAATTCCTAAGGATGATACTGGTTTGTTTTCTGTTTTTCTTTTTCTCTTCTCTAAAAGAGAGCAATTTAACTGCATGCCTAGATACTTACTTGATAATAAATCCTATTAAATATAAAAAGGCTTCTTTCCACTATGTGATGGTTTTCTTCTTTTGAAAAAAATAAGGAAAGGGCAGCTTTAGAAGTTAAGTGAGTAAGTAACTGCTTTGAAATAAATCTTCTGCAAGCATTTATTTACCTGAAAATACTAGATGGTCTCAAAAGCAATTATTATTACCTTTACTGTCAGAGTACAACATGTGTACAATAACAAGTACCTAAGTTAAGTAGAATATTTTTCCCCATTTGTGTGATTCTTCCGATCTAGACAGGAAAAAGTGGATTGCAGAAGGGAATTGCTAGCTGTTTCTGTCTTTCCCTATCACATTCCTTACTTTTCAGATCACTTAAGGCCTTTCCGTATGATCGCTTTGCAGTGCAACAAAGCATAGTTGGGACATGGTATGAGATGTTATGGGATTCTACAAAGAAATGCTTCTTCTGGGTTTTGAAGATATTATATCTTTTTCAATAGAGAGAGCAGAATATAATGTCTGTGAAAAAGATTCTCCCCTCCCCCACTATTAAGGCACTGTGCTTAAACCGCAAGTTTTTGTAGGTGTCTGGGGAACTAATGAAAAATGCTTGTGACATCATTGATGGTAATAACATTCATCTTACAAAGAGAACGCTCACATGAAAGCTGCCATTAACAAATGACACAGTTGTTAACCTAGTAGCCAATTTTCACAGTGCTTTTTTTTAAAAAACTACTACAGTAGTTAAATTCCAGTGGAGTGTTTCCCAGGGTGGGCCAAAAAGTTTACAAAGTCAGCACAAAAATCCCATTTTGGAGCAAGAATAATGGGGGGATTGGAAGGAATGTTGGAAATCATATCTTATCATTGTCCACTGTAGGAATCCATACCACACTAATATAATAAGGTTGTGCAGTGATGTCGACTGGAAGAGGAAACTTGATTCAGAGTGTGTGTGGGTGGGTGTCATTGGCAACCCCTTAAAGAAGCTGTTTTCCCTTGAGGTTCATTTGACTCAGGAAAAAATGTATTTGATTTAAGGTTGTGCCCACAAGTATAACATGCATATTTCTGTGCACTCCAAAGCATCTTCTCCCTTTTAACTCAGGTTCATGACATGGCTCACAATCGTAATCACAATAGTAAGTATCAGAAATTTTAATGTAGTCTTCTATATTATTTTTTCATGATAGCCAACATGTTACCCTTGAACAGGCCCACTATCTAATTGCTGGCATAAATTCTACGTTCTAAGGATATTAGAAATTTGAGATAAATAGATGGGCGTGAGGCTTGAATCACATGACTTCATTTAAAGTATTTCTTTTGAGGAGACAATCAGCTTTGACAACTCCAGATTTATTTTTTTGTTTTTACAAATCCTGTACTTTTATATCTTACATTTCTCTCCTTATAGTTCTTTAGTGACTGTTGATTAATTAGCAATATATACTTCCTAATAAGCATTAACATTTATTGCAGAAGTGTAATGTGTGTGTGTGTGTGTGTGTGTGTGTGTGTGGAGCATGATGGCTCAGCAGTTAAAATGCTGAGCTTGTCAGCTGGAATGGGTTGAGCTCCATTATTGCCCCACCTAACTCCTATCCACCTAGCAGTTCAAAATTATGCAAATGCAAGTAGATAACTAGGTACCCTTTGGTGGGAAGGTAACGCTGTTTCATGCATCCTAACGTATAGTCATTCTGGTTACATGGCACATTGCCCCCTAGAGTTGGAGATGACTGGACAGGGAAAATCTTTTCCTTTACACACACACACACACACACACACACACACACACACATTCCCCGGCATTGTAATTTGTTGTAATAATTCCCATTAAAGAATCTATTTGCTACACTGATTATATTTTACTGTGATGCAAATAATAAGATAGGATAGGACAGGACAGGACAGGACAGAACAGAACAGAATAGAATAACAGAGTTAGAAGGGACCTTGGAGGTCTTCTAGTTCAACCCCCTGCTCAGGCAGGAAACCCTATAACAATTTATACATTGTCCAATCTCTTCTTAAACACTCCCATTGTTGGGAGCATTCACAACTTCTGGAGGCAAGTTGTTCCACTGATTAATTGTTCTGTCAGGAAATTCCTCATTGGTTTTAGATTGCTTCTCTCCTTCATTAGTTTCCATCCATTGCTTCTTGTCCTACCTTTGGGTGCTTTGGAGGATAGCCTGACTCCCTCTTTTTTGTGACAGCCCCTGAGATATTGGAACACAGAATGCCTTGAATGAAACATACTATAGTTATTAAGGTGATAGAAAGCCATCAGGGAGATCCGGGTTTAAGTCCATTAATACATGGAAGCTTACTGGTAGCCTTGGGTTCAACAAGTCTCTTTGGCCCAACTGCCCAGATAACTCCCACTCTCCCCATGTTGTAGGTGGGGAGCACTGTTAGTTTATGGTAACACCAGGTAGCATTCTTTGTATCTGATGAACTGAGATGCAGCTTAATAAAACATATTCCTTTCAATAAAATGTGTAGGATGGAAAAGGTGCTTCTAGCTTCCTGATTTTTCCTCCCTCCCAAATCTCTTACTCTAAAATGAGCATTTGTGACTGACAGTAGCTAATGAAATCTTCTGGTTACACTGTGGCCTGATTCACTCTTCTTCATTTCTAACTATATTTAAATGCATTGCATCAATTAAGGTGGACTGGTGAAAGGGAGATCCTGTTTTTGATCTAGCCTCAGCCATAGAATCTCACTAGCCCAAAGTACACAGTAATTATAGTAGGAGATACTTGGAGGAGGGAGTGTTACAGACACTGACTGAGGCTTCTGAAGGAAGCATGGGCTATAAATCAAACAATTTGAGGAAGTAGATATATATAACCTAATTAAGCAACCTACTTAGTATATTAAATAAGTAAAATATAACTGCTTTAAGAATGAATAATGGCCACAACATATAAGACTATTAAGCCTTAAGCAAATTAAGATGTGTGGGTTAATGTACTTAATTGTTGGCTGGATTAGTCATTTGCTCTCTTAAGCAAAATGTTTGTGAACATTTCTGCAAAGTCAGTTCTCTTGTATATTTGTGCCAGTTTGAGTACTCTTTGTGATATTGTGAAAGTAATTATACAATAGACAATCTAGACATAGAGAGGCAGAATGTGAATATCTCAGTAGAAATGGAATTAATGTAACATTGATTTCTTTCATTCATTCCTATAATGATCTAAGCCAGGGATCTCCAAACTTGGCAACTTTAAGACTTGTGGACTTCAACTCCCAGAATTCCCCAGCCAGCATGGCTTGTTGGCCCTAAACCAGATATTTCAAAGTAGCAAAATACGTGTCTTCTCTGCGGTGGTGCCTGCCTTATGGAACATTCTTCCCCCCAGAATTAGATTAGCTCCATCCTTTTTAATATTCTGGAAATCTCTCAAGGTTTGCTTATGTGACCAGGTCTGCGGCTCCAACAGAACCAGGGACTTGTTTATATCAGCATTCCCCTGTCTATTCAACTTGCTGGACCAGTGGATGTAGCAGCAGCAACAGTGGTTAAGGGAGAGAGGGGATGGTTTTGCATGCGCGCATGTGCAGCTTTCACAAATGCAGCTTTGCACATGTTCACCCACCACTTCGCTGGCCCAGTTCGGAAGGGGAAAAAAAGTATCCATTTTTCTTGTTTTGACCTCTTTTGTAACTTTTTGTTTCATTTTAGAAATGTATATTTGATGCATTCCCAAATGACACTTGGGTGACTTGAAAATATGTAAATAAGAAAATGTCCAATAGACAGTCCAATAGACATGGAGAAGCTGGCCCTGGAATTGGTTTTGGACTGCAATTGGTTTTGGACTGCATTTTCTATAATCATTGATGACAGTCAGTGTTGGTTGGAGCAGATGGAGATATAGTCCATTATTCCCAATGCTTTCTGCATATTAATTTGTTAAAACAACAGAATATATTTGAAAACTACTGTTACCTCATTCACTTGGCAGAGAAAGGATTCATGGCACTTTAACAGAAGATAGTAGCAGTCCAGCTCTTGAAAAACAAAAGCAAAGGACCGAGCTTCATGTATACATGCAACAAATTAGTCCATAAGTCTTGAACTGAAATCAGCAGAAGGAATTAATCAAAACTAACCCAAATCTGTTTTCAGTGAAATTTGGCCAAATGTATTTTTAATTTGGTTGAAGACAAGAAATTTCAAAAATATTAATTTTCCAAATTATCAAAGTCACATGGATAGATGCCTTTATTTATTTTTTAATAATTTCCACATTTTATTCAAATTCTGAATTAGTCCTTGTGTTTGTTTGTTTTAAAAAAAAACAGGGTAAGAAAAATCAGATTACTTCATGGTTCCAGGATATTTGGCTTACTTGAGTAGTCTGTTTGCCATTGTAGAATGGGAAAAACCATATTTCACATGCTCTTGTCTAGGTTTGTCAGTGGTCTGTTTAATTTCTGAAACATCTATGGCTTTTTTTTTTTACCAAGAATGTTAAACTGAAACAGGCAACTTTGTATTCTGTTGATCTTTGAACAGGATGCTATGGAGAAAATGGAGAAAATTGGCCGGATTGTGCTGCCAAACCACAAGGATAAAAGGTAATAGGATTTTTCAGTGAGTTTTGTTTGTTAGAGAGTTATAAAATTGCATAAAACTATTTATGCTGGGAAATTTTTATCCCTTTGTTCTTAAACATCCATTTTTTAAAAAAAAATAACTTGGTAACATGTGGCCAAAAATTGCAACCTGATGTGTAAAATGCTTTTAAAAAGATAGCAAAACCAAGGTATATGTTATTCTGAATAATATATCAGGTGATCAGCAAAGGAACCCCTGTGTATTTCTCCATTCTGACTTGTTGAAGTGGTAGTAGAGCTTTTTATGGAGTAAAGAAAGCTGGTTCTCTTTCTCTATAGTTGCACTTTGATTATTTCACCAGCTTTTAACAATATCTGTGTTGCAGCAAATAGACAAATTCAGAAAGACAGACAATAGTTAAGCAAGTAATTCCCCCTCTGCTGCAAATCTCTCCCTATTTTTGATTATCACTGGAAAATATTGCTGGGATTTCCATATTCACGTGGGACCATATGAATTATGGCATGTTGGGGATGGTGCTCACCGTGTGCAGTTTTTAAAAAGTGCTTATTGTGAACACATCACCCTCCCCCTTCCAGTCTTCCTTCTTTCTCTCTTCTGCTCCTGCCCTGACATGTAATAGGGAGGGGCTAAGGGCAGTGGTGTGATTCAATCGGTATAACAACCGGTTCACACACACCCCCGCCTGTGCCAAAAAAGCCTCTAATACTTACCTTCAACTGCAGCCTCTCTGAATAAAACAGCTGAAGCGCGGCAAACCGCTCTAAACAAAGGAGATAAAGCACAGGAAAGAGCAGGGGCAGGCGGGCAGGCCCACATGTTCATCACAGTGAACTGGTTCAGAGCCAGCTGATCATCGGAACAAGGTTCAGTCTGAACCAGGAGAATCCCATCCCTGGCTAAGGGCCCACAAAAGTGGATGGAGGAGCAGAAGATGACTCCACTTTGTCATTTGTCTCTGCTTCACTTTCATTTAGTACTGGCTGGCGAAGCCCTGCTTTTCAAATCACTGTCCTTTCTGATAGGGAAAAAAGTCTACCAACTCATATACAGGTAGTCCTTCCCACTTAACGATCATAACTGGCCTTGAAATCTCATTCACTGAAGTGGTCATTAAATGAGATACTGCATGACTGCTTTGCTCAATCCTGGCTCTCCCAGTTGTTGTGCTTGTAAAGTGAATGCACAGGTCATTAAGCAGAGCACCAGGAAAGAGCTTGGTGAGGTGGTGATAAGGCACAAACCCCCACCATACTCAGGAGGCCAATGCCTTGCTTCACCAGGGAGAACAATTGCAAGGATGATGGCATTCATTAGCACTTTTCCTTCCAGAGAGTAGGGAAAATAGAAAATGTCTACTTCTTAAAAGTTTTTAGGGATCTGGGTTTCTGCTGCATTTCGGCAATGCTTACAGGCTGTGTTTACAAAACTGCTTGGAGCTTCTGTCTTTTGTGAAATTAGTAAACCAAGACTTCTGAAGATAATTCCTGACACTTTCCTTTCCGTGATTTTTCTAATTATTCTGCTGCTATATTCTTAATTTAACACGCTTAGTTTCCTGGGTACAGTGGATTCTTCTGTTTTTCTAAGACCAGACTAGATTCTCCTTTCCCCTGGCCAAGGCTCAACAAACTCTTTGGTTTTGCCTAGGGGGAAGAGCTATCCCAAGAAATAAATTTGGATTCCCACTAGGACTCCTAAACACTATAAATTCACAACAAGAATACCACATATTTTCAAAAGAAGAACTTAATACAGTATTTTTGAGCTGAGACCCCTCTGTGTTTATACATCCAGTAGTGGCAGGATGAAAGATGAGTGGTTCAAAATTTCAAAACCTCCCTAGGAGCGCAGAATATTTCTTGCTTTCAGCTTACAAATAAAGCAGAGGATTGAACCTGAAGCGGGTTACTAGCCTCCAACAAGATGGCAGAACACACCGAGAGAACATTCTTTTCATGAAGTTTCTTAAGTGAATTTATTTTAGGCTCAGAGAAAGTCTCTTCAAATATTAAGCAGTAGGGAAACTTGAAGTGAACTGAAGAAGTGCGTTGGTGCCATCTGCAGGTTCACTGAAAGTTTTACATATAAAGTCTATGGAGAATTCTCCTATTTTTACTTTCCAGTGAAGGCTTACTGTTTACAAGTTAAGAACCTGAACACAAAATGAATTCTGTCTGGCAAAATGAATCTAGATGTAAGATGACTCAGAAAAAGTGACAGTGAAACATCTTTTCAACACATGGGAGAATTCCAATACTGTGATTCATTCAGATTCCTGTTGCTTTAAATCTCCTACCAGTCAGGACACCCTGACAATTTTTCTTTTGTAGTTGGAAAATCAAAAGGAGCTAGGTCATTAGCCATGAGGAAATAAAAGGTCATGAAGGGATGGGCCTAGATTAGATTATTTGAACCAATACTCTCTGGTTTTGAAATGGCCAAAGATTCTTCCCTTGTTTACACGTTGGTCCCAGCACATGCTTCTATTTTTAGAAAGTGGCACAGCCTCTCTAGTGCATTTGGATTAAGTTTCCTGCTGAATGCAATAGATATTTGATATGAACTATACTGGCTGCTGTTTTGAAATAAGAATTCTTAAAACACATCAGATACTCTCTGGAAATATGATAACCTGCAAGAAAACAATTCTGGTGATATTTGGGGTTGTTAACCCCAATAACTGCAGATAGTGAAATATCACTTTGCATGAGTAGCCAGCAAATACAAGAGGATGTATCTACCTGCTCTGTAAAGTCGTAGAATTTATGACTTAGCTTTTAAGTAGCTCAATTCTAGTTCAGTCTCTTGATTGACCAATTCTTGGCTCACTTCGGTCTATCGCTCATAACAGAATACTGTGTATATGACTCTAGTAGTAAGAGCCTAAGTATTAGAACCATTGAAATAAACACGGAATCCCACATGTTATGTTTGTACTTCATAATTATATAAGACTGTATACATCAATAATTTGTTAGAGGAATGTGATGACCCTTTTGCTGGTTTACAATCAGACACCTTGAATCAGGGGCATCAGCAGTGGGTGGAGGGTGGAGTTTAAAAAGTCAAGATAGCATTGTAATTGTGGAGCCAAGTTCCATCTCTGTGTTTACATTGACCATGGTGGGGTCCAAACTCAACTGCTTAATAGGACAAAGGGACATTGTATAACATTGTAATACAAAAAACAAATATTTGCTTGCTATAGAATGACAGTGGGTATACTTCAGACATTGTCCCTCACACTGTCTAAATAAATACAATGACAGTTGAAACAACTTATCTGTGATGATCATTTAACGACTACAAAATTCCTGGCAGCACATTATCTAGTGTTCTATAGAATTTTACATGGTTTCAGGAAAGAGGGGGGCGCAGAATTTTGCTGTAGTGTCTCAATAAGTGACAAGTTTCATATTCCTTTGCATTTCTCCTGTCCAACAGTTGCTAAAATCCTTCTCTCTCCTTTTTATAGTCTGGAGTAGGAAATAAAATGGATTTGGACATATTACCAAGTTTTCCTCTAGGGAAATTCAAGGGTATTTTTTGGTGCTTCATTATTGCAATTCGTCAAAAACTTCAGGCAGAGGGTCCCTATCTATCGTAATTTTTCTGTGTGTAAGATGATACTTTTTCTTTAAAATATTTACCTAAAAATGGAGGGGCGTCTTATACACAGGGGGAGCTGAGAAGAGAACCACAGTTGCGAAACCATGGTATCTCTGCAAACTAACTGGTTTCCTCCAATCGTGAGCCTTATGTAACTGACATCAGCTGATGCTGTAGAAAGGGTGTAGCCAGTGCCCAGATGCGACAGGGTGTGCTAATATTGGAGCGTTCTGAGCCCATTAAAATGTCAGAAAACAAAAAAATAAATACCATTACCGGTAAGTGAATGTCTGCAAAATGAATATCTTCTATTTAATGTTTAAAATATTTATTTCTGAATATTGAGTAAGAAAAATGGGGGTGGGGGGCATCCTATACATGGAAACATCTTATAGACAGAAAAAAAATATGGTAACTGAATCAGAGCAACATCACAGCAATATTGTGCTGATCAGTAGGTCTTGTTTCACTGATTTTAGCATAGAAGAAGCCTATTGCATTCTTCTTGGTGTTTAGATTATAAATATTGTCAAGTCCTTTAACTTGTTGGGCTTTATGCTTTTTCCATAGATTTTATGACAAGAAATACCAAGTGTTTCTAAAACTTGCAGAAGATCAAAGAAAATATAAATCCATCATGCAGAATGCATAGACAGCATGTTAGAGGTCTGACTGATTTCTTTGACTTTCTTGATTAGCTATTTACATTAGTAAAAATAAAAAATACTTTGTAGCCTGTTGAATATGAACAGAGATGTTATTTTATTAAAGTGATATCATGGTACAAACTTGTCAAATCTACGTTTCTTGAATCAGTGTCTCAACCAGAACTGCAGCTATCATTCAGCATTCAATTTTTTCATAATTGCATAATCTGTTTAAAAGCTTGCAAAAATATGTGTATTAGGCAAAAGGGTATAAAAATATATAGATAAAATATGCAAATGCATACTTTTTAAAATTTGTAAATTTACGTGAAAATAAAATAAACTGAAGCTTGGGAAAGAGAATGTCAAAATTATACAGTAAATGTACCTTCATTGGTCAAGCTTTCTATTTAATGTCAAAAACTAAACTGGAGAAAGATTTTCATTCTTGTTACTTATTGTTGTTTCCAGTAATAAAATCAAGAGTCATAATGTGACATTATGAGAACCAAGAATTAAGAAGACATATTCTTAATGAACTTTGTAGAATAAATTGCTGCAGAAGAGAATAGTTAGATAGAATTTTACACCTTATTTTTTTCAATTCATTATCAGTGTAATTTTAAATATGTCTTAAAACTCATTTGTCAGCCTTCAATGTAGACTAAGTCAGGAAACAGAATGTTGGTCTCTTGTTATACAAGAATGTTGGAGGATCTTGATTTTTGCTAGAGTAACAAAATGTTAAAAATCTGGTTGTGTTTTCCTATCCATCTTTCTTATATTCAGGGAGTTAAGGCAGAATCCGTTTAAGTTTCTTTCTAATGTCCTTGATTTCTGGGTTTAATAAATGCATAGTTTGTTCAAGGTGATCTTTGTGGCTCTGTCGTATTGCAGTTATTGTTCTTATCAAAATTAATAAAGATCATTTATACATTTTTCTAGTATCTCAATTCAGTTATTTTAACTGATCAGTTTAATCTGAAATTTGCTCAATTATTCAAAGCTCTATGAGATAAAAATAAAAATTTAGAAAAACATCAGATAAATTCTCTGTTCCAGCTCATAATCTCCTAAGTTTCTCATTATTGTTACCTAAATAATGTGTTTTTTGTTTATCGTCTGTTAACCTTTTTTTTTGTTCAATCCCCTACCACAAAAGAATAATTCAGTATTTGGATAAGAGCTGTGGTGGCAAAGTGATTAGAATGCAGTACTGCAGGCTACTTCGATGCCTGCCGGCTGCCTGCAATTTGGCAGTTCAAATCTCACCAGTCTCAAGGTTGACTCAGCCTTCCATCCTTCCAAGGTGGGTAAAATGAGGACCCAGATTGTTGGGGGCAATATGCTGACTCTGTAAAACAACTTTGGAGAGGGCTTGAAGAACTGTGAAGCAGTATATAAGTCTAGATTCTATTGCTACTGCTATAATATCTTACAGTTGTTTTAAATACACTGAGCAATTCAAAATGTATTTCAGAATATTCAATTTATAGCACCAGCTTGGGATAAAATAAAGTAAAATTCCATCAGAATTGGCTGATGAAGAAGAAAAATAGATAATGACTGCCTGAGAGTTATCCAACTATTTTATGTTTCCTTGCAAACACTATTTCTCAAACTAGCCTTTCTTGCTTGGGTTTTCTAGGATTACAGGTAGTCCTCAATTTACAACAGTCCATTTAGTGACTGTTCAAAGTTACAATGGTATTGAAAAAAGTGATTTATGACCATCTTTCGCATTTACAACCATTGCATCCCCATGATCACATGATCAAACTTCAACTGCTTGGCAACTGACTCATATTTATGATGGTTGCAGTGTCCTGGTGTCATGTGATCACCTATGGCACAAGTGCCAAACTCATGGCATCATGCTGCTGTCATGTGACGTTTAGCAACATTGTTTCCCTTCATGGAGCTGGGAGGGCGTGACCTCTACGTGACACATCAGGCCAGCGGACTCTTAGTTTGACATCCCTGACATATGATAAAGTCAATGGGAAGACAGATTCACTTAACAACCATGTTACTAACTTAACTGTTGTGATTCATTCAACAACTGTGGCAAGCAAAGCTCAGTTAGCAAATGTCTCACTTAGCAACAAAAATTTTGGCTTCAATTGTGGTCGTAAGTTGAGGACTAACTATGTAATTCTCTGAAATAATTTTTACAAAAATATGGATATAAAAAGAAATTATGCAACTCAGAACATTGTAAAGAATACACATATGCATAGATGCATACATATTGTATTTAGATAAATATAGTTTTAAGCATAACTAATATATAAAAGCTTGTGTTATGAGGTGATTCTATAAGAGTCTTAACATAAAATGTTTGTACTAGTAACATGTGAAGCGTAAGTGTTTTTCATTAACAATCTCTTTATTTTATTTATACTGTATTCATATAATTCTATGATTCATATGAAAACTAAGGAGAAATTTCCTGATAGTTATAATAATTAATCAGTGGAACAACTTGCCTTCAGAAGTTGTGAATGCTCCAACACTGGAAGTTTTTAAGAAGAGATTAGACATTTGTCTGAAGCAGTATAGGATTTCCTACCTGAGTAGGGGGTTAGACTAGAAGACCTCCAAGGTCCCTTCCAACTCTATTCTATTATTCTGTTCTGTTCTGTAGTACTCTATTAACATCTAGACTTAGATAAACTTTATCTAGTACTGCCATTTCCACATTTTCTCAGTACCTGCTGCTTCCTAATTCCTGTGCCTGCTTCTAACTACCAGCCTCAATGTTCTAATCAGGGATATATCAATTATTCGGTCTTCCCCAAGATACCCTAAAATGTATTCTTAAAACAACAGCAATGCCTGCTTAAAGACTCAGAGACCTCACTGGGTTTTCAGTCCTTTATTAGCATAACAGCATCCAGCCAATATATTCTCTTATCATTTTTAATCACTTTTTAAAGCTAAGTCCACTATCAGTCCATTATAAATGTATCATGGCTGGTTAATTTTGACCTTTCAGAGACAATGCAGTTCCCTCTCTTATGATGCCAAGGTAATGTTTTATTCCCTAGAGACCGTCCTATTTGCACCTTCTGATTCCATTTGAGGGCAAATGTTTATAAAGCTAATCAAAAGTAAGAGCATGACAGCTAAGTTATCAGCTGTCTGCAAGATTCCACAGAGAGGTTCAGGCATCCCTTCAAGTGGGCAGGTTGAGCACATGATGGTTCCAAAAAAACAGATGACAACTCTGAAGAGAAAGATCCACACAAGGACAGCTAGAGTGAAGATTCCTCTTAGGATAACAAGAAGAAGAAGTGGCATGTCATAAAGATGATCTATAAACTAAGCACAGAGATCGGGTAAGTTAGGAATCTACTACTTTTAACTATTAATTTTAATTATTCTGATTTTAGGGGAAGGAATTTTATAGCTGGGGATTTGCCCATTGCTGAACTCCATAGAATAAAACTGAACAAAGTGGAATAAATAACTAGTCAGCTCTCTTTCATCCTCCTAACTTGGGGTCACCCCAAAAGATCGTTTTCTTTTGGCATGACAGCAACCATAATGCCCCATTAAAAGAAATCACAATTTGTGTAATCTAACTTCTCCTTAGGAGAATAGCCAACACCCTTTCACTCATGGAATCTTGTCAAGGTAATTCAACTTAATGGGACCAATTTTCTTGATGTGGAAAATGTTATCACTTACAGACTGAGGGAGTGCTGAGAAGCGTTTGTTGTAAGTTCTGATGTCACAGAAAGTTTGCTTGCTTTTCTTGTCAGGCTGGTTTTCAGAACAGGTATACAAAAAAACAACCTTGCAATTAAAAAAAAACACACCAAGATGTTTAGAACAAAGACAGAGGTTTGTCTTCTGGTAGATAGAAAGACCTAATTAATTAATTATATGGATTTACATAGCCACCATTTCACACTACACGATTCTACATGGCTTCTAATAATAAATGCATACTATATAAAAATGAAAACATGTAGCCACTAAGCATTTATAAATCAACATAACCTGGATATGGGCTCTAACACACACCCAGTCCCCAGCCTCGGGTTCAAAACCAGGTTTTCAGGGCCACGTGAAAGTCCAGCAGGATTGGAGCTAGTCTAACCTAAGAGGAAATGATGTTCTGAAGGCTGGGCAGATCAGCAGAAAAGGTTATGCTGGTCCCCATTTTAGCCAACAGGACTCCAGAGCAGGAGTCCTGATGCTATTTCATGATTGCCATTTATTTGAGCTTTACCCTTTGAGGTTAATGTCTTCCATAGCAAGCTTGTTTTTTTACATTGTGCATTTTGCTCCATAATCAGCAGGTGAAGCTCAGTAGATTATAACAGCAGTCAATCATTCCAGCTCTGGGAACCAGCGGTAGCAGCAATGGCGGTGTTGGGGGGACAGAGGATGGTTAAATGCAAATGGAACTTTGCGTGCAAGCACGCCAGCCCACACCTTGCACAAATGGAGTTTTGCATGCTCATCCGTTTGCCCACCACTTACACCACCCGGTTCCTAACAGGCTGCGGCCCAGTACCAGACCATAACCAGGGATTGGGGACTCCTGGAGTATAAGAAGAAATAATGAACTTATTTATTAGATTTTTATCCTGCCTTTATTATTTTTATAAATAACCGAATAACTGAACATACACAATACTCCTTTCTCACAACAACAACCCTGTGAAGTAAGCTGGGTTGAGAGAGAGAGACTGGCCCAAAGTCACCTAGCTGGTTTTCCCACCTAAGGTGGAACTAGAAGTCACAGTCTCCTGGATTCTAGGCCAGCACTTTAACCATTACACTAAAATGGTTCTTTGAAGGCAATCAACCATTTTAATTTTTTTAAAAAAATCAAAGCCTATTGCAGGTACCCTGTTTAATCATTGACAGTTCTTTGATCTGACAAGCATGAAATTAGAAATGCTGATATCTATATTAAGGAATGAAAACCTGAAGTATGAGAGGGTTATTCTTGGCATTTTTCTGCCTCCTTTTGTAACTTCAAAGAAATGATGGAAACTCTTACTTTTTGCCTGCAAAGTGGACAGTTGATTGCACTCAGCCAAGACCCATGTTTCCAGTATTGAATTAGACAGTAACCTGGGAAAAGAAGACATGACATTGTAAACCAAAAAGATGTGTAGAGGTAAAACACCGCAGCCAACTTTATAGCTGTTTACACTGAAAACTGATTTCTATATTACATGATCTAGCAAGGAGTGGTTACTTTGTTCAAGAAGGCAACAAAAACTCAAGAGTGTAAGTGAGGTACTACTATACACTGAAATTTTAATTCTACATGAGCCAGTAATTAAATGGATATCCATTTGCACATTTGAAAAAAGGAATTAAACATTGCTTGAAAACTTAATACTCAAGTTTTGCATTTGTTTCCTGTGTTGACATATTTACAACAGAAAAGCAGATTTGAAGGCTGGAAAAGCAACCTTTTTCAAGGCAGGTAATTGTGGATTCAGACATTTCAAAATGACATCAGAACTTTAAATCATGTTTGTTGCAGTTCTTTTTTTTAGGCCCCCACAAGAAACATTGTTAGTAATTAGAAATAATATTGGCCCAATATTAGTGTTCTGTGCCATTTCCTGGATATATGGTTTGAAATTCAAGGTTGACTCAGCCTTCCATCCTCTCGGGGTAGGTAAATTGAGGACCCAAGATTGTTGGGGGCAATAAGCTGACTTTGTAAAAATGCCGCTTAGTAATAAGCAGGCATATACAATGGAATGAAGGCTATTGCTGAGCACACTGGGTTGTATCCCAGAAGATTGTAAGCCGCCCTGAGTCTTTGGAGAAGGGTGGCATATAAATGTAATTAAAAAAAATTCAGTTGAATGTGAGACTTTTGGAAAATGTGTAGCAATTTGTAACAATAATACAAAAGAACAATCATGCCTTTTAAAAAAATGATGCTCTATAAGCATTTAAAACTTAAGAGATGAAACTTTAAAACAAAAGATAATACATTTTCAGTAAGTTATACTTGCACCTTTTAATGCCAAATATAATTAAATGTACAGAGTGAAATTTAGCTAGTCCAAAGCCTGTTTGTACTTTCTATCTTAAAATTGTATGAAAGTGGATACAGGGAGAAAATTATAAAAATTCATTGGGAAATTTCTTTATTGTTATTGATCATTGTGTGGATGTGTTGATTAACTTGAACTATTTGTATATTCTTCAAGCTTGTATTTTGGGAGGATTGAAATAATATGGTTTATGCATTTTATAACTTTTATTCCCTACTTGGAACATCTACTATTAGAACAAAGTAAAAAGAACAGGAAGGGATTCCCGTATGGGTGTGGTTAACTGCATGAATGCTCTTGTTTTATAGCAGAAAGTCAGATTATATCAGTTCCCTTTCTGGCTTTGATAGCCAGATGTTTTTAATATACATGTGTTGCAATATGGCTAAATTAAATATGTTGCGTTTATATGGTCTATCCTATATAACAAAGGGAAGTGGATACCAAAGGCAGTGGGAAAATGAGAATTATATTTTAATATAATTATAAATGTGAGGTCTTATTCCATACGTTAAATTCCTTACTAATCCATATCAGAATGTTATTTGTATTACAATGGTTCTGGAGGAACAGGTTTATTCTAATAACTCTATAATTTGATATATTGCACTGCTGATAATCCTGATCTTAAATGCTTGTAGAATGATGTGCAAAAATGAAAGGGTCACATTATTGGAGCAGTGCCCTTTATCAGAAAAATATCTGTCATCAATACTACTATTTTGCTGCACTAGGAATGCTACTGTTTCTCTTCATATGCCCCATGGTATAAACTTTTTGGGAACAATTTCTGCTATGAAAAATCTTAACAACAATCCTACATTCTACACTGCTCTTTGGGGATACATTTCAAAAGCATTGTTCTATGGTTGTTCTATGCTGTCCTTGATCACAAATGGGATGTTTATGTTAAGTGTTCACTGTTTTTAATAACTGCTTTAAAAATACTTCTGAACATTTTGTTTTAATTATCTTAGAACTATAAGCCATGCAGAGAATGTTTGTTTGTCAATAGCCATACACATTTTATAAATCAATCTTTATAAACCTTTGTATATTTACTTTCTGTATCAAAACCTATGCAAATCCACCACTCTGCTAGAATACAATTACAAGTTACTTGGTATTTGCTGCTGTTATATTTTAATGTTGCCAGACACCACAGGTCTCTTTGTCATATATACTGGTGATAAAGATATTTCATCTTTATCACCATTGACTTCAGTTGGCAAAAATGTGCATGCAATTTTTCAAAATATTACTAAGCATAAACCCACAAATATCTCTCTACCTGATGGAAAAAATTGCTTACGTAAAGAAAAACAACAACATCTTTTGAACACTGTAAGATTGCATGATGTGGTATTGTGAAGAAGAGATATTAAAGCGTGCATAAATTCTAGAGTGTTTTTAATTAAAAAATTAGATTTGAAATACTTCTAATTTATGTTTGTTTTTGTGCCATTTTTTCAGATAGGAGGTAGTTTTAAATTTACTTAATTCTCAAGGCAACAGTGTTCATATTTTTGCTATTTATATTAGCTTAAAGCTTTGACTGCCAATTGTTTTTGTTCTGTTTGATATAGCTGTTTCTGTTGGCCTTTTGCCAGCTCAGAGACTCAAATGGAAATGTTAAGTAAGTACAGTATGCTTAGTCTCAAAAGTATAAATTTCCTATTTAATTGTCCACAAGACTTCCTGAGCATTGCAAAACTTTGTAATATGTCTGTGGTACTATACAATAGCTGAAGTAAAAGTGATGCTTCATTTATTTTTTTCATAATAAAAATAGTGATGGATGTATACATTTTTACAATAGATATCAAGGTTGGTTCACACATGGTAGTGTGAATTTATTCAGAGACAGATCAATGAATATTATGTTATGATTTATTTCATGGAAACTGCCCCTTGTCAGCTGTCTTTTGCATAGTGCCATCCACAAATGGACATTTGTTTCACAAAATATAAATGTTCTCTACAGTTTGATTCTATAAATCAAAGGTTACCGTAGTCTTGCAAAATAAAATGTATGAGCAAAAAGTAGTAGCCCAATTAACTTGCCACAAAAGAAATGTCCGCAGTTGGTTTCTACAGGGAAATTTGCGGTTTGGAGACAGATAGGACAGCTCAAATCACTGGGATAGGATTGCTGCCACTGATGAAGACGTTCCTAAGAGAGGGAAAAATACTATGTTTAAAGATATTCCAGTTAATACCAGATTACTCTGAAAAAGTAGTTCAATGCTTAATAGAATGCTTACTAGTTTTACATATTTCTGAATCTGCCATAGTAGTTGATTTATGACTGTGGGTTTCCTTTGAAAATGCTTATGTAAGCACTAATTTTTTTTTAAAGTGGCAGGATGGGAAAGCAGCAGAGTAGTATTAAAGGCAGTCCCTTTAATACATGAAAACTTGATTAATGGAGTCATTCTGTTTTTATAAATTCAGCATATCATATATCAAGCCTCTGTTTGGAAAAGTAATCCTACTTCTTGTTTTTGAAGTTTCATCTGTTACCAAAACAGGAACCATATGTTTCTAATTAAGCTGCCACAAAATTCTGGGTTCAGGGATATTCAATTCTTCCAGAGGATAAATAATCAGAAGTTTGAAAACTTTCCTTATACCTATGATTTTTACACACATCTTTTGGCTTTTGTATTATGTAGCTTAAGAAATGTTGTAAACTTACTATTCTGGAGGATGAAGGAACACAATTCTTTTCCAAAGAACTCATTTCTTGTCTTTAAGTTGAGATCTCTATAAAATAAGTAAGACTTGATATAATTTTGATAAAATAGGTTGTTGATAAGACATTTGGTTAGATAGGTATGTAGTTCAAATAAGCACAATGAATATTTATATAATAGCATGCTCTTCCATGCTTCCATAGACTATTCTTCAGTCATCAAATCATCTCATCTCCTCCTTCCCAAGGATAATTTTCTTCAAAGCATTTGCATTTCACACACACCTTTTCAATTGTTGTAGGCATTTTCAATGCAGGTGCTGAACTGGTAATTTGATCATCTTCAATGTATAACTTCTTTTGTTTCAGTTATTAGGTGGGTAGAACTAATTAGGCTATGCATTATCCCATTCACTCCAATGCAATGATGACTCTACATATATATTCTTGTGCTTGGCGCTTTCCCATATTCTGAAGTCTACACAGAATCCTATACCAGTTCAGTGAGGCATAAGGTTCTCACATTTGCTCAACTGCTGAGGTTAAAAGAAATTTCAGCCTAAATACTTAAATATCTCAGGCCGTGATCCTGTATCTTCAGAAATTTACTCTTTTACAGGTCAAAAACCAGGCACAATTTTGACACCAAAACCACATTGTTGGGAAGGGCCTTGGTGGCTCAGGCTGTTAAATGCCTGCATTTAAGTTCCAGCTGCCTACAATTACTGTAGGCTCGAATCCCACCAGGCTCAAGGTTGACTCAGCCTTCCATCCTCTCGGGGTAGGTAAATTGAGGACCCAAGATTGTTGGGGGCAATAAGCTGACTTTGTAAAAATGCCGCTTAGTAATAAGCAGGCATATACAATGGAAGGAAGGCTATTGCTGAGCACACTGGGTTGTAAAATTGTAAGCCGCCCTGAGTCTTCGGAGAAGGGCAGCATATAAATCTAATTAAAAAAACTCATCCTAAGAAAAAAGCAAAAGTTGGCAGCTTCAGAATTATAAAAAAAATATCCATGCATGCAAATATATTGATTTAATCATTACATTTACATGACTAGGGAATATAATTACTCCCTGTATGTATGTATATATGTGTATATACAGTTGTATATACAGTGTATATGAGTTGATAGCAAGAGTATATTTCTAAATATTTTTTTCAGAACTTAGTAGTGTATAACTTATTTTATTCTCACTGAAATAAAAAAAACATTTTGACTGAAGTCATTTATTTTATCAAATTTAGCCATCGCCAATTTCACTATTTAAATTAATTATAATTTTAGAATTATAATAAATTATATAGTCTTGGATTAGACAAATCTCTATCTTGATTTCTATTCTTTTAATAGTTCATATAATTAACCAGAATTGACTATATTAGAAACATTTTTTTTCATTTAGAGCTATTTCCAGACTGAAGGAATAACTTGTTAGAATCCATCATTGGTTAACTAACCTGATATATTGTTGGAGACAGTTCACTCTTTTAACTGTATAACCCAAACAGAATCTGGAGTGTTCTTTTTAAGCAACATAACACAAGGTTTGTGGACATTTACAGTTCCCGATCAGCAGACAGATAGGGTCAAAAAAACCTTACTTCCTTATCTTTGACCCGAGACCCCATTTGTAGTTTTAAGTGACTGCTGGTTTTAAAAAAGCATCAGAGCTGCCCTCTGTTTATTTTGAGCTAAGTCCAGCATCCCAGCTGAGTTATAAAAAGAAATTGGTATTTCACAGAGTTAATGATTCATTGAGGCATTTGCATGCCACTTGAAAAATCTCTCCATCTCTCTCCTCAAAGACTAAGTCAGCAAGTTGACCTTCACACAGTCTCCGTACAAATGCTTTTGAGTCAGTCTTGACTTCTGATGACTACCTAAACTAATCCTGAAGTTTTCTTGGCAAGATTTTTGGAAGTGGTTTTCCACTGCTTCCTTTCTAGGGCTGAGATATGATGGCTGGCCCACAGTCACCCAGCTGGCTTTGTGCCTAAGGCAAAACCAGAACTCACAGTCTTCTGACTTTTAGCTTTTCACTACTACACCACACTAGCACTCATATGTTATCTGTGCACATGTGTGCGCTTACACACACATAGACATATGTAGATAGTGCTAATACTATCTTGCCATGATTTGTGGTTTAGAGGCTATTAAATTAACAAAACAAGTTACACTAAAAAAATTATATATTCTGCTTAAAGTTAGAATTTAAGATTCAACCTTGTTTTCTCTTTACCTCAGCTAGAGATCAAGAGAGGAAATTTTCAGACATCAAGCATATAAAATATCTTACTAGACCAATTATTAGAAACTGTGGTATTTATTTAATTCATTTATTTATATTCAACACTCCCCATTCAGCATGCAATTATAACAAAAGTAAGCCTTGACATTAAGATTTACATTGTAAGAACATTGCAAATCTATGTGTTCTTATGTAGGATTAAAGGATACTAAGGCCTGAAAAGAGGAACAAGGATAACTGAAGGCCAAATATGTATATAGCTTTCTTCCTGCCTTACAGTAGTACAGGAGGATGGCAATTGGGTGACAGGTGGAGAAGTGACAAAATCAAGTTCTATATTGATGGTTATAGTTTAGTTGTGTTATACAGAAGATATCAAACCTCAGGAGGGGATCAACACTGGTTGAAAAAAGTGGTCCTGACAATTCCTGGAAGTTGTTGTTGTTGTTGTTGTTGTTGTTATTATTATTATTATTATTATTATTATTATTATTAGACTTGTATGCCACCCTTCTTCCGAGGGACTCAGGGCGGCGAACATATAAAAAAAACCCATATATACAATAAAAAGATATTAAATAAAGACAAGTCTAAGTTACAAAAAACTACATTAAAAACAATTAAAATTACAGTTATAAACAATGCTGTAAAACCACCCGGCCCCCATGGTCAATCCAGGCGGCTTGCTGAAACAGCCAGGTCTTCAGGTCTCGGCGAAAGGAGCGGAGATCAGGGGCCAAACGAAGATCCGCAGGGAGCTGATTCCATAGGGCGGGTGCTCCCACAGAAAAGGCCCTAGCCCTGGGAACCGCCAGCCGACAATGCCTGACCGATGGTATTCCCAGGAGGCCCCTCCTGTGGAAGCGCACGGGGCGATCGGAATGTGATGCAGGCAGGAGGCGTTCCCGCAAGTATCCTGGACCCAAGCCATGTTGAACTTATTATGCTACATTTGAGCCAACTTTGGCTTCTGAGTTATCTTCAAAGGCAGCCCCCAAGTATAGTGAATCTCAGTAACCGAATTGTAAGGTGAAGACAGCATGAGTTATTCTCATAAGAGCTTTTCATTCCAAAAAACCTTAGAATTGGCGTCATAAATCAAGTCTTGGCAAAGAGCTTTCTGGCCACGGCCTGCATCTGCTGCTCCATAGAACCCGCAAATCCAGGAGGACCTCAAATCACAGACCTGCTGTTCTCAGATCACGCTATCCAAATTCACTACTGCCAAGAACACCCTGGTTTTGAATGCATGTCAACAGATCTATGAAGCAGTCAACTTTGGTTTCTCTTCTGTTGCAGCTTTTTGTACTGTAACTCATACTGTACAAGATCTCTCAAACCTCAGAAATGTTTTTGGTTTGCACACAATGAGTAAGGATCAACCTATTTTCTATAAGCTGAAACTGCTCTTTGCATACAGCTTAGTATACCCTAATATAAATAAAAATTGCATAAAATTCAGCTAAGTTTAATTTTTAAGTTGTGTTCACTTTTTGTGTTACGATTTTAGGGAAGATTTTAGCAGAAAATGTGAATAGACCTCCAGTATTTAATCTAAAATTGAAATGAACATTATTTTTTTTCCAAAAGGCTCTTATTTTTACTTTCTGATATCAAAAAGCAAAACAAAAAGAAAGAAAAGTTATTTTTATACTTAAATGGAAATCTCCCTTTCTCCTCTTTTATCTTATGCAAAAGAAAATACAAAAACACATTTTTAACTTAAATTCACATCATTTTAGTAACTTACCTGGTCCCAGAAGAGGCACACAAGTTATTATATATGACTATACTTTAATAGATGCCTAGGGACAAAAAATCATCTGATCTTCTCTCTAGGTTAGGGTGACAGAAGAGTGTTGTGATAGAAGGTCACAGCCCATAATTTATTAAGGTGGGCCATTTAATTTAGTTAATCATTAACATGTTTGACTACTGTCAAGGTTTTGTAGGATTTCCAAATACTTGTGGAAGTATTTGTTCCTCATATTTATAAGAATTAAATCATTAAAACTATAATTTAGTGATTCCAGAAAGATTCCAGATCTTAAGAGATATTAAATTAGAAACAAATGTAATGTCCATTTTTAGGACATATTTGCAAATTTAATAAGAAAGCACGCTATCAAGTGAGCTTCAAAAGGAGGATATTGGATCTCCAAATAATTGCATAATTATAAAGTGGAGGTGTAGTTCATTCCCCTTGCCAAGAGTGTCAGAATGCATATAAATACAGACAGGCTACTTTAAAGGAAAGATTATTGCTGAAATAGGATCAATGCATCTTATAATGTAGATTTGAACTCCACAGAGTAACAAAGAGGCATGGTGGAGCAGTGGTTAAAATGCAATATTGCAAGTTAATTCTGCTAACTGCCGATTGCCAGCTGTTTGGCAGACTCAAGCCAGTTTGGTTGACTCAGCCTTCCATCTTTCCAAGGTGGGTAAAATGAGGACCCATATTGTTGGGGGCAATATGCTGAATCTGTAAACTGCTAGGGTTGTAAAGCACTGTGAAGCAATATATACTGTAAGTCTAAGTGCTATGGCTATTGCTATCTGGCTACCTACTTCTGATGATTCCCAGGATGGGTGTTACCTTCAGGTGGTCTATATAGCTTCAGAATGATTTTAGAGTCAGCAGCAAGCAAAGACAGAGATAAGAAATCAACTTGTTCTTCAACCTTCTCATGATCTCAATTGAGTATAGACATGTGTAAGAAATATAGTCTTTAAACTGAGAGTTTGCATAACCTGTTGCTTCGTGCACTAAGCTATCCAAAGGACAGACAGTGATTAATTCTACTAGGACTAAGATCTGTCTGGTCTCTCCATCCTAAAGCCAGTTTTTAGCTAGCTTACTTGAGCTCCTCAGTTGGGATAGAACAAAGCACCATTCTATAACTATATTTGAGGCATTGCAAACAATTACAGTGCTTTGCTCACCCCCAGTCCTCCTGAGAAATTTTAGTGTTTTATTCCAAGAACCAAAGCTAAATCTGTTATTCATGTTGTATGGAAAAAAATGCATCCTGGTGGGACAAAATCCCTCCTGTCAAAGGTATCCAACAAAGCTAGAAAGATTAGATATGGATTGGTTCTTTTTTATTACATTATCAAATAAAATAAAGACCAATCCATATCTAACATTTTAAGTCAGCAAGACAAATTGAAATAGATGAACACAGATGTGTGGAGATGCTTTGGTTCAATGAAATTTTGAGAGCAGCAGCTCAAAACAAGTTCACAAAGGATTTCTAAGGATGAAGGATGTTGCTTTGGTTGAGTGTGCTTCATGGCCCCTCTGTAGCTTCTTCAAATACTTGCACAGCTTGGAAGAAACTTTGATGCAAGGGCACCTGTGGAAAAACCTCTTCCAGTTTTTTTGCAAATGCTAAAAGAAGGAGGTTCACACCATATCATCTTTCACAACTTCCTCTTACTATCTTTTGGCACTTGCAAAGTGGAGGAGTTGCAAAATGGCACTTTTCTCCTCACAGCATTTTTTTATTTACAGATGCTAAAATTGTAGCTCTGAATAGAGACTTTTGAATATTCCTAAGTACAGTAATATTTTCTCTGAAAAATAAATTATTAATAAAATTAATATACTGCAATGGGTTTACAGGGCCCAACTTTTGCTACACTCTGCATAATATACCCATACAACTAATAAACACATATGAACATTTGAAAGGATATCATATAGACTCCTGCAAATCTGTTTGCTTGCCCATTCACAAAATATTTACGATAGAGAGATGTAACCAGATACATTACACAATATACCAGGTAGTGAATGGTAACCTTGCTTCTGATCTCAGGTTATTTCTTTTTATCCTGACCTTTTCTGAGAACAGATGCACACTCTTCCAAATAAAATTATAGACTATTAAATCCCCCCATGAAAATTAGATAATTTTCTTTAAAAGTAAATTATTAATAATATTAAGCGCTCTTGTTGGGTTGAAATATATATCCATTTAAAGGAAACAAACACATTATAAAATAATTTTTGTATCAATATATACTACATCTGATATATTTTATATGTATACAAAATCAGAAATCAGAAGTTGACTTCAAAGTAACTTACCATATGATATGAATGTGAAAAATTCTTTACCCTTATTGAAGGAAAAGCTGCTTATTTGCCAAAGAGACCTCAAAATCCATATAAAATTTGTCTCTTCACCCATTATTATAAATCATATTGGGAAATAAATGCCTTAGCTGTATTGCTATTCAAATAAATGAAGCATTGTGGATTGGGTCCAATGAACTGCCACTTACTACTAACAGTATTTTACATAATGTGAGCATAAAATATCTGATTTATTTCATAGAATCAGGACTGAATAAAGAGCATGTATTTTCTCAGTCTTCCTTTGGAGACTGATGATTTAGCAAAGGTAAAATACATGGATTGCTAATTCTCCAATGTGTTTTTATACAAAGAACTGGAAAATAACTGCAGTTCTGACATGCATTAACTTTCCTTCCAACCAACTGGCTATCTTTTCCAGTAGCATTTGAAATAATTATTTTGCATAGATACATGATTTTGTTAATATCCATTAGTTGATTGCACAATAGGATAAAGATAAGAAAACACTTACAAAAATAAAAGCATTTAGTCCAACATCACAGCATATTTTCATTTTTTGAAGTGGCTAACCTTATGAGAAAGGATTAATATTTCTACTAAGTGAGTTGAATGACCCATTTTCAGTGTATGCGCATTTTTGAAAATATTCAGCTGACACATTGAAGTTAAAACCATCAATAACTATTCAAATATATTATAATACAATTACAATATAATCAACATCATGACAGTGCCTGTCGATGCATAATTCATGTATTGATATATATTCCTATCAGAAAAGCTAAGTGCCTCTAACTGTCCTTTTAAAAAAGCTTTTTTTACATCCTGTCAAATCAGTTGCTTCTTCTCTTCCCTCATGCTTTTAGAAAAACTGATCATAAGCTCTTGATGAGAGCAGTGATAAGTAGGTGTAGCACTTGGGAAGCATAGTGAAACAACTTGGGCAAAAAAACAAAATCAAGACGGTAATATATGATGTAATAGTTTTGTATTATGAGTAGTACTTTTGGATACAAAATACTACCATGGCATTCTGGAAAAATGGATTATATAGTCAGGCTGTTATTTGATGTATAACCTGAAAATCTACATAAACTTTTCAAATAAAAATCAATAGGCAAACCTGTTTGCAAGGCAGCATTTTTAATGCATTCACATTCACTTGTGGGCTTAAAAATGTTGCCTCTGCTCACTTTGGAATAACAATATAAATAAAGGTATTTATAATATAGATTGGCACAAAAATGTTGTCTACAGATTATCAAATGTACCATATTACATATACAAAATTTCTATGTATATCTATAGTCAAGAAAATCTGTTTTTTTTAATTTGAGTTCAGTTCTGTTCTCTTTTATTGTTTTTTTATCAGTTTATAATAGATCCAGAATGCACTGCTCTGACTTGCTATATTACATCCAAAGGAACAAGCAGGATACAATTCATTCTTGTAACCTTCCAAGTCACAAGAAAGTCTTCTGAGCTTTCACACATCCAACCAAGTTTAGAGTCATGTGAAAAAGAAAGTACACTTTCTTTGAGTTCTATGGTTTTATGTATCCAGGACATAGTAAAAATCATCTGGTCCTTAGCAGTTCTTAAAAGTAGGTAAACACTATCCCAGATGAATAACAACACATGACTTATTAAACTATGTCATCATTTATTTTACAAAAAGAAAAGCAAAATGGAGAAGCCATTTTTCACATGACTATTCAAATTGAAATAGGTGAAAACCCAGAAGATACTACTATTTGTTGTTTCAATTTATTGAGCTAGATGCATTTAAGGTAATCGTGATTATGTTTTTTGTACTTGGGAAGTTCCATTACAGTATGTCATATTAGGATATTTCTTTTTGCAAATTTTAATAAATAAGTCACACATAATCAATAGCTAGATTTCTCTACTACTGGACTATGCCAATTTGGGCACCATAACATTTTAGGGCTCCCATGTACATGTGTGTTTTAGTTTTCTGCATGTATAAAAGTAGAGTGATGAAGTCAAGAAGAAGGTTCTAGCCTAGTTTTCTTTTTAACATGTTAAATGCAGGAAGTGTAATATTTCTATCCCGCACAAGTCTTCCAGAAGCTCAATGTTGCTTACATCCATTTTTTTTAAATGAAAGGTTGGACATGGAGACTGTCGCTTTCAGTGTCATCCACTATGATTCCCCGTGCAATACAATTCCCACTGGCCCTTAACTTAAGGTTTTAAGAAAGTAACTGTATAATAATCCTTGCTAGCTGTAAAAAATAGAAGGGAAAAAAATTCTGAATTTGGTCTATTGTAGTTTGAGATACACATATTAAAACAAAACTCTTTGGTAACTTGGCTGTCTTATATTTTAGGGAGAAATGAGGTGATAATAGTTGAGCCTATCTACCCACCAAATAATAGTCAAATATTCTTGCTTACTTGAGAATTAAAAATGAGTGAATAGATTGTGCCACCACTTTAAGCCTAACTATCTAAGGTTGTTTTGGAAAAGACATCAATGGGATTGTGTGATAAAGTTACATATTGTCCAGCAACAAACAATGCTGCTTTCACCGAAAAATGAAACTAAAAAGAGGACAACAAAAGTTACTGAAAATAAAAAGGTATTTTTCTATAAAGTTGCTCTCCTGTTTAAAAAATTCTAAAACAATCTGCAGGAACTTAATATTTCCAAATGGAGGGAGGGGAATTAAATACATTTTCTGCCTCTGAGCAATATGACTTTTGCATCGCCCCTTCATAAAATTATTAGGTTTTAATGTGAATCTTAAATTTTGGATAGAAAATAGAAATCAGAAGCAGCAGTCTTGGTGAGTAATACTAAGTAGAACTTTCTTTTCTAGAGGTGGAATTAGCATCTGGAAAGTACGATTAAACTAATTCTGATCTTGTTTGGACTTCTAATAGCTTCTATCAGTAATTTAAGACTCACATTATCGCCCAGGGACATTGACTATTTTATGTGGTGTGGTTTTGAGTTACTTAATAACTCTCAATACTTGAGTTAGTTTTGGCAGCTCTTCTTTAATTTAAATTTAAGGAAGAGACCCCCCCCCAAACACGTCCCCAAAGTAAGTGGGAGACCACTGGTTCCCCACCTGTGTCTCCAGGTACTTCGGGCTTGGTGCAATCCATCGGGTTTCTGTCAGGTGTTGCGAGCGAGCCAAAGACAGCAGAATAAAAACGGGAGTGGTTGGGGGACGCATGGGCAGAACGGCCCACAACGCTCCGGCAAATGCCTGGTAGGATCGGCGAGGGAGGTGAGCGGAAGAGCTTCATCTTCCTCCACTCCAATTCGGACCTCCTCAAGACCAAGCGCTCCCGCATCAGTCCTGCAGGGGTCGCCCTAGCCAACCCCTGCGAGGTCCTCCCGCCTCCTTTCCCATTCGAGGTAAACCTCCCCCGGGAGCCGCCTTTTGGATGGACTCCAAGGAGCTGGAAGCTGCCCAATAAAGTCTCCTCGGCCTGATTTTCCCAACTCCTAATTGGCCGGCTCCCGCGTCAAACACCCGCCCGAATCCCCAGGGACAAACCCGATGAGGGGAGGGGCTAATGGTTGGTGGGTGTGGGGTGGTTAAAGTTAAGGTAACACCGGCCGTCACTGACACGCAACCTGCGCATTGTTCTCGGCGTTGGCGCATTGTGCGTTGCGTAGGAAACCCTGGTGGCGGCGCTGTTGCTGCTGTTGCCGCCGCGCGGTTGTCATCTCGTGGGGGGAGGCCGCCGTCATGGAAGGGAAACCTGCCGACCAGCTGCTGTGTGACAGCCTCATCCTTTGGGTAAGTGGCGAGGGAGAGAGGCAGGCAGGGGGCGGGAAGGGGAGCCCATCAACCCCCGCCTCTTGGTCTAATTCGAGCAGGAGCCCCCTTCGCCCCCTCCCTTCGCCCTGCGCGCTGCGTCTTCCTTGCCGCCTCCAGCCGGTTCCGCGCGCCCTTAGAGTTGCCGTCGCGAGACCACCCGACGTTGGTGGGGGAGAGGCGCCGTTCCCCTCAGGCGGCCCCGGTGACAGGAATATTGCCCTGGAGCGGAGCTGCAAATCCAATATGGAGATCTCCGCGCTCTTCTCGCGCTTCGCTTTATCTTTCTCCTCTCACATCCTGAAGGCGGGTTGCCGTGTTCAGACGGTCACGCGGTCCACTTTGGAGCTGCAATCTGGCTCCCCGCAAGCCCGCCTCTCTGGCCTGCGTGTTTAATGCTGACCTGATCTCTTTTCTGCGTAAAATTGCCCGGGGTGTGGGTTATGCGTTTATGGGGAGTCTCTTTGCCAGGGAGAGCTTCCCTTTGGTGGTTCAATAAAAGTTTAAAAATGGTTCTCAATGGTTACTCAACCTAGTGAGTATTCTCCAGTGTAACCTGTTTGGAGGGAGGGAGGGGGAATCCTAATTGGATTTGTGTCAGTGCGCTTTTAGACATACAGGTTTCTAACACTGCCTTTCAATAGTCAATATGGAGTGAATCTTGTTTTCCTTCCATATCAGATTTTTCTAGGAAGCAGTGGTAGGAAATCATGGAAGATAATGTAAGGGGTGAAACCCACCTCCTTTAGAGACACGTGCTTATTAAAGGGAAAGGAGAAAATCTAAAGGCTATGATAGTTGATAAAGGCTTTCCAGTATGCTTTCAGGTTCTGTCAAAGCTTGTGTGAAAATTTACCTTTTTATATAAAGCTGTCAGTAATTATTTTTAATACATTGCTAATGGAAAACTTTGGGTAGGCCTTTCATCTTTTCTTTGCTTTTGAAAATAACTCTTGAAACATTTTATTAGCTGCTGTAGGAAATGGAATATAGACCAACAACATATACCTGAAAACTTATTCCACAGAAGAGTGTATTATTAAGCTGTGTTATATGCTGCAGGAATGCATACGTTCTGTATGAATTAAGATGAATTTTACTATGCAGGATCTAAAAGTAAGGACACTGAGAATATTCACGTGGGGAACATTCAGGCAGGCATTTTTGAGCGTGTATATAAAGGATGTGCCTGCTAGCTGTTTCCGGAAGCAGGTTCAATCTTATCTTGGAATTAGAAACTTTTTTTTAACTTTCATTGCAAGGTATTTGATTGTTTTTCCCCCTATAAGTTAGAATATTGGTGGTTAAAAATCATAAAATCAAGAAATCAACAAAGTTGTTATCAATCGTCCTTATTAAATATTTGCACAATGCACAAATCTCATTTACAATATTATATTTAAAACAATATTCAAATAATCTAATTCTAATAAATAATAACCCAGTCCTTTATTATAACTGGCATT
Organism: Naja naja; assembly: GCA_009733165.1. Lineage (NCBI taxonomy): Eukaryota > Metazoa > Chordata > Lepidosauria > Squamata > Elapidae > Naja > Naja naja. Next base: position 72,699,924 of record CM019150.1, read on the forward strand.
CCACTCAGTTCTGTTTCATTTATTATCTAGTACTTGCAATCAGATAGCTTAATATCACTTTTCTTAAAATAATTTAATTTGCTGGTGATGTTTAGATAAATAAGCCATTATTGCCCCTTTGCTCTTTTATTTTGGAAGAAAAAAGTTTTAATTGAGCCAGTTGAGTGTAGTATTAGTAATAATAACTATTATTGCTCTGACACCAGGCTAGAAATAGGAGACTGAGTTCTAGTTCTGCTTTAGGCATGAAAGTCAGCTGGGTGACTTTGGGCCAATCATTCTCTCTCATCCCAACTCACCTATTGTGGGGAAAAATAGGAAGCGGAAGAAGTATTAGATATGTTCGCCACCTTGAATTATTTATAAAAATAATAAAGGTGAGATAAAAATATTTCAAGAATTAAGTTACAGTATGTATACTAGAAGCTTGATTAAGATAGATTAAGATGAGATAACCTTTATTGTTACTTTTTCTGTATAGATACTGGAATATATTAAAAATGAAATTCTGATGCCTGTTCTAAAAAGAATGTGTGTGCGTGTGTGTGTATATGTATAATAGACATATTACAGTTATTTTTATTTCTTGTATGTGATGAGGAAGAAGTTATGTTTGATTTATTACTTGTTTTACAAATGCTGTATGACATAAACATTTGACAGGTAGATTGTTTAACATCAGTGATGGGGTGATTCTGTGATGACTCTAACTGTAGATTTTAAGAGTAATTTAAAGTGATCTTTGTGCCAGAGCATAAATGCTCTCATATTGCTAGCGATAAGAAGTAATTTATAAGTTAGCAAGTAAAAGCTACTAGTTATTTGTATTACCATGCCATCAGAAGTAAATCCAAATTAAGCAGCTGTGATTTTAATTTGGAACTTTACTGATTGGCTTCCTTACTTGCTTTTTTTTACAGCATAGTACAAAAATATTTTTTCATACAAGTATATCAAACAAGAAGGCATTTGAACAGTGTGTTTGATTTAAACCCAAAACCATTTGGTGGAGCTAGGTTCATTTTTTTTTGCTTTTCAGATAATAGTTGGAAACTAAGTTGGTCAGATTCTCTTATTCCTGGACTACCACAGACTGGGTTGATTCTAAATGGACTTTGACCCCAAAAGAATATGGCAGTATTCTAGAAGAAGGGAGCATGCATCACTCAAGTGATACAGGTTTTGTAGTTCACAAGATACTCTAGAATTCCTACAATAGAGAAATAAATGAAAATGAGTGGTGCTTCTAAATCGATAGCCTAGTGAAGCAGAAAAATACTTTTAAAGTTAAACCAAAAGAAGTTCTCTCTTGAGACAATTACTTCCTAAATTTCTTGGTTGCCAGGCAGTTAGACAGTCAGTGAAGATTTTGTAGACTGTTTTGTAGAATGTAGAGAACATCTGTGTTCATTTCTGTAGAATGCCAATGTTCTATGGCATGCAATTTGAAAAACATTAGTTTAGCCATTGCTAAATCATTCAAAATAGTTTATAACCAGTTTTTTGTTTTGTTTTTTAATATTTCTTTGTATCATATGAAAGAGTTTTAAACCAAAATAAACCAAGTGTAAAAGAGTATAGTGAAAGGGTATAAAACTGGTTTCATTACCAGTTTTTGTCACTTTGCACCCCCTTGCATTATTTCATCCTAATAGATAGTTAGCAGTTAGGTAGAAGTTCACATACTTAACATTTGGACTTCACACCATTTCTTGTAAATCTTAATACTTGTATGTAGTTCTTGGTTATGCAGAACTACTTGGGGGGGTTAATCTTTTTTCCTACAGATTAAAAAACTTAATGCTATTTACAGCAAAATGGTGTAAGCTGCACATCTTTATTATATTAGGTTTGTATTTGCTGCTACTGCTGCATCTAATATAATTACCTGGATAACTGAATTGGATATCCAGTTATGAGGCCACTGTGATACCCCTGTAGAAGTTTTGTATATAATTGTGTGGATTGTGTACTTCTCTTTTGTCATGGTCTCATCATACACGAAATAAGTAAATTGCTGCTGCTGCCCCAAACTGTAATTAGTTAATAATTTTCTGGCAATCAATGAAATAGTAATAAAAATATAATAAGATATCCATAAAAAATTAAAGTTATAAATTAACCATCATAACAAATCAATAGTGTAAATTTATGTTTCATAGAATCTCCAGAACATATACTGTCATATTTTCTTATATTTAAGTATAAATGTATGCTCTTACTAAGAGATAAAAATTGTAAACTCTGGAGGAAAGTAGCTGCCAATAACATGAAAAAATATTAAGAATAAATAATCACTGTTTCTCCACAGAGGCATATGCAGTATGCTTAGAATGAGGAGCAAGGGTATCTGAATAAGTATAAGAATATGGGAATGCTGGGGAAATTAAAATATCAAATTTTGGATATTTTTCAGATTAGTGAAAATGAAATGGCTGCTGGCACCTAAGCATATTATAGCATATTTATGATTGTAATGAACAGGGTCCTTTCAATGCCCTATATTGGAATAATACATGTACATCCTAAGTATTCAGATCCTGCTTATAGTATGATGGCAATGCAGTACAGAGGATTCTCCTTAAGTGAGGCAAAGAATAAAACTATGAGCAGAAAGCGTATTTCTACTAGTACAAACTGATTTTCCTGGCATAATACAAGAGGGAAGATTGAAGTTCTCGCAGTTGTCTCTTAGATGAATCTTCTCCTTAGGATCTGCAGATCCCTTTGTTTATAACAAAAAAGTAGGAAAGGGCAACAGGAAGGATGAAAAGACAAAATCCTTTTGTGGAACATTGAATTCCACCTAATACTTTCAGATATTCAAAATATTGTCAGAAATATTTTTAATAATAAAAAAATTACTCTTACAAAAAAGCACTTGGCAGAAGTATAGCCTTTCATTCCAGCTTAATCAAAATTATTTTTTGATTTGGAGCATAATATCTAATTACGTGACTTATGCCTTATCTGTCGATCTGTAAATGAAACATTTAACATCTATAAAGTCTGTGGTCTCACAAATGCCCAAGATTCTTGTTCATAAATATACTCAAAATCTAAACAAAGTTTAGTACCCATATCAATCACTCAGAAAGCAATCACGGCTGCCAGAGAATAGCATGGATGAATAAAGTGTCAACAGATTTTGTCCATTTGCAATCCACTCTCTGGTTCTGTGATAACCAAAATCCACTTGATCCTATTCCAACGAAAAAGGGGAGTGAAATTATAGATAGTCCTTAACTTGAAAAGGAATGAAAAAAAAGACTAGGGAGTGACATGATAGCAAACTTCCAATATTGGAGGGGCTGCCACAGAGAGGAGGGGGTCCACCTATTCTTCAAAGCACCTGAAGGCAGAACAAGAAGCAATGGATGGAGACTAATCAAGGACAGAAGCAGCTTAGAAATAAGGAGAAACTTCCTAACAGTGAGGACAATTAACCATTGCAATAGCTTGTCACCAGAAGTTGTGGGTGCTCCATCACTGGAAGAAGAGATTGGACAGCCATTTGTCTAAAATGATGTAGGTTCCTGCCTGAGCAGGGGTTTGGACTAGAAGACCTCCAAGATCCCTTTCAGCTCTATTCTAATTGATTGATTGATTAATATCCATACAGATGAAATGTTTGCACTGAGTACTATTAAAATGGATTGAGATTATTAATTTGATTGAGAAAAGATTCATTCTACATATATTTTGCCAATTGACCACTCAGCTAGCCTACTTCACACTCACAGTATGATGGACTACTTTTATGTATAATGGTGACATTATTTTTTATTTGTTGGCTATCTTAATCACTTTGTGATTTCTTTTCCTCTAGTTGCAGACATTTAATATTGCTAAATCCTGCAGAGAAGTACAGGACTTAACAAATGGTGTAGCACTGGCATATGTTCTTCATGAAATGTAAGTTATTATTTTTCATTATTGAACATGCATGCCACCTGATTCCCAGTGACTCTGGGTGACTCACAACAGTGAAATTTCAATACAATTAAAAAGAAGGAAAAAAGTGACAAGAATGACAGAGCAGATAGAATGAAGCAGGGAATCTCAATTCCCTCATCAAAGGTGTTGTTGAAGAGTCAGGCCTTCACTGCTTTTCTAATGAACAGCAAAATAAGAGAATACCTCTTTCCAGAGGGTAGATGATGCTACAGAAAAGGTGCACTTCTTCCCAATAGATGATATTGTTTAGTAAAAGGAATTAGAAGTACCAGTGCTGAATCAGTCGGCTCGATGCTATGGGAGACAAACAGTCCATCAGGTAATTATGCTAAATGCCAAGTATAAGTAACAGCCAATACCTTGACATGTACCCAGAAACAGACTGACAACTAGTGCATCTCATGAAGCAGAGATATTAGATAGGCATACTGGGTGGGCAAGCTGGAAGTGAGCTTTTCAGGCCAAACAGGAGCTAAATCTTGAACAAAACACGAGAAGTAGCTAGAAGTGAACTGTCTGCCAATCATAATTGCTTATTTAATTTTACTCATGGGGGATGCACACATGCATTTAACACTTTTAAGGGCTTTGTGTGTTGCAAAGTTTGACACCTCTGAATCATTTTAAATGATCTGCATTATATTAAAGCATGGATTCAGTTAAATGAAAACAAACTTCTGAGAGGCTGTTAATTATTTAAAAGAATTATTAAATTAATATCATGCATTACCTTATTGAAAATATCATATGTTACCATATTACTCTATGGGAAAACAAATAGGGAGAAAGTGACAGTTGCAGAAATTGGGCCACCGTAAGAGACTGGGAAGATGGAGGAGATAAGAGCATGCTCAGATTACTTGTAGAAGTACAAAACAATATTTAAAACATATATAGAAAACCCTGAAGACTTATTCTATCCAGTAAAAACTGTACATAGTTATCAACTTTACAATACCATAAATATTGGATGTCTGTTGAGGAAAAAATAGCATTAGCTTCTAGAGACTCTAAAGTTTATAGAACTGAAGAAGGGCGTAGGTGATTAGCTAAATTTCCAAGGAGAAACATTTCTTGTTGTGGAAGAAAATGGGAGATTCTACTGGCAGTTAAATTTAAATTGAAAGTTGGAAGAAAAGATACTCTTTTAGTACTCTTCAAGGGTTTTGTCACTTCCTAGCTATTCTGGGGTGCATATAGTAGAAGGCCACATGTGCTTGTCACCACTCCATTTTCAGAAACCTCCCCTAAACTGCAAAGCACTATATCACTAGATACAGTCCAATTTGCTTTCCACATACAACCTCATTTTTTACTGATTATTGCAGCAAAACAAGATTGAAACTGACCAGTGAAATTCAGTTTCACCACCCCCCAAAAAATTAATAGAGTCTGATTTTATTTCAGCGATCCTGCCTGGTTTGACAAAACTTGGCTAAGCCGTATTAAAGCAGATGCTGGTGAAAGCTGGAGAATAAAGGTAATGGATTATCTTATTGATACATACAATATTTACATAAGCTATAATGCTGATGTTAAAAATATAAATAAACATAACTTAGATTATTTGATACTGCTTGCATGTGATTCAGAGTATTCCTAGACCAAACATGCTGTATGTATCATTTTGCTTAAACTTCTTTATATCCTTGGGAAAGATCCCAGATAAGAACAATAAACATAGAAGTACCAGATTGTGCATGGGTTTTTGTTTTTCCTGTAGATCAGGTTGCTGGATTCTTTTGAGGCTATGGGTTCAAATAATAATCATGACATCTGTTGATAACGCATCTGAAACCTCTATATTATGTCCAGCTTGGATGAGGTCAGTTGAAATTAAATAGGACTTTACTGCCAGAAGTACCAATGAAGGGGAAGTGCATTGGCCCCTCTCACACTTCAGAAAGTGGGTAGATTGGGCTCTCCTGCCAGAAGGGCAGTAGACTGATCCCTCCTATCTTAGCCATTAAAGGCCTGGTAGACTGATCCCTCCAAGCCATGCATGCATTGTTTTTATTTTGAAGGCAGTTACTATTTTTTTTCAATTTACATGTGGGCAGTGGATTTTCACAGGCCTGTTTGATCCTCCAGAGCAGTTAATTGTCCATTCATGCCTTAGATTACATTACCATAGAAAAGGATTCAATATAATGTTTCATAATATAAAGGAACACAAATCAAGCACCTATTTTCTGGTAATTGGAACAATTATGTGATTTTTGAGGCTCATGATGCTGCTTTCAGATGTTGCATCTATCTTCCTCCGCCTGCAAGTGCATACATAGCTATGTTGCTTCTTTTTTATTGAATTCTATTTTATTTACACATTTTAGTTCATGAATTTACATTGTTACTATAAATGGATTGAAGAATCTAATAATACCAATTATAAACAACATATAAAATCCTTTTACAAAATATAGCAAATGTTTTCTTGAAGCCTGACTGCAATATATTAACAAATTCAATCCATCCAGGAGACCAACTCCTAATTGACATTGGGCAAGCATTTTATTTGAAGGATGATTTGGATGGCTTTGCCTAACATTATTTCTCCATCACAGTTTTACCTCCTACACATCTGAAAGACAAGCTTGAGGAAGAAATAAAGAGATGGGGAAATGTCACCATAATAGACCATAGAATGTTTTAATATGAAAGTTTGAACAAAATATAAAACAATTCAATATTTTCCCTAATAAATAAAATAACGTTTTCCATTCTAAAGCAGACAAAAAAAATAGGGGTGTGCATTTGCTTGCTCTATGAAAGTGTTGTGTTACATTTTGTTTTTTACTTTATTCCCTGTGCTTGGATTTATCACATTTGTAAAGCTAAATTTTCTTTTGGTAGAGTTGATTTTGTTAGAATGATGGTATTTTAAGTGGTATATTGCATTTGGTAGAGTATGTGCAACTAACATGATTATATTTGTAGGAGTTAAATTTGTTGAATAAAGATTGCATTTCAGAACATTAATTATAACTTTCAAATATATGAAAATAGTGTATTCTCACTCAATTGTCATTTTAAATATTTTAGGCTAGCAATTTGAAGAAGATTCTTCAAGGAATTATGGATTATTATCATGAGGTATGAAAAACCATAATCTGTAAAATATGCTTCTTTATCATCTTAGTTATAAATCTCAGTTTGCAGAATATTTTATCTATTATTTTCATGTCTACTATGCATGTAAAACTTCCATGGATGAGCTTAACTTTGATGTTCTATTACTAATATTTTATTCCATGAAGATTTTATAAGTTTTGTATTTATTTGAAAAAGAAAATATTTTTTAGAAAGTATTTTTGTTTTCCTATCTCTTCCCACGTTAGATGCTATGTTGTAATGATCAGTATTCAGGTTTTTTTAAAAAAAGTTCAGTTGCAGTACTTATTACTGGTGAATTTCAGTAAATGTAACATTTGTGTGAGGTATAATATGAATGAAGAAATGTCCTCTGCTATAAAAAAGCAATTCTCAAAACTTAAGGTTTACTCTCCTTCCAAAGTATTCTAACTAAATTTGTTTCTTCAGGGAAGTGTACTGAGTGAGGAGTTGGTATAGACCAAGTAGTCTCAGCCTATCAGATATTGAAACTCTGTGGGTGACTTTGGGCAAGTCACAATCTCTTGAACCAACCAGTCCTGACAGAGTGGCTGTAAAAGGAAAAAAAATAACTACATGTGGTGTGAGCCCTCAGGAGGAAAGCTGTGATATAAATTCAACAATAACAAATCATTTCATTATAACATAACTTTGGGCTTCCTTTTAAAAAAATGTTTTTTTTTACAGTTTTTGACTCAGCAAATCTCAGAAGATCTTCTTCCTGATTTAAACCAAATCTCTGAACATTCTAATCCAGTAGAGCTTGGCAGGTTATTGCAGCTCATTTTAGGCTGTGCAGTCAACTGTGAAAAGAAGCAAGGTAAATGTTCTCCTCTGAATAAACAGCTCAATTTGTCTCTTATATCAGTGAAACCAAAATATTAACTCTTTCATTTCTGGATGAAGCAAAGTTAAAAAAAAGTAATATTTAGACTGTCTAAATGTTTAAATATTTAGGCTTGAGAGGTGATCTGAAGCATGTTTTTGGAAAGTATGCAATACATGAAGCAGAATGAATATATTATTAGCATAGAAATTTTGTTAAATATTTTTAAGTTGCATTGTCATCTAATCATTGCCCAAGCAAGAGAGAGCCAAGCAAGGAAAACAAAACGAACCCCTTCTGGTTCACTCCAACAAGAGAAGTGTTAGTACTTCAAGTGATTGATAGCTTGCACTTGAAATATTTGGGGAGATGATGTGTCTGCACATTTATGGTTATAGCTATGTTGTCCAATCACACCCACTTCATGTTTTCTTGGAAAGTAAATTCCCTTTGAAAATTAACTAAGCCTGTTTAGAACCAAAAGAACAGTTAACTTTGGCTGTATTAGCATGCCATACCAATGTATGGTTTAGCATATCTTGAGTGGCAGTGTATTTATGTGCTCTCCTTTCCTATTGGGAAGCTGAATTCTATCCAATTGGCAGATATTGTCCATCAGCAGATGGATTTTGTTGGCTGCAATGCAAAGTATGTTGCTTAAGATCTTCAGTCTATCACAGTAATGCAGAACTGCAGAATGCAAGATAGCTAAGATTCAACTACAGAGAGGACTTTAGAAATGAACTGCAGACAAGGCTGTCCATTTATGTGTAAGGTGTCCTGGGTCTTTTTTTGTTGTGTAGGATATCTCGTTTAAAACAAATCTTGCTTTGTAGAACATATACAAGTTATAATGACACTAGAGGAGTCTGTTCAGCACGTCGTCATGGCTGCTATCCAAGAGGTAAGAAAAAAGTTAACAGAAATATTGGAATTGATTCCTTTAAAAAAGGGGTAGGGGGTGGGGGGCTGGAGTTATCTAGTGTTGCAGTAGAGATAAGACAACTAATATTACTCAAATATTTGTGAATTCTAGCCTTTCATATGTACATATGTTTGTTTAAATTATGTAATGATAGTTATTTAAATTGGCAGTGAAAAGGCATGTGTGAAAAAATGTGAAATGCGCATTGAATATAGATTATTTCATATATTTTAAGAAAAATAATATCAGCTAATCTCTTACGAACCTGTTTTAGACCATGGATAATTATGAATTCTGCCTTAATTTTTTATTGTTACAGTTAATGAGCAAAGAGATTTTGGGCTTTGTTGCAAGTGATATATCCAGTGATGTGGAGCAACAGGTAACTGATTACACTATCTTTTTAGCTTTTAGTAATCTTTTCCTGTAATTTCTGATGAAAGTCTAGTTAATGAATTTATCACTGTATGTACTTTTTCATTTCTGGAAACCTGATAGGAGACAAGTACTGGAAGAAACATTCTATTGTGTAATACAGATCACCTAATTTTCCCCCAAATCTGTCACAATCCATTATGTTTGATGGTTCAGCAGTGAGAGAGAGAGAGGAAGAAAAAAAGAGAAAATGTATTTATTAAGGGAATAAGTTGATTTTATGAACGTTTTCATAGGAGGCTGCCATGACTGCTGATCTCAGTATGATAATAACTCATCCCAACTTATGTTTGAGAGAGAAAGTGTAACAAGGAGAGAAGGGGCATTGAGGTGGAAAGAGAGGTCAGAGAGAGGCTGGGAGTCCTAAATGTCCATCTTGCAGCAACACAAGTTTAGAAATATATTTAGTATCTCTGTAGGATAATATTTAAGGGAATATAGATTTATTATTAAAAGGTGGTTTATATATTTTATAAGCCATTTGCATTCTTATATAAATGTTATTTTGCTCTCTTTGTTTAACTATTAACCTGGAGTGCTATGTTCCTTAAAGAAAAAAGTAGGGAGAAAAATAAAAGCATTTTAAAACCAAAATAGTTTTGCTGGTGGCAACAACAGAAGTACATTTTGCAGAGATAGGGATATTTTGATTATTTTAAAGAATAAGAAGATCATAAGAAAAAGGTTCCAAGGACCAGGAAAGTATATTACAGAGACAAATATGATTACCTAGAAGGTATGATCATTACCAACTTGCCTTCTATTTAATCAACATTCTTTTTCCCCTGAATACCCATAAGTACATTTCACATTTACTGGACATAAGGTCAAGAAATTTGTTTTTCTAAATGTTTGAAAATGATCATCTCAACATTTTTAAAGCTGAAAAGAGCAGTGGAAGAACTTAATGGAGTCATTGCAGAAAAAGAAGAATTGAAGCAAAGATGTCAAGAACTAGATTTGCAGGTAACTATATTTTTCCAAGTACATTTCATTAAAGAAAATATAGTTGATTAATATTTACCTTAAATGCCTACAATCAGATTGTCTTAAAAACATCTTCTATTGTGATTGAACACTCTGATGCTTTGTTTTCCTATAGTTTATATTAGTTATGATATTCCTCATGTTATTGTTTTAGTACTTAAGGACTTTTTTCTATGGAATTAATGTCCAACAGTCTTTCATTGTTATTTTGAATGTGTTTTATTGCAGATTTTAGAAATAATATTTTGTAGCTTTTTCCTCTATACATTTTATATAGAATGTTTAGAATACTTTTAAAAATACTTAAGATGTAAATCTATTGTAAGCTATAAATACTTGTCCCTGACAACAATTATTAATAAAAATGAATATAATGATTCTGAATGTATTCGTACCTATAACTGATTGCAGTTCATTTTTATAGCTTAGGAAATCTGATATCATTTGACAAAGACAACACAATAATTTAATGCCACTGTGCTATACGAAATATGAGTATTTATTTGAAAGTCAAAATATACATACTTACTGCTTAATCTAATTGTTAATAAATTCATTTGTAAGGTCTCTGTGTCCCATGATATTTTACAAGAATTTAAGAAAGGTAGGTTTATATTTATTTCAGGAAGACATAACCCAAAGAGTACTTTTCATTTTAAATATCAGTGAACTAACATGTAATGTGCTGTGATGTTTTGCTGTATTACAATTAACATGGTGGCTTTCACCACAAAACATACTTATGGGGCTGTTTTGTTAATATGAGAATCCTTCTTTGATTGTTAATATACTTACAGTATTGTTGTGCTCTTTCTAGCTTGTGATATTTTCAGAAATATTTGCAAAATGCATGAATCTTTTTATCCATTGATCTATAGATGTGATGCTGTCTAAATTTTACTTAATGCTACTTGTTTTGGCTCTTGGAATTGCTTTTTACACAGCTATTCACTACTAAGTATTATTATTACTCAGTTCTCTGCTTTGTTATCTTCACCAACATTTTTCTACATGCTAATAATGCTTCCCTTTTTAATCCCTTTTCTGCTTCTAGAGAAATATGGAAATTTTATCTGGGTGGATTTTGATCTGATTCAACAATTCTTGTGTTTTTATGTCAGATGAAGGAAAGGTGTCTTGCTGGATCATTCCTGAGTCTACTTGGCTCAGTTCTAATATCATTTAAGACTGTTTTGAAGTTCTTCCCTTATTTGCCACTGCATAAGTCTGGAAGACTTTTTCCATGTTGATTTTGTTTTGTTACTGTGACTGGTAATCTTGATTATATAAGTCCTAAGTGTTGCTGATTTAGAACAGAAGAGCTACAAATAGAGGATGGATGTGCAGCTAATGGTTCTATATGTGGATTCACAGAGAGAAGTGCAAGAAACAGAGAAATGGAAATACATATACAAAATAACAAGGATTGCACTTGATTTTATGTAACTGCATAGTGTACACTAATTAATGCAATCATTTTTGTGCTTATCTGCTAATCTGTATTAAATATATGTTTAATTTAGGAAGCAGATAATTTGACTGGAGGTTAGTCACTTCTTTTTCTGAGATAAAAATCCCTTGTGCCAATATTTGAATAATTACACACTGTTAATGATCTTGATGACTTTATAATTCTGAAACGGATTCTGGATCTTTAGGTGGCTGCCCTTCAAGAGGAAAAATGCAGTTTAATGTCTGAAAATGAGATAATGAATGACCGATTGGATCAGTTAGATGGTTCATTTGATGATACCAATACAGCAGTTGCCAAAAAGTATTTTCATGCACAGTTACAACTAGAACAATTACAAGAAGAAAATTTCAGGTATGAATTAATGTAACACAGCCACTTTTTCTATCACTGTTGCAGCTTGAGTTGTTTACTGAAACATAATAGAAAATGTTTCTGAAGTGCTACCTAATGCAAAAAGCTATAGTATAGCTTTTGTACATTCCCCATTTTAAATTCTGAAAATTTACATATTTCTGAAGTTATTGTAGTTTTTGCAGTGCTAGCTATGGTCTATTAGGTCTGGAGCTGTCAAAGACCAGCCTTCTCTTATATTATCCTGTTCATTTATGACTATTTCTTGAAGAGGCCTTGCCCAGTTATCTGTATCCCATAGAGATTCATATTGTTTTCTTCAGTAATTGCACATATTCTGTAGATGCAGTTTCCAGAGAGATTATTATAAAACTAATATAGTCCATTCCATGTGTTGGGATGATGTTATGAACATGTATAAAGCATTGGGATTGTTCATACTGGCTATTATGTGAGCATTCTTTTAACTCATACCATCTCCAAGTTGAGTAGAGTCCACATGAACTGCTTGAGCCAAGTTTATTGATCTATGCAAGGGATGGAATACAAGGTTCTACCCTCTGAGAGAGTGCCAAGACAAATCTTATATAATGGACTTATTACAGGAAAAAGGACAGTATAACCCTTCCATGTCATAACCCAGCCAAATCCATGTCTGTAGCGATCTAGCATTTTTAGTCTTTGATTTGTTTAGTTAGCAACCTTGAGTAACTGTCAGAACTGACAAGGAGTCAGTTTCCTCACCTCTGGTACAAAAGTCCCAAGTTTGCAGTTTTAGTTCCTTAGAAGGTTCTATTTTATTCTCAAGCATTAGGTTAAGCATTGATGCTTTTCTCAAGTCATTCCTCTTAGGCCAAACTAGTTTATTAATTATTTGCTCTTTCACCACTACCAGATCTCATTGATCAGACATTACATTCAGTTCATATTTTTTCCTACTGTACATGTGTAATATACTGCTTTTTATTATTGTAATCTTTTGTTTTGGTTCTTTGCTTACCTCATCCATCTAATGACACTATGTACATAATTTCGCATTACTATATGGTTAAGATCTATAACCTTCAAATTTAGTGAGAACCATCAACCAATGGAACAGCTTGCCCTCAGAAGTTGTGGGAGCGCTATCACTTGAGACTTTCAAGAAGAGATTGGACTGCCATTTGTCAGAAATGGTGTAGAGTCTCCTGCTTGGGTGCGGGGTTGGACTAGATGACCTATAAGGTCCCTTCCAACTCTGATTATCTGTATTTGTATTTTAAAAATTTACATGATCACCTATCCTATTTGCCATAATTTTGGGCAACTTATAAAAGCAGTGACAAGAACATACAAACAATAAAACCTATATATTCCCCCCACCCTGCTCAACCCCGAAATTCTGGGTTCCCTAAAACACAACCCCAGATATTTTTTAAAACAAGAACACAATCTTTGGACTCCAGCCTTAATATGTCTCAATGCCTGTGTGAAAATCCAGCTTTTAAAGAACTTTTGGAAAACTAGAAGGATGGGTGCCTTCCAGATTTTAGAGAGGTGGAGGGTGTTCCACAGGGTGTGGGACTAATGTGCCATTACTGAGTAGTTACATATCCCAAAGTTGTATTATGGTGTCAATTTTGAGTTTGCTTTATTTTTTTTATAAAGGTTGTAAATCATTGCTTTAGATGTTTAATTTTTAATAATGCAGAAACTGTTTACGGTCTTTATCTTTATGACGTAGAAACTGACATAAAAGTTACAATACTAAGATTACATTTCATTTGCCCCCAATATGCTTGCATATGAAAAATTATACAAATTTCTGTGCTTAAACTTTTCCATATATTTTTATGAATTATACCATAATGTTTTATACTAAGGAAGTTGATAGTAAATCCCTTTCTATTAATTTTGTTTTTGCAAAGACTTGAAACTACAAAAGATGATTACCGTGTTCATTGTGAAGAGCTTGAGAAACAACTGATTGAGCTGCAACATCGAAATGATGAACTGACATCTCTGGCAGAAGAGTCCCGGGCTCTTAAGGATGAAATTGATGTTCTTAGGTATGCAGAATAAATCCAGTCCACTATGTTACTATCTCTTTAATATGTAGTATTCTATCATCTTGGAGTTTTCAAAGAATATACCAAGCTCTTTCAGCTGCTGCCCTTCCCCCACATTTATTTATTAATTTCCTATCTTTCCTGAGAGAGTGTCTGGCCCAAGTCACCCAGCCACTTTTCATGCCTAATGCAAGACTAGAACTCATAGTCTCCTGGCTTTTAGTCTGGTGCCTTAACCACTAAACCAAAGTAATACATTGTATATTGTTTCCCTTTGCAGCTACACCTGTTTTTAATAGTTTAATTGAGAGGATTATTCACAAACACTATTGTCATTTACTTACATTTATATCATTGGTGCAGTAAGGTCATTACAGAAGCGGCATAAATTATAGGAGAAAGTGGGTGTAGTGTGTTTTATAGTACTGACATCTGCAAAATCGAAGACTCACTGTATTGTCCATCTCAAAGCCTTCCAGATACTCTCATCTCAGGATTCACTGTTACTCGGGGCACAGTAGATGTGAATTCTAAGGGAGACAGACTAACTTGTTTGGGACTCATCAACTTAGTGATGTATGGAAGAGCTTTCATTATGACATAGTACAATAACTTCCTTCCTTTTTTGCAACATTCAGAACACCCAAGATTCTGCCACTGAAATTTGGCAGCAAACTGTTAAATTCTGTCTTTGTCTTTGTCATGTGCTCACTATTCAATTTTTTCCTAGGTATTTGGTTCTATTTCCTAAATAATACAGCAACTAACATAAGTCTTTGCTTCCAATACTTAAAGTTTTTATTTTATATTCTCAATAGACTTTGTTTCTTGTAGATTCTTACATGTAATACTTAAAATTGTTCTAGAGTAACAAATATTTAATATGGAAATTGCAAATTACTTTTATTTGCATGTCTTATAACTGGTAGCTTATGTTGTATAAAATAATACACCAGATTGTCATTCAATCTCTAGCTAAGATACTAATTTTGAATTAAGTATTGAAGGAATCTTTTAACTCTGCTAAACAAACCTCCTAATTTCAGTTGGGTATCACAGCATTTTAGCTTTCATAGTATTTCTGTATTCACTAATAATAGCCTCTTGAAATGTATGAAACCTCTCTGGGGAGCCTGTGACTATTTTCTTCCTTCAATATAGAAGACCTTTGATTCAAAAGGAAAGCCTACCCTGAAGTGGCATGGATCATTGCCTAGTAAAAGGAGGAAGTCATTCATGACTGCAGTTGATATTCCAGTTTTAATTATGTAGAACTGAAAAGTCCTGTTTTCTGTTTAGTTTATCATGCTGGCAATTTGAACCCGAGAGAAAATATTTTATAAATAAGATCTTACTTTTCACTTAAGTATTTGCATTTTGTTGTCTGATGGCTCAATTATGCTTTTGAAATAACTGAATATGTTGTTATTGTAGGACTGTTGCTGATAAAACAAATAAACTGGAGTCAACGGTTGAGGTGTATCGCAAAAAGTTGGAAGACTTGAATGACTTTCGGAGACAGGTGAAAATACTTCAGGAAACAAACATGATGTATATGCATAACACAGTTAGCCTAGAAGAAGAATTAAAGAAAGCAAATGCAGCTCGTGCACAGTTGGAAACTTACAAAAGGCAGGTAAGAAATGTTTCCTTTCATCTTGTTTGAATTTCTGTGTTTTCTTCGTACTATTTCAGTCGAATAAAAGTCTTCACTTTTAGGTCTAAAAAAGCTGAGGATGAAAGGTGATTTCCTCCTTATGTTGTCCTTGCAAACATTTTTATTGTTTATATCAACAGTACTTCACTCATATTCATTTTGTTTGAATAAGGTAACCTTATTGGTAGATTTAGCATTACCAGTAACACTTACATGTCTTCAACTGTGCAGTTAGTTGTATTAAGCATAGAATCATGAAAACTAGTGCCATAATTCTACAAGACCTATGTTCTATTAATTGAATCTGTTGACCTAAATTTCTAAGTATTAAATGATGTATGATGAGATGAAATGCTTCAGAAGAACAATTAACTACAGGTATTCTTTGATTTACGACTACAATTGAGCCCAAAATTTATGTTGATAAGCAGTGATATTTGTTAAGTGAGTTTTGCCCCATTTTAGGACCTTTTCTTGTCATAGTTGTTAAGTGAATCACATAGTGAATCTGGCTTCCCCATTGATTTTGCTTAGCAGAAGGTCACAAAAAGTGAAGACGTGACCTTGGGACACAGCAACGGTCATAAATATGAACCAATTGTCAAGCATCCAAACTCTGATAATGTGACCATGAGGATGCTGAAATGGTTGTAAAGTGTGAAAAATGGCCATAAGTCACTCTTTTCAATGCCATAGTAACATCGAATGGTCACTAAATGAACTGTTTTAAGTCAAAGACTACTTGTAGTGGATATATTCCATTTAACTGGGGAAAAATTGATTTCCAGCTAATGCTGAAAAGATTACAGGTTCTCATGAAGATAATGAAATCCTGATTGTAACACTATTTCTGCTCCAGTATTACAGAAGAAGTTATTTCAAATTACCAAGTTCTAAAACCTTTATTGGTTTTCTTTTTAAACCAGATCCAGGAACTTCATAACAAGCTCTCTGAAGAATCCAAAAGAGCAGATGCACTAGCTTTTGAAATGAAACAATTGGAAGAGAAGCATGAAACATTAATTAAAGAGAAAGAGGTGAGGTTTCTACTAATGTGGAAATACAGCTTTCAAAATATTGGGAAGTCAAGATATCTATGTGGATGGCACAGAGGAAGTAGGTTACTTAGAATGTTGAGTCTCGGAAAATTTGCAATGTAATGATGAATTGTTTTAGACCAGGGGTGTCAACTCGATCGCGTCGCAGGCCATATCATGATGTATCACGAAATGTTTTTGCCTTTGTGGAGCTGGGGTGGGCATATGCTCCGTGGGCTGTATCCGACCCGCAGTCCTCCAGTTTGACAGGCCTGTTTTTAAGCCATCATAGAAGATGTTACCATACATTATGAAAACTGCTTTATTCTTTTTGGAAATGATGTTCTATATTCTATAACAGAATCATGTTATTAAGAGTTATTCTGGGATATCATTTTCAGGTGCAGAAGCAATTAAAGCTATCATACAATATTAACGCAAGTATTTTGATATGCATCTACCATTATCAAATGACTTTTTATTTTCAGAGATTAATAATTCAACGTGATGCATTGAAAGAGACCAATGAAGAGCTCAGGTATTCACAAATGCAGCAGGATCATCTGAACCAAACAGGTACTTAAAAAAAATATTTAATAATAATAATAATTTATTCGACTTATATTTAGGATCATTTTTGCTTTGACTCCATAGAAAGTAGTCTCATGATCTTGCTTTATGCTATCAGGTGTATCTACTATGAAAAGCCATGAAAATCTTGCTGCTGAAATTCTGCCTGTGGAATTTAGGTAAGAGACGTAAACACATGTAAAATGAAGTATGAATCTTATTTATAATGTGATAGAATATCAGACAATATAGAAATCCCATATTCTTATAAAGATAAAACCCTAAATATTGGAAAGAGGGATTTCTAATTTGAATCAATTTAGAAAACATCTGTACTCTCAATTAAAAAGAAAGTAATCAATAGAAGAAATACAGTGATAAACATAATTCTGTATCTCTGGTTACAAACGAGACTGGATTTTTACAAATTTCATTATATTGCTTTATAGTGTTAAGTCTTTCCTGGTAAGAGCCCATCCAGAGGATCAGACATGTATCAGCAAAGGAATAAGTTGATACTGCAGATTTATTAATTTATGGAAGAATAAAGCCTGATTCTATTTCTTTACCATCACTGTTTCAACCAATGGGGTTAGAGGCTGCTTTTGAGGAAGAAGTCTATGTGCATGTCTATCTGCTATTTTTAAGAGGTTTTCTTGGGCCTTTCTGCTGAAATGAAATTAACACATGACTAGGTCTGCAAACAGATTTTAGTGCATAATATCACATCAACTGTCAATTGTATTGTAATATTCAGTAAGCCCTGTTTTATAATGTTGGAGGAAAATGCAGTATTTTGTCTGCTTACAAAGTTTATTTTAAATCTTAGAGAAATGTTCATTCGGCTTCAACATGAAAACAAGATGCTTCATTTGCAACAAGAAGGATCGGAAAATGAACAAATTGCAGGGCTTCAAGAGAAGCTGGAACAAAAAAATCGGATGATAAATGAATTAGAAACTGAAAACAGGTGATTCTCCTTCATATAACATTGATTTAATACTATTTTTAATAAAAAAAGGGCCTTGGTGGTGCAGGCTGCTAAATGCCTAGCACTTAAGTTCCAGCTGCCTGCAATTACTGCAGGCTCGAATCCCACCAGGCTCAAGGTTGACTCAGCCTTCCATCCTCTCGGGGTAGGTAGATTGAGGACCCAAGATTGTTGGGGGCAATAAGCTGACTTTGTAAAAATGCCTCTAAGTAATAAGCAGGCATATACAATGGAATGAAGGCTATTGCTGAGCACATTGGGTTGTATCCCAAAAATTGTAAGCAGCCCTGAGTCTTGGAGAAGAGGCTGACATATAAATCTAATTTTAAAAAAATACAAAAAATTGTGAGAGACACAGAAAACATACTGAATGATAGAAAGCACATGAAAGACTGATTGGCTCCACACTGATGGGTGCAATTGGATTGAAAGTGGACTTTCCTACTCAGTCTACTCTTAGAGTTGTTTATAAATATTAAATGGGTCCCTGTCTAAATGAAGTAGACTGTGATTCACTGGGAAAGAGAGATCCTTAAAACGTAGGGCCAGACAGTTTCTTTGAGTGGAACTCTCTCAGCTGCACTTACCTCTGATTTCCTTTCAGTTCCTGTATGACAAAGTACAGATGTTCCTCACTTACTGACCATTCATTCAGCAACCATTCAAAGTTGCAATGGCACTGAGCGAGTTGTGCTTACAACTAGTTCCAACTATCGCTATTTATATATATATATATATATATATATATATATATATATATATATATATACATACATACATACATACATACATACATACACACACACACACACACACACACACATATGTACACATACATACATACACACACACACATACATATTTGGATTTATATGCCGCCCCATCTCTGGGGGAACTTGGGGCGGCTTACACAAAAACATATACATAATATAAAACTTATTCCAAATTTACCTAATCCAAATAATTCTAAAATATTAAAATTTCCCAAAATTAAAAACCCCAACCCCGCTCAATCCAGGCTGGCCTGTGAAAACAGCCAAGTCTTTAGATCACGGCGGAAGGAGCGCAGGTCAGGGGCCAGATGTAGCTCCAGGGGTAGTTGGTTCCAAAGGGTGGGCGCCCCCACAGAGAAGGCCCTCCCCCGGGGGATCGCCAACCAACATTGTCTGGCCGACGGCACCCCCAGGAGGGCCTGCCTATGAGAGCGTCCGGGCGATTGGACCTCGATGCTGGTAGGAGGCGCTCCTGCAAGTACCCCAGACCCAAGCCATGTAGGGCTTTATAGGTTAACACCAGCACCTTGAATCTTACACGGAGGGCAACTGGCAACCAATGCAAACTGTGCAGGAGGGGTGTCACATGGGAGAATCGGGCCGCTCCCATCACCGCCCGTGCGGCCACATTGCAATGCCCCAGCAGTCATGAGATTGCTATTGCTTGGCTACCAGCTTGCAGTTCTGATGGTGGCTGTGTCCTATAGTTACATAGTTGTTATTTGAAACATTCCTTACTGGCTTCCCACAGTTAAAATCAATGGGAAAGCCAGCAGAGTAGGTTTATGTTGCTCTGATAAGTCCTCCTGGTCTTCCTGTGCTTGCATCACACTGCAAGCACAGGAAGCCAGGAGGACTTATCAGAGCAACATTTATTTACATACAACCTACTCTGCTTGCTTTCCCATTGACTTTAATTGCACAATCCGTTCCCTGGGCTTTCTGCACTTGTGCCGTAGCATCCACCCTGCAGCTTCTTATGCTTGGATGTGGTCTGCACTAGGCCTCCAAAAACCCTCTAGTCTCCCACAATTAATGTGCAGCATACACATGCCTTCACCCTTCTTCGCCAAAAAAACCCTTTTCTCCTTAACCTGGGATTCCTGCCACTTTCTGGTTAAAGGCGACCCATGCGTCTTACAGTTATGACAGCAGCTGGGAATGTCACTATGCTATGCAGTCACTTTATGACTGCATTACTTAGTGACAACAATCTCAATTCTATTCATCATTGTAACCTGAGGATTATCTCTAATTTAATTAGCAGGGATAAGTCCCTCAATAGAGAGGTAGTCAAGGATGTTCTTGCTGCCAGCTAGAGTATGGGTGTTAATCTTGCAAGAACAACGATTTCATGCTTGAAGATTTGAACTCTATTAATAGTCTTACGATTAATGCTTTATGATAGACTGAGTAAGGAGCATCTTGGGGAGCTGCTGCAGCAGGTTGAAGACCTTCAGAAATCCTTGCAGGAACAAGAGTCCAAGTCAGAAAAAGAAAGGGTAGGTATGACATCGGAATATACAGGTAGTTCTTGGATTACGTCCATTTGTTCAGTGACTGTTCAAAATTATGACAGTACTGAACAGATGGTATTTACAGCAGGTCCTTGTACTGTGAGTGTTGCAGTGTGTCTGTGGTCAAATGATTGCGATTTATGAGATTCCCTGCTGGCTTCCCACAAGAGAAGTCAGTGGGGAAGCTGGCAGGTAGTTAGAATTCCAAAAGGTATTGTTTTCATGACCTTTGCAGTCCTCGCTTAACCATGGCAATCAGGACTGGCAGAGTTGCCATTGGCAAGTGATGCAGTCATATGATATTGCACTCCACAACCACAATTTTCATCGTAAGTGGAGCACCACCTATATTTCACAATAAAACATAAAAGTTCCAAATACTCTAATAACTTTAGTGTAAGTTATTACAGAATAAGAATGTGCAGGTGTTTGCTATATGAGTTTTTCTCTGCATAATTTATTCCAGTTGGAAGACTATTTGTGTCTATGTATACAAGAATCTGTTAACTTTGTTAATGGGATACTTTATTCTACAGAGAAGTAATTCTAACCAATAGTGATTTGTATTAAGGCTGTTTAAATTTGAACCTGAGTTGTCCTTTTGGAATATGGCCTCTGGCCAGTTCTAGGATGAAAATGCATTATCTGTATATATAAAAGTGAAATACCACTCCTGCATTATCACAAAATCTCCAGAACCGTAAAGCCTACAAACTTGAAATTTGGCACATATGTTCCTCTTGGCTTCTAGGTGCTCACTAAGAAAGGATTTTTCAAAATGACCATCAGAGCATTAGTATTTCATATATTATTATTAACACACTCTGATGCTAAGGAGTTCTACTGCCCCTCTCCACCTGAAAAGAAATCTGTTCCAAATGCAAAACACAAGCAGAGGAGAGGAGTTTCAGTTTTAGTTTCATAGCACCAAGCAGCTTTAGTGCAGAACAGTTGAGCCAAGTCATGCCTAGGCTCCTTGCTGTCTCCTTCTTGCTCACACAGCAAATACTGTTTCAGTTTCCAAATAGTCCTCAACTGTCTCACACACTGACAGGACACTAGCCAGATGAATACTGATGGATGCTGGTAGGCAGAGGCAGTATCCCCCCCCTTATTTTCCTCCCCAAAAACTAAGCCCAACCACATAGTTTTGTAGCGAAGCACAAGTATTGAGCTAGTATGAATATATGTATACAAATATGCACAGTGAGTTTATTTTTCTGAAAAAAGGAATATTCAGGCTTGGTTTCAGTGGGAATTGACAACTTTGATTAACAATCAGGAAAGATTTTTTATGTGTTTATAACTATGTCAGTCTTTAATCATTCCTTGGATATGGAATATCTTAAATTCAAAGTAAATATTCTGTCTTTTGTATGAATTGCAATTAAAACATGTATTTTACTTAAACACAAATACAAGTATATGACATATTTTAATGTTGAGAGCAATCAGTTCATGAACAACTAAGCAAAGTTTCAAAAAAGGAACTAATGTAATGCATGGCCATTCCTAAAAATCACAGGGCAATTAGGATATGGGAAAAACATAGACTGAATATAATTTTCTTTATTTGTATTGGACATTGAATAAAGATCCTGAAACATGGTCTATTCCAGTTATGTAATGAAGTAGGACTCCGTAATTTTTAATATTGCTCTACAGTGGGGTTGATCGTAGTTACCTCTTTGTATGTTTGTGTGTGTGACTGTTCATATGATCAAATAACGTTCTAGTCACTTTTATTTATTATTTGCAGTCCAGTCAGTTGAAGCAGAAGATAGCAGCCCATATGTAAGTGATACATTTATATTTCTTTGTATGCATGTGAGCAGACATGGAAACAAGACTTTTTAAAACTTATTTAACTAATCTTTTTTCCTTGTTTGTAACACCATTGTGGAATTGGAAGAAAATGCTGCTTTTATTAGTAGTAAAATATGTACGTAAAATGGGGGACCATAGACAAGGGGGTTTTTTTGCTGTTGTATGGTCCTCTCTGTTGCCTTCCCAGACATATTGATCTTGTAACTCAATAATTGCGGATTCCCCTTAGGCATTCCTCCTCCAAAACCTTGAGAGAGTCTGGGTTTGTTCATGGAATTCATGGCTGTTAGGATAACTATGTACTTCTCACCTATGTTATGACCTTAATTTGTTTTTTTAATAGCATTGTATTGGTTTTGGGATGGGATGCTGTGTTTTAGTGTTTCTTATAATTGTGAGGTGAGAAGGTAACATGCAATTTTTTATATAAAATAAAATGTCAATTATGTAGCTTTTTAATTAAAAGAAGCCATATACTTTCAGGGAGAAATTAAATGAAGTCCACGATGAACTGCAGAAGAAGGAAGCTCTTCTTGCAGACCTGCAACCAGATTTAAATCAAAATGGTAAAGTGATGTTTTACCCCTTTCACTTTTTGCTTCAGGTATACATTATTCCTAGTGCATATATAAACTTTGGAGGACATGAAGCTTTCTCTGTTTGATGTCTTTTACTACCCAGTATATTGATAAAATACTGCAAATATATAAATTTAAGGCTATATCCCTTTTTTCTTCATTCTTAAAAGTCATATTTTATTAAATGCAGTACGCATGATAACTTTGAGCTGTATTTCTGAATACTACAGTGAATGCAGCTGGTTGTAAGGCAAAATGAGGACATTGTGATCCCTCAGATGTTTTATTAAAATCCAAATTTTATCAGCATTAATGGGATCGCAATCTGTACTCTTAATGGATTACAACTAATTACTGATCATTTAGGCCTCCAGAGCTAACAGTATTCACATGTTATTGGTTGTTCCAGATGTGGATATTTATCTCTACTAATATTACGTTGGGTTTTCTAATAATAGCACAAAAAATAGAAGAATTAGAAGCTGCTTTGCATAAGAAAGATGAAGATATGAAATCAATGGAAGAGAGATATAAGATGTATTTAGAAAAAGCAAGAACTGTGAGTATTATTTTCTATAAACCAATGAATTATTTAAGAATTCTTGAACTGGAAAATGGTTCCACTCCCACTTCTCCTCTTTGAAAGCTATATTAGTTCTCTATTCCATACTTAAGTTTCCTAATTTAGTTAACTATGTGGCAGTATCTAATTAATCTTTTTTCTACCATTCAGTTGTGCCTGATTGTTGGAGACTCCCTATACAAATCCTTGCAGTTTTCTTGGCAAGATTTTTCAGGAGTGATTTGCTATTGCCTGCTTTCTAGGGCTGAGAAAAAGTAACTGAATCAAAGTCTCTCAGCGGGCTTCGTACCCAAGGCGGGACTAGAACTCACATTCTCCCGACTTCACACCTGATGCTTACAACAAAATGGTTTGCAGTTGTGATCTAAAATAATTAAACAAATAAACAAACGCTCAAACCCTCAACATTAGCTTATTGTGCTTTTCTAGGAAAGGTTTATCTCATCCCGGAAAAAGGAAATAAAATAAAATCTGTGGCACTCTGGATTTTTACTTCAATCACGGATAGCTTTATCAAAAGGATATATGCACTATATCCGTTCCATTTAGATGAAGGATTAATAAGAAATGTTTAATCCCTTCAAACTATGTCATAGACATCACGTATGATAGGTATCAGAAAGCTTTTTCTCAGCTAGACTGAACCCATAAAAGCAAGAAAAGCAGAGCAAATTTGTTGATGTAAATAAATGGAAATAGAATCAATAGACTGGAGCTATAGGCTAGACCAGGAGGTTGAAAAAACATTCTGGAAGAAAGAATAGAAGTCGCAGTACAAAATTGTTCCAAGCATTTTTAATAAAGATGGCTTGTTCAGTTAGAATGGCAAATTTTAGGCTACTTGATCGATGTAATTGTTGCATATGTTATTTCTGTAAGTAGATAAAAATCATTGTAAATATAATGTATGTTCTTTCTGCAGGTCATAAAAACTTTAGATCCCAAATTAAAACCAGCATCTGCTGAAATAATGTTGCTAAGAAAACAGTTGGCAGAGAAAGACAAAAGAATAGAAACACTTGAGGTATTTTATTTATTTATTCAATTTATTTGCCGTCTATCTTACCATCAGGCGACAGTGTTTTTATATATTTATTAAATGCATACTTGATTTCTGGTCATGTGAACATTTAAGGAAACTTACGACAATAGAACAAAATATAAAACTAAACAGTAAAACTAGAAACAATTTTAATATGTTTTCCTTCATTGCTGGCTGGGAAATTCTGGGAGTTGAAGTCCACACCTTTTAAAATTGCCACAATTGAGACACATTGGTAATGAACTAAGAGCTGCCATAAGAAATTGGTAAAATTAAGCCAGAAGAAATGTAATTAAAATCTGAGTTTATTACTGAAGATAATATAAAGCAGTAAAACTTTTGTCTTTTTTTTAGGCTTATGTGTTGCTTTACAAAATTATGCATATAGTAATCATTTTCTTGCTTTGAATGTCATATAATTTCTTCCACTTACAACATTATATACTTCTTAAAATTCATTTTAGGGTCAGTGTAAATCAGCCAGGATTCAGGAGCATGAAGAAAAGTTAATTGTATCTGCATGGCATAACCAGGTGAGTTACTGTATCTGTGCACATGGGAAAGTTTTTAGTAAACATGGGTGAAATTCAAATATATTCTACTGATGGAACCAGCTTCCTATGACAGGCCCCCAAATATGATTTCCTAACCTTGTGCAGCAGATTTTAAGAAGCTAGTGGAAGCCACGGGGTGGGGATAGGGGAGTATCTAAGTATTCAAGTACAATTCTTTCTGTCCTTGTGCAGCATTGGATTTTATTCTTAATATTTTCAGAATCAAATAGCTAGATCTGATATAATTAACATTTATTGAAATGATGGTTTTTCTCTGGGATCCTTGTGACTACATGCAGTTTATTTTTCTTTGCAGAGCTCCCTACTAGACCATGTTGTTTTACAGAAATGTTTACTCTACAACAGGAGTCTCCAAACTTGGCAGCTTTAAGACTTGTGGTCTTCAACTCATAGAATTTCCCAACCAGCCATGCTGAGGAATTCTGGGAGTTGAAGTCCACAAGTCTTAAATTTTCCAGGTTTTGAGACTCCTGCTGTATAGAATTAGTCATGGATATGGATCCCTCTGGAAGGTCCTAGTTTTTGAGTGACACAATAACATAATTGCCTTTGAATTTTTCCTCCTAAGTAAATGTCTTAATTTTTGCGTAACATTTTACTTGATTTTTAATGTTATTCATCTTCTCAGCTATTCTTGACCTCAGTATTGTTTTGTTCTCACATACTGAGCATTCAACTTAATGGCTTTTAGGCCTCTAAGTGTCCTGCAACAGGGGTGGTAAAATAACATCAAAAATTGTGCTACCTGTTTTGTTGCCAAATGGTGGTGTGATCTGAAATGGGCTGGATGCCACAACTTGTGAGTGTTATAGAGTGTCCATTTCTGCAGTGCTGGAATGTATATTTGTCATACATTTTTCAGTAGCCATATTCCAAATGTGATACTACTTTTAAGTAGCACTGTTTCTGGAAATTATTCCAGGAGTATCATGCATAATTTGTAGATCAATTATATAACATATTATCTGTGCATGTTCAATGCCTGTTTACTATACCAGATATTAAATATGTCTCTTCAATAAGCCAGAAAAAAAGAAATAATGTATGCATTAATAATGTAGCAATACACTAAAAGTCAGCCATCATAAATATTAGCTTTGTTTGAGGTTGAATGAAGAGCATGGATTTAAGTAGTTTATTCTGTTTCCTTCCAGAGTTTAGCATTTCATAAACTAGGAATGGAATCCAGACTTCTCAGTGCAAATACCATCTACAGGGATGGTCATTCATACCCACCTGCACAATCTTTCCTTGCTCAACAACGGCAACTGACCAACAGCCGAAGGAATCTCTCTGTTAAAGCACCACCTACATCGTCAGATTAAGTCATAGAAGATAGTCTACCCTAAAGTGTCCTTAATTTATTTTATTATTCCTGTTTTAAAATGTCAGACAAAAAATAAACTATGATGCAGGACATCAGCTCTTTTACAAATGGGATCTATCTGCTGCTAAATCTAATTTAGACAGATGATAAGAAACAAAAAAACATTTAATGTTTCCTTTGGGATTCTGAAAAGATTGGGGATATGTTTAAAAGCACAGTTCTTAAAGGATTTATATTTGTTGTCATTCTGTATTGTACTGTATATAAAGATATGTAAATTGTTGCTGTATTTAAAGTTCTACTTTAAAGTTCTCACCCCAGGTTAATTACTGGTTTTAATAGGAATATTTTTCGTTAGTGATATGTCTGCACAGTTCTTTTTCTTTAAAGTTAGTTTATTCTTCAATAAGAATGGTTTTTATTAGTGATGGGTCTACACAGTTCTTTTTATTTAATATTAGTTTATTCTTTAAGTAGCAACACTAAAACTGGAAATTCATGAATATTATTCAAGATTCATGGTAAGCAGTTCCTCCCATATTCACAAAAGTAGTGTGAAATAATGGATTTAATGAGTAAAGCTGTAATCCTACTGAGTTCTCCCCAAGCCCTTCTTCTGTTCATCAAAAAGTAATTAGATTTAGAATAACTTGATCATTATTTTATTACGTAAAGATGTTTTTTTTCTTAATAGTTGCATTTGTTTTGGAGGTTAGTTTTTAAAAACCATGAGTTAATCAAGTTAAGATAAGAGGAACTTCAAACACACAAGTGTTTATTGAAGGGATGAAATGTATGTTTGCTTTCAAGAAATTTACATTTTCCATTTAAAGGAAATGTACATATTCAAACTAAACACACTGGAAGGGATGGAAATTATTCTATTTGAAATTGAACTATAATGCAATACAATCTTGAACCCATACACCTCAAGTAAAATGAAGCCTATAAACTGGGATTTTGTAATAATATTTTTTGTATTGTTGGGCACCAAATTTATAATTTGAGCACATTGGGTTGTGCTCAAATTGTAAGTGAGTAGTTGAAATTATAGTGATAGTTTTACTATTTTTGCATTTTAAAACTGGCTTGAGCAAATAACTTCAGTATCAAATGGTTTTGTGTAGATACAATACCACAAGCCTGATTGCAGGTGGTCCTCACTTAATGAGGGTCATTAGGAGTGGAATTTTTGTTGTTAAGTGATATCAAAGTGCAATGTCATATGACTGCCACTTTGGTAACAATGCTGCCTGGTTACCATCGTTAAATGAGCACTATACAGATCATTAAGCGAGAGCCCCACGTAATTACAACTTTGAACTTCCTGCTGGCTTTTCTATTGACTTTGCTTGTAAGAAGCCGGTAGGGAAGGTTGCATATTGTGATTACATGACTGCAGGAGGCTGCAGAAGTAAGAAATTCAAGCCAGTTGCCGAGCACCCAGATTGTGACTATGTGACCACAAGGGCACTGCAATAACAAGAACTTCAAAGACTGGTTATAACTGCCACTCATTTAGCACTGTTGCAAATTCTAGTTGTCACTGAATGAGTGGTCATTTGGAAAATTTTTGTTTCATTTTAAGCAGAATAACAGGTATAACAACTCAGGAATAAATCTTGATGAATTCAGTGGAATTTATTTTTAAACAAGTACATATACAGTTGTAATTATATGTATTGTCAAAGAATTTCATTTTCCCCCCAGTTTATAGTTCTCAGCATTTTATATGTTTGTTGATTGTCTCTTGGATTTTCTTCTTTGGTTGCATTCCATTTTCTTCTTTGGGATTTGATAGTTCTCAGAGGCTGTTTCATTCCTTGTACTAGCCAACATGCACTAGACCACAATCTTGCTCGAGTAAATTTCAGTCACAATAATGTGTGTTGTGAAGACAAACCATAACTATCATTGGTAAATAGAGTTGTATCTAATTTTAAGAATGAAGAGAAATATTAAAAACTTGAAGTTCATCTTACTGGAAGCAAGAAACTTAAAATATTTATGACTGACTATCATCAAAAGTTGTTGCATTAACCAGTTGAAGTGGATAATGGTCTCACAGTTATGTTTTGGCCAGTAAAGTTCCGCTGCTTAACTATTGCAAATCTTTGTATTTTAAAGAACAAGGAGAAACTGCATTGTAGTAGTTCAGAATTATATCTCTACTGTAACTTGATCCAAAAGCATAGTTTTATATAAGCAAATTCATCTTTTATTTTTTCCAAATCCATCTAATAGAAAACTTGAGTTTATTAGCAGAAAAAAGTCATAATTAGATGGCTCAGTAAATATAATTATTGCTGCCCCTAAAAATATTTCTTTCTCTTTTGCATATAATAACTCACCTTTTCATCTGCAATAGATCTAGAATATAATTCCTCAAGATAAATTCAATATTTATGGATGGAAAAAATAAATAACCAGCTCAGTTTTAATGGTAGCAATGCTCTCAGTCATGTTTAGCTTGTAATCCTAAACTAGTTCAATATTCTCAAATGTCTGTGATTTTGTAGCTCTGACTTCCTAATTGCTTCATTTTATAAGAATTAACATAAAAGGTGATACTTTTCAACTGTGATATTAGTGAAATTATTGCTAAAAATAATTAAATATGCATGTAGCCTGTAAACTACACATCCTAGACTGGATTGTGCAGCCTAGCAGAATGTGGGTGCCTCACACTTCGATATACATATATTTATGTGTTTCTCTCCACACTCAACAATAACGAATAACTTTTAGGATATTACAGTTTATTCTTCTGACCATTGGGGATGATAAAATGTAAAACTGGAATAATTCTTGGCAACTGAATTTTGAGTTGCCTTTTTGGTACAGCACTTATTTCAAAATATAAACTACCTCCTTTGAATAATCTAAATAATTGATCAAAGCAATTGAATCCAGAATTTTATACCTCTTTTTTAGTTAGCAAAGCAAAAATGAAACCAGTTGGAATCTTTTTAAATTGATTCTACAAATTCACTCTTTTTTTAAACCAGTTAATTGATTTTATGTCACTTGTACTATTTCCCATAATACAGAATATTTAACTGCGGTGGTACTTAGGTGTTTCCTGTATTGATTATGTGAATATGTTCATTACGGTAGGTTCCAAAATACATGCTGGTATAACTTATGCATTGACATTCTGGTTATGTATACAATGAGTTATTTTACTTATATAAACAGATTACATTTTTAAACAGAAATTTGCTTTTAGACTTCTATCTCGTTTGATTAAAGCAGTTCTTAGAATCAAAGCTTATTAAAGGCTAATGTTTTTTTATTAAGATGAAATATGTTTTTATCCAGTATTTGCTTGGGATGACGTACTTTTAAGCACTACTAATTTTTTCTTTTAAGTAGTAAGTCTGAGATATTTTTAGTTAGACTTACCAGGTTCTAATGCATATGATACATGTTTGTGTCTGTGCAAAGAAAATGAACTGTACAGAAATAGTATGAAAATAATTTGCACTACTTTGTAAACATGGTTTTATTCTTCAAGATGTTTTATATTCCCAATAAAACTGACAATATTAAGGTCTTTTATTGTTTTATGTTGTACTTGTAATCAAATGTGTGTTGTCAAAACAAGTGCATATTCCTAACAACTGTAGCATACGTTTATAACAAATTTAGTCAATTTCTCAAAGTCAGGAGGAAGAGATGAGAAGATGACAAAAAAAAGAAAAAAGAAAAGCAATGCTAATATAGCCAAATCCTTCAGATTCTTTTAATGCATTTTCTAAAATGCAGTTGATTTATGAGGTAAAAGTTTGGGTCAGTTGAATGTAATTGAATTAGACTTTTTCTTGTTTCCTGAATGGATAAAAGTCACAAAGCATCCTGCTTAGGGTCATTGAAGCTACTAGCCCTTCTGTCCCATCAAGGAGACAATATCCTGGTACTAAGATCATCTAAAATTTTAATCGCCTTTCTCCCTACCAAATTAAAAAGATACTCCTATCTCTATATCTCCCATGTGGTTAAATGGAAGAGACATATCTGAAAATAAAATAAAAACTAGACCCCAGTTAGGACTAAGCATGACTAAAATTCACATCATTCAAAGCTGCTGCCTAGATGTATGAATCACATTTTTGCTCTCTGCACTCAAATTATGCTACTCCAAAAGGAATTTCTAAACTAGAGAAATTCTTACCACAGAATAAAAAAAAATCTAAACTATATTATTCTAGAGCAATATTGTGACCAACTACTTTGTTTCAGACTCAAGGCTTCCTTTGAACGCAATTGCTAAAATCCGAAAAGAGAGGTTAGCATCCTTTTGAACTGAGAAATCCTTCAAAGTAGTATGAGGCCCAAAACAGCATCGGTGGAATCAAAAAGCAAAGAAAACACTTTCCCTCAATAAACAAATGCAAAAGTCAAGTATGATGTGTTGATGGAATCTTACAATATCCATTTTTTTATTAACAAAAGCTGTACATCTGCATGAATAGTTAGTAGTTTAGCCATCTATGAGATAAACAATCGGATTTATCAAGAATGGTAAAATATTGTGCACTGGGACAAAAGTGCAACAAAATTAAAGAGACCACTAAGTTTCAGACCCATATATAAGAAAGGTGAGTTGTACAACTGGAAGGTTAGTGTAATCATGTCAAACACTGATGTGCTGTATTGCAGCTTCAGGGAACAATCCAGTTTCAGATAATCTTTGGGCAGTCAGACCAGTTGCTGCCCAGCAGGGGTGAGCAACTGTCCCTTTATGACCTGTATACTTCAACTCCCAGAATTTCTAAAGTAGCATGGGAGTTGAAGTCCACAGGACATAAAAGGGCCATAGTTGCCTATCCCTGGGTTAGAGATTCCAAAATATCAGCACTGGAAAATTAGCAAAGCATTTGGGAATGCTCAGGATTTGTAGTTGGGATTTATATTATTGTTCTTTATTATTAATGGGAGCAGCTGCTATTTTATTACTGCCTTTTGTATGCTTTATGACTTGGGTTTCTTAATATATTGTTCCTTGCTAAGAAGTAATTGTGAAACTAGGGATAGAAAAGCAGCATGCAGGCTTAAATGTGAATGAATTTTTTAATTTTTCAATCTAGGTAAAATTAAACACAAAACAAATATAACCATTGTTGTTTTCAGGATAAATGTTCTTTGGTGCAAATCCACCAGAATTAATTAATAATATATTTTAAAGAGTTTTATTCCTAATTTTTACAGACCCTTTGCTAAACAACGAACATAAAACTAAAAACTAAATCTCTGTTACTCATCCTGCCCCAGATTTAGGAACAGAAACAAGTTTAGGACAAGAATTACAAGTTTTTATTTGAAATACTTACTGTCCCTGAATAATTTTGTCTAAAGGAAATGTAGATATTCTCTAAACTGGAACAGTTAGAATTGTTTCCTTAATGGAGACATCCCAATGATGAGGATCCTATTTGTGTGAAATAATGTAGCCAGATTGAACTTCAGAACCTGCAAATCAAGGTAATGCAGTAGTAGAACAGGGCTCTTTAAACTTGCCAAACTTTAAGACTTGTAAACTTCAGAATTCTGGGAGTTGAAATCCACAAATTTAACAGTTGTCAAGTTTGGAGACTCCTGCAATAGAACAACCAGGAAGCAACTGGTGGTGATTCAACAAGAAATCCAGAATCTGGGAGGACTTATTCCTGCAGGAACTTACCAAGAGAGGCACTGGCCATCGAAGCCTCCGTTGTTATTGTTGTTGTTATTATTATTATTATTATTATTATTATTATTATTATTTTGTATTACATTTTTATGTCCTTATGTAAGCTGCTTTGAATTGCCCTGGACGAGTAGGCGGCAATTAAATTGTCTAAATAAATAAATAAAAAAATAAAAAAAACTGCATGCCACAATTTTATTGCTATGTCCAATATATATTATCCTTTCCTAGTTCAAAATAAAACATTATCCATAGATTATTATGGGGTACTTGATGCTCTCTGGGCTTGGTGGTTTTCTTGCAGATGTTACTTCACCAAACTAGTAATATTGTCAGTCCTAGGAGAAAGTTGGGTTTGTTATTTTTATATACTAGTTACTTGTCTTGTCAGTGATGGTAAGAGTGTTCTTGGTAGTTCATTAAATAGGCTGTTTACCAATACCATAAGTATTGGCTATCCTTGGAATATCTGGGAAGAAATGTTTTAAAGCTGATTTTAATTGCAGAAGAAGCTGCAGTTAATCAGGATGTAAGGGAAAGTTCTTTTAACCTCATGTCTAATTCTGAAAAACACCAGGCCAATGCACTCAACCAGGGTTTAAAAGCTAGACATGGGTATGTTGGTGGAGCGAACTCATTTCTTGTGAATTACAGGGCCTTTGTCACCTCTAGTAGCAAGCAATATCCTTCAAGATGGGGCAGGGGGACTTCCCCACTCCACTTTTTATATCCATTCAGATCTTATTCCAAAGTTTTTCTTGAGATTTGTGTTTTAAGTTTTCCAAA
Organism: Naja naja; assembly: GCA_009733165.1. Classification (NCBI taxonomy): domain Eukaryota; kingdom Metazoa; phylum Chordata; class Lepidosauria; order Squamata; family Elapidae; genus Naja; species Naja naja. The sequence goes on from CM019150.1 coordinate 72,732,990, forward strand.
AACTGGTTGCTTGTCCCTATTTTGTCCTAAATGGATGTTTTGTCAACATTTAATTATCTTAAGTAGTTTCTAAATGTCCTTATTTTCTTTCCATATATGTGCAGCTCCTAGCACGTTGTTTTTAATTCAACAGTCTTTAGGAAAGTACTTTTTAAAGTTTTCTGAAAGTTAAAGAACAATTAAATCATGCTACTTAGGGTGCAGTTCTGCGCATGTTTATGCAGTCGTAAATCTCACTGCAGTCAATGGACTTTACTCTCAGAGAAATCTGCACTCTGGATTGCAGGCTTAGTTGTAAACCATTCTCATATTGCAGAATAAAATGTTGCTTTACAATGTGGAAGTAATGCCCCCTTGTGGTTTAAATCTGCACTTCTGGCACTTTTGTCATGAAAACAACTGGTTGAATTTCTCCCATGTTATTTATTACATGTACCAAATTAATAACAAACATGATTATAGATAAGTATTAAAAATAAGGTAAATTCATTAGCTACCATTAAGCCCATTATTTTAATGTTGCTTAGGTCCATTTGTTTTGTGAGTAATTGCAATCCATTTTTCTTGACATTTGAAAGCAAAATAGCAAGGTGGTTACAAATTTTGATTTAATAGATTTATTCAAGTAGCTCTTCTGAATTAAATGTAATATTTTATTTAAATCTAAACATATAAACTAAAGTAGGATTGTTTTCATGCCAAAGGAAATTCAAGGTGTTTATCCCTATGTGCTAAGTAAACAAGCAAAAAACCCACCTTAATTTCTTGCAAATTTGGAATGAAGCAAAATTTGCCCAATTTTATAAACAGTTTACATACTTTCCTTGTGCTATTATTGCTGCAAACCAACTAATGTTTTCTCCTTTGAATTCAATGCTATCAAATCTAGACCGCACAGACTATTATTACATGATAGCAAACAGATAAAGAAAGTTTTACAGAAATATTAGGTACGAAATCAGAATACAAATGCATAGCACTGAATCATTCATAAAAAGAAAGCATCTTGGTTATCAATGAATGTAATTTATTGAGCAGTATTTCTCAACCCTAGCAACTTTAAGATGTCTGGACCAGAGGTGGTATTCAGCAGGTTCTGACCAGTTCTGGAGAACTGGTAGTGGACATTTTGAGAACCGGTAAATTCCACCTCTGACTGGAGATTTTACAGTATCCTTCCCCTGCCACGTGTACCAAGCCACACCCACAGAACCGGTAGTAAAAAAATTGAATCCCACCACTGGTCTGGACTTTCATTCCCAATCAGCCAGCCTGTTCTAGAGTAATGCACTTTCATTCTTTTGCTGCCTTAGAGCTACATTGTCCATGCATTGTTGAGTGAAGAGGAAACTTCTCAAATGGACAGGAAGACATGAATCAAAAGAAAGGGCTGAGATGAACACCACATCTCCATCCAACTACATATAGAGGAGGGGAAGCATAAGACTGTCTGGTTACATGGGATCCACATCCAACAGTGCTCAGGTTAATTCTGTGAGGTTGATTTACAAGCGACAGCTTAATCGTTGACTGTTTAAAGTTAGGGCTACCAAATCTGAGCTGAAAAAGCTAGCTGACCACCAGATGGCAGCATAGTGGCTTTTCTTTGCTGCCATTTAATGGTTATCAGAAGTCTTGCAGTTCTGGTTTTGATAGCTCTACCTAGAAGGATTGGATTTTGGCATTCTTAGGTCATATTTGAACACCAAGACCATTTTAAGCTAAGCCGCATGAGAGATGAGACTAGGCAGCATTCTTCTGTGTGTATCTAACAGCCAGATTGGAGCTAAGATGCCATCCGTTCCAGCTACATAAAAGTCTAATTGAGAGCCAGAGTTATTGCAAACATCTGCATAATATGAGATTATAAATGGTGTTCGCATAGTAAACTTTTAAAATAAGAGGCATCATCTTCAGTTTGACAAGGCAAGAAAATTTATTCAACTTTCCTTCCAGCATGATGGAATGGATTTCATTACAGATAATTCATTCCTGGCTTGGCCTGTATATTTGATGGCAAATGGGGACTATATAATTCAAGAATAGCTTTGGTGTGGGTCTCAATCACATGATTTTATGCAAACTCCAGATTTGCAGATAATTTTCATTCTGGCACTAAGGAAAGAGAGAGGGAGAAATCCTGGGTGCCAGTAAAAATGGTTTTATTGGACCCCAGCTTGTTTTGAAAATGAATTCCTTTCCCAAGGGCAGTCTAAAAGCAAAATAATACTGAAGAAAGCATTAATATATAAAAAGGCTTACAATATGCATGCAAAAATATTATTAAAATTAGCTATTCTCCCTACATATACTCTGGCTTATTCAGTAAGTGTCTGAAATAGGATTGCTTCCAGTCATTAATACAAACACACATATTAATAAAAAAGCAAGTTCTATATTGTGTTAGTTTACTTACCATTGATGAGAAAATAATAAATCTTCTCTCTTCTTCATTTCCCTACTTAATTGCTCATCCTCCTTTTGCAAAATTCTGACAAACACTGGACAGAAAAGATTCGCAGGTCATTCCAGTAGCTACTTAGTTACTGTTTGTGCCATCACTGGGGGTTAATGTTGAGCACCAGTTGATAGATCTCCGCTCTTCGGTTCTGATTAAGGCCACCAAGCTACTGAAAAGAAAAGGTCCACATGGGCCTTCTTTCCAAAACTGGGAATTGGTTTCCAGCAGAAAATAAAATCATAGAACAAAGCTGAGAGCAACAGCCACACCCCTCCCACAAGAAGGGGCTAAACGTCTGAAAGTGCCTCTGAATTTTGGATTCTGTTTGGTATGTTGTTGTTGTTTTAGTTCACTGCAATTTTCTCAGCTAATTAGAGGGAAGCCACTATCTTCAACTACTCTCCACAAGTAGTCCTTGACATACGGCCACAATTGAGCCTGACGTTTCCATTGCTAAGCAAGATGGTTGTTAAGTGGAATTTTGACCCCTTGTGTGTGCACAGTTGTTTAAGTGAATCTGCCTCCCTCATTGACTTTGCTTGTCACAAAAAGTGGTCACATGACCTTGGGACACAGAAATGGTCATACATATGAACCAGTTGTCAAGCATCCAAATTTTGATCATGTCACCCATGGGGATGCTGCAGTGGATGTAAGTGTGAAAATGGTCATAAGTCACTTCTTTCAGTTCCATTGTAACTTTGAACAGTCATTAAACAAATGGTTGTAAGTCAAAGACTATCTGTACTGTATATTTTTGCTTTGTTTTCCCCTTCAAGTCAGATTTTTCTCCTGGTGGAATACGAGGACAAATCCATGCAATTTTCAAGGCAGCATTTGCTATTGAGTTCTTCCCAGAGCTAAGGTGGAGCAACTGGCCAAGGCCACCCCACTGGTTTCTGTGTTGAAAATAAAAATTAGAACTCAGGTTTCTGTGCTCCTAATCCGGTGCCTTAACCATTAGACAAAACTATCTCTCATCTTCAACATTAGCACTGTCCAATACTAGTAGCGTTGTTTACTGAAAATGACCATGGAATTGTGTCAAATGTTTTTTTAAAGACACAATTATGGAATCCTATAGCCACTGCTAATGTTCATGACTTGAGCTTTCTGCCCTGTTTGCAGAGATGTTCAAAGGGACCCAAACTGAGTAAATCTGAACCTGTTCCTCTTTTGGGATAGGCACTTGAGAGCTGGCAGATTAGCTTTTCTATCTGGAGGCTCTATTATCTGATTTGTGGTTTATTCAGTGCAAAGTTCGCTACCTGAGACATAATTGTAGATATTTCACATTTACTTATCTGTGTGAAGCTGCAGGCTAAATTTATGAACGTGTCTTTCAAACATTGCAAGACATATTGCTGGGGGGAGGGAAGGAAAAAAAGAAAAAAAAAGCATCTTGCTGATATTTACTGAAAAGATGAGCTGTGCTTGCTTTTCAAAGCTCCATGGATTAATTAAAGCTAAAATGTCATTCATGTATATATCATATGCATTTTTCCAGGCACAGATGTCTGTCTGGTGCCAATATGCTGTTTACGTACTTATCTGTCTCAAGCACATGGCCATGGACATATGCCCTTCTGGCATGGGCACATCATGTAGCCGGAGACGCCTATTAGGCTGCTAATGAATCATCAGCATTAAAAAGGGTGGGTTGACAGAGAAAACAGAATGTGGAACTTTTTAGGAACAACTACCTTATTTTTCGAGCCATCTTTGAATTGCAAAATGGGAGGCAGATGATTTGTGGGCATGCTAACATCTGCAGGGCCTGAATAGATGCCTGAAACACAACTGGACTTTTCACATGTTTCAGAAGGGGTGTTTTTGGCACAGCAATGATTCTAAATCCTAATGTTGGTGATGAACAGGAGTGCGATGGCTGCTGAGGAATTCTGAACAGCCAGAGCAGATGTTTGGTTTATATCAACAGCAGGAGTTCTACATATTTGAAATGGGGAGGAGAATATGCCATTTCTTGGCACAGAAGTAATGTAAGTTGCCTCCGCTCTGTTTCTTCCCTGACCAGGGTCTGCAGCAGCTTTTGATCTGAAACGTCTGAAAGGACGTTTCAAGAGCTAAATTATTTCAGCAATCTTCTACACTAGACATGGAGACCTTAATATATTTGATAGATGTATACCCCATCTTTTCTCCAACAGCTTGAGCCAGGATCAATTTACATGAAAATCTCCATTTTATCTGTACCACATGGATTGAGCTGGGAAAGAGTGAATGATGATGTCGTTCAGTGAGCTTCTGTGGCTGAGGTTGGCCTTTTAATTTCTAGGATAAAACCTTAACCACTGCATCAAACCAAACTTTAAAGTGACTTCATTGGTAGCAATGCTCCTAGGAGCTATATTTTAGGATCTCAGGGAATAAAACAGTGAAAATTACAAGCTCTAAATTCTTCTCAAACTTGGATATTAACAAGAGTGGCATAAATCAAGTAGTAGCATGATCAATTGCTGTTGATTGAAGTAGCAGCATGACCAACTGCTGTTCAGGCAAGATCTGAACATGTGCCATAGCAAGACATCCATATCCCTGCCCCAGAGTTTTCTTATTTGTCCAAAAGGTGGCTGGTAGAATAGACTAGTATGTTTTAATTTGAAAAAGACTCTATATTAGTCTTCCTGAAACTTTGGGGAGTCAGCATCAACTCAAAATTGTCCCTGACCACACCTAAACCAGAGGAATTATAGGACTGACTTAAAATTATTTTAATTGGATTATTTTATTGATTATTGATTATTATTTATTTTAATTTGATTAAAAACAATCAAATTATTTTTAATTTGACTATTTTAGTCTTGAATTTAAATATATCTGTAAATTTATAGTAAGGAGTCACTCTCTCATACTCTGTGCCTAACCTACCCCTCCAGTTTGGGAACATTCCTCATGAGGAACCAACTTCTTTCCTCTATTTTAGAAAGCAAATAATTTCACTATTGGAATTCCTTTTTAAAATTGCTATTTGTAAACATATTGAACACAAGTGTCAGACTTCAAGAACAGATGGGAAAGCAGGATACACAGATGGAAAAATCGTCACTTCCTTAGAGGAGCGTTATAAAATCTAAACTACAGGGAAATAATAGTTCACTCTTGAAAGTTATAATACAACTATATCAGGCGTTTAACTCATGGTTTAAAAAACAATGTATTAAGACATTTATGTGGTACATAAACATTTGTTTCTCAGGGCATCAAGCATTAACACATTTCCTAGTCCAGTACCGTATTACTACTTCATTGCTGTCACACAGTAGCAAAGCTTTCCAAATTTCCCACAGTGCTATGAATTCTGGAAAATGGCCCCACTCTTTTCAAGGCTTTCAGATCTTCCTCAAAAGTATTCATATTAAAAAATTAAATTTGACCTTCATGATAGACTGCATTTTGTTGGGGTCCATTTCAAGGTCAAAGTTGTGGTAAACATCCTTGTGGTTGTATTTAGAAACCTCGAGCAAGGGCTCAGAACACTACGAGTAATTTTCTCGTGCTACTGTAAGTGAAACAATAGGATGTTCTGGCAAGTGCTGCTGTGGCTCATCTAGGTGCCAAACTCTAGAGCCTGCTAGAGAATGCCAAAATGACAATCTGGAGAGCAGCAATTGAGGAGAAGCCATCCGTCCTTATAATGACCAATTATTATGTCTACTTTTTAAAAATAACCTATTTCTACAATAAACATTTTTTATTCCAAAATATTCGTACACAAGTAGTCCTCAACGTATGACTACTATTGAGCCCAAAATTTATGTTGCTAAGTGAGAAATTTGTTAAGTGAGTTTTGACCCATGTTACAACTTTTTCTGCCACATTGGTTAAGTGAATCACTGCAGTTGTTAAATTAGTAACACAGTTCGTTAAGTTTGCATAGAGAGGCAGACATGAAGTGCTTCAGCTCTTAAGTTTATTGTGACTTCAACTCAGAACGGACTCAATTTGGCTTAGCCGAGGCAGCTATATATAGCCGGCTGCCTTGGCTGACAGCCAATCAGAGTGCAGGGTTTTCCCGCACTTTTTAACCAATGATTTCAAACACTTTACAAGAACAACCAATCAATTCAAACTCTGCATACATAACACAGTTGTTAAGTGAATCTGGCTTCCCCATTGTCTTTGCTTGTCAGAAGTTTGCAAAAGATGATCTCTTGATCACGGGACATGCAACTGTCACAAATATGAACAACTTGTCAAGGATCTGAGTGTAAATACTGCATGTATTTTGGAGCTAAGTTACAAAAACTCAATTTTATTCCTAAATCAAGGGGGCCACATTGTGGTTTGAACTCTCCCTATTGTTTATGTGTATCCCATGTCCAACACATGTACAAAAAAGAAAGAACTACCCAGAGCTTTGAATTCTTAGCATTGGAACCACCATCTTGAATTCCTTACTATGTATTGCAGACATATCTGAATCTTCATGTAGAAAATTCCTCTGGATGAACATACCATTTGGAAAATGAATTTTCAAAACAAATTCCTACAACCATTTTGCTACTTTTTTTGAGTTTGAATTGAGTTCTATCATTACAAATAACAAAGCAAGCAGAGGACACAAACAATAATTCTTTGCTGTGGAGATGTGTTTATCAAAGCAAATTTTGAAAATTTGTCAAATTTGGTGATACATAAAACCCAGACTTCGTGGCAAATATATTTCATGCAGAAAGCTTTATTTAAAAGTATTACTCAGATGAGAATTTTGTTTTCACAGTATGCATATAAATATATACATACACACACATGCACGCATGCACATACATAATTTTATGTTATTGAAAATTAAATGTAAGAATGTTTATGTATTGAATTAACAAGAACATCATTGGATAGACACCAATGAGAAAATTCTTTCTCTCAGTAGAGATTACAGCTCCTTCAAGTATTGTAGTAAGGGTTCCAGTGGCATGTCTTGGTGATAATGAAAAGGCCGAAATGCTTTATCAATTTTTAGAGGGCTGAGGCACAGGTCATAAATTTGATTGTAGTTATGGATCAAACGCTTGGCCTTTTCTTTTTCCAGCTTGCCTGTAGTTCATAAAAAAAACCAAATCAGATGTAATAGCATATAATGCATATCCTTGAAGAGGTTCAGTGTAATGTCATGGCATAGTTTAATGTTATCAGAATCACTGTGACTGCTATGCTCAATTCTTATTCAATTTTTTTTAGTGAGGGGGAGATGTGAAAAATGTCCCCGTCTGGAATGATTGGGCCACAGTGGGGATAGAGAGGTAGAAGCAACAATAAAATAAAAAGATAAAGGAGTTCCTGGGGATTTTACTCTGCTAGTTGTTGCCAATTATAGGGGGCGGTACTCATCTCTGTTTCAAGGCTGCTGAGCCAGCAATGTCCAAAGACATTTCTATGGTCATGTAGCCACCATAACATCATGGAGCGCTGTTACATTCCCACTGAAGTGGTACCTGTTTATCTATTTGCTTTTACATGCTTTCAAACTGCTAGCTTGGCAGAAGCTGGGACGAGGATGGGAGTTTAATCCTTTGTGTGGCGCTGGGTCTCGAACCTGGGCTTTCCAGCGACAAGCCCAGCACCTTAACCATTTAGCCACCACATTGCTGCTATAAGAAGCAATTCTAATTGTTCGTCAATACACCACCATGCACAGGTAGTCCTTGACTTACAACCATAATTGAGCCCAAACAATCTAAGCAAGGTAGTTAAGTGAGTTTTGCCCCATTTTATGACCCTACCTGCCACACTGGTTAAGTGAATCAGTGCAGTTGTTTAAGTTAGTAGTACGGTTGTTAAGTGAATCTGGCTTCCCCATTGACTTTTCACTTGGAAGGTCAGAAGGTTGCAAACAAACAAACAAACATGATCTTGAGAGATTTCAAACATTGCTAAAAACATGCCAGTTTCCAAGCATCCAAAATTTGATAATATGACCATCGGGATGATGGAGTAGTCGTTATCACCTTGCATTGTTGTGAAAAATAGTCATAAACCATTTTTTCAGTGCTGTTCTAACTTCAAACGGTCACTAAGCAAATGATTGTAAGTCAAGGACTACCTGTATAGAATACCTCTATTACACCATTGTTAAATGACTTCTTAGGTGGCTCCAGTCATATATGTCTTTATATATGACATCTAATACTATTAGTTGTCATCTAATAGTATTATGACATCTAATACAATGAAATTCTGTATCATGGCGTCTAAAATCAAGAAGACAACAGTTCTTTAAAAACATGCTTACTTTACTTTTTTCCCTCATGCTGTTTTTTAAAATACCTGCCATGCCCCTGTCAGAGTCTGAATCTGAGGAGGAAGCTGGACAGCTGACAGGGAATGGGAGTGTAGCTCCGTTGGCTGTGGAGGAGGCTGGGGAATGGCAAAGTCCGGTTGGGCAGAGCAGAGGAGAGATAGAACAAGGGAGAGGGAGTTCAAAGGAAGACCCAGGTCCACCCCTCTTCATCCTAGGGCACGCAGAGAGGAACGGAGAAGAGAGCAACGTGGGTTGTGTGGCTTATTGGGGAGGAAAGGGCCCTAATTCCCTTCATTAGCCACAGCTGGGAAGACAGTTGATAAGAAAGGCTGCGTGCGGCAGGCTGTTGGGAGCAAATGTGACTTTATCCTGTGTTGTCGTGGCTTATCTGTGTTCCTGGCGTCTTCTCAACCATGTGAGTTTTGCCGTGCCTTCAAGTCTGAAATTCTTGCTCCTCTCTGCCAAACTAATTACTTCAGTTTGGCTTGTTTGGACTTTAAGTTATAGTTTGTGTTGACCATGTTTTGGACTTAATTTTCTGCTGTCAAAGGCTGTTCCTGGGAGAGCTTTTCTCCAACCAGAAGGTAATCTGGGCAAAGTTGGAGATAATAAAGGGACTCTTATTGATTATCTGACTGTGTTGCCTTTGTGCCACACCCTGAGTCATCACAATATATATTTTAGTGTATTTTATATAGAATAAATTTTATACTGGTGTTAGATTTCTCTGTACATTATTTATTAATTTATACTTAGGTTTGATTTATGGAAACAGGCAGGATTTTAGACACAGTTCAAATTAAATTTTATTACCACCAAAGACCATAATAGAATAATGCATATTATAAATAGGAAGGAAATAATATGATGAGCAAAGGCAAGCATACAAAGTCCATTGGCATTTACTGTGTATTTGATTATACGACATTGGACTTTGTATGTTTGCTTTTCCACCTCATACTATTTCCTTCCTATTTATAATTTATTATTCTAAGACCGTCTTTGGTGGTATTAAAATTTAATTTAAACTGTATCTAAAATCCTGCTTGTTTCCATACAATGCAGATTGCAGAGATGGAGGGGAATGCTTTCCCTTCCTAGCAATCTCTTCCACAGGTTCTCTCTACCCACTGGATAAGATCAACCTCCATGCATTAACTATGTTTCCTGAGTAAGGTCTTTGTCAGTACATATATAGCATGGAAACGTAGTGCTGGAACCGGTGGCATGTATGATGACATGAGCAAGGCCAATATGTACAGCCCAGTTGTGTTTCTGTGCATTCTCAGTATTACAGAAATTAATGCTTGGAAAGGCTTACAATTTGCTTGAATCATCCAGCTGTGCTTATGCAGATAGAAAGTAAAATATGCCGTCTATCTTCAGTAACGTTAGTTAAGCAGAACCTTGTTTGGGTGGGATCAGCCTTACCTGTGTTTTTGACATCAGATAAATAAAGGGCTTTCTCCATTTTTCTGAACCGGTCTATCCAGGCCTCTTGGCCTTCAGAGTCATTGACATCATATGAATTCCATGGATTAGCAGTTTGAAGTTTATACTGTTCTTTAATCTTCAAAGGAACATGTTATATTATCAGAAGTTTAGCATTTGTCAGCTCTCATAATAAAATTGTGGTGAAGAACTGTACTTAGTTCCCTGTTAAGAGTTCCTCCAAACATTTAGTAATTCTTCTATACAATTTATTCATTGAAATCAACATATCAAATCTGTAGCTTTCTGTGACAAGATCACTTGTGTGATGCAAGCATTTTGGGTTCTTTGAACATCCAAGTTCAACTTTCTTCACCTTGCAACTTCAACTCTTAACAAGTGGGCCAAAACTGAAATATTTCCTGAGGGCACCAGGCTGGGGGAGGCTATCCTAGATAATGCAGAGTTTTTAATCTCATTTTTTACAATGGAAATTGGTATTCTAACAGGTTGTAGTAGACAGAAAGAAGATATTCATAGATTCATAGAGGATATTCATAGATTTCTAAACAATTTGTGTTAATAAAACTATAAACAGTATTACTGTTTTATGAACAAGTCTTAGCATAGGAAGTGGTGTCAAAATTAATTGAATCAATTAAATAATGAATAATGTATAATTCTCCATTAAGAGTTTGTGGATTTATCAATAGGAATTTTAAAGTACCTGAGAATTATCTTCAGTTTTCTCCTCGTTTCTTCCTAAGATGGAAACAATTGTGAGATTTTTGTTTATTCAGTTGAAAGAGTAGTTTAATGAGTCAATTTATGAAGCATCAGCTTCTCTCAAAGATGATAGGAAGACATTTCTTAAGCCATAAATGCTAGTAGCTTGAACATTAATACCTGATACGATCAAAATAGTACAATATTAAAAAATAGAGCTGTATTGAACTTGTAGAAATGTTGATGAACTTCATATCTCAACATCATGAGCTGTTTAAATGCTGGACTTATAATTCAGCAACATCTGGACATCTACAAATTCCCTAATTCTGCTTTTGAAAATGTAAATATATCTGACTGTGATGCAATAGAATAGAAAACCCTGAACAGGAACTCTTCAATGACAAACCAATTCAAACTAATAAAAAGGAGAACAGTGACCATTTTTCAAAAGAGAAATTACAAGATAATGATAGGAGGGAAGACAGGGCAACTGTATAGTTACAGAGACAATGATGGTGCTTCAATTATTGCTGTAATTACTTATGGAGACTTGTTCGTGTTTTTCTCCCTTAAACTGTCAACCTTGTAAGAGATGTCCTTTTTCATCATAACATAATCTCATTCCCACATTTCTCTTGATTTCAGTTTTCATATCCTTCAGTTAAATCCTGTAGTTTGTCATTCGTATTGATTGGACATTATGGATAGAAGACCAGATTGTACAGCATAAAATTAAATGATGGAAAAGCATGAACCAAGTCCCAGAAATGAAAAGCAGTCCTCATTGGAAATGCAGCTGGTTTGCCTATAGCCAGATGGTTAAAGTTCAAGGCCAACTGTTGCATCCTGATCAGTTTCTGTAGCAATGATTGCAATTGGCTCACCTTTGCATTTAGTCATCCCCTGAATATTAAATATGCCAGAGTGCTTTCTCAAACATAATTAGATTAATGCACCATCTAACTCAATGTTTCACATCCATCTCTCTACCAGCAGTCTGTAAATCACATGCCCAACTGTTCTAATTGTTCCTAAAAGATGTATTGCAATAGTCTGAGAAGCCAACAAAGATGAGAGTAGTATTAGATTGGTTGTTTTGTGGAGGTTGTTTAACAGTTTAACAACAGTAGATAGAGGAGGTATTATAAGACTGAAGCATCATTAGGAATAATAGCAATAGCACTTATACCTAAGACCTATACCACTTCACAGTACTTTACAGCCCTCTCTAATCAGAATCAGAGTCAGGATATTGCCCCCAACAATCTGGGTCTTCATTTTACCGACCTTGGAAGGATGAAAAACTGAGTCAACCTTGAGCTGGTCAGGATCAAACTCCTGGCAGTGGGCAGAGTTTGCCTGCAATTCTGCATTCTAACTACTGCACCACCCACAGCTCTTGGGAATAAACTCCCAGTGCCTTTCCTCAACCTATGATCTACAGATATGTTGCAACTACAATTTCCAGAATTCTTAGAGTAAATGGGATTGCAATCCTAAAATATATTTAGGCATTGGGCTGGAAGAAATTAAATTAGAAGTATTATTCTTTTGTTTTCTACATGAGGGTGTATGAGAAAGTTAAAGGCAAACATCACAGAGCATGGGGAAAGCATGCTACATGAGATACATTATCTCCATCATGACTTATAAAATAGTGAAAAGAAATAAGAGAAAATGCAGTTCTCATGTTTACAGAATAACTTCAATTCTCATGTTTCAGATTTTAAAAAAATTCATTGTAACCCAGAGTATTATCATATAGGAAACATGCTCTTAACATGAGTGGTGATATTATTAACTATATTGTCTAGCTTGCAGTTTATCCAGACAAACTTTTTAACCTTTCTTTGGGTGAAGTTGCATTATTCATTCAGGCTACATGTCGGATTGACTGTACCAGCTGAGACAATATTTACGTATTGCAAAGAGAACTGCCATAGGAATATACTTGTAGAAGAAAGCCATCAAACATCTATTCTTGCATGAAGTTGTTGTACTGAATGCATGCCCCCAAAAATCTAACTTGTTGAAACTTGTTCTAGACTGTGAGGTCAAACTGTTATGTGACTCTTTATAATCCTAAGATTAAACAAAACTGTCCAAGTTCTATCTTGCCAGATACTCCATTTAGAAGACAATTGTGTGGCAGAATTATTACTAATTTCTGTTTATATGTCAACTTTGAATCCATGCCAAGAGAAATGATCAAATGTTAGGAAAAGAGGGAACATATTTAACTATTTTGTCAAAGCACTCAAATTAGCTGACAACAGGATAGCAGGACGGAAGTGAAATGAGAGAGTAAATATATTGAGACCATCCAATGGCCAAAATAGGACTTATGACCGAATATTAGAGGTTTTGGAGTTCTGCCATTTAGAGCTGGCATCACAAACTGTGAACTTGTATGACAGCCATAGTTAAGTAACACCGACGATCTTAGCCTTACAAAACTTTTCAAAATTCTAGTGATGTGAATTGTATGCTCTTTAGAAGACATTGCAAAAATGGCTACTTAACAAAGAAGACCCAGAGGGACATAACATTAATGAATTACAGGCATTGGAAAGTAAATTTTCTATAATCTTGTGAGAAAAATAAATGAATCAGACTTGTTTATATGCAAACATTTTATAGCCATTCTTAAGCATTAATAGAAAGTTTTATTAGAGAACATAATGATGACCTTTCTTCCTAAAATTAACGTCACTTCCTAGTTTTGAGAAAATATCATGCCTATTCTAATGGAAGTTTACATGAATTTAGGTAAGGTTTACATGAAACCAGGATCATCATTACTTTTCTGTTCTGAAAATGTTACATGATCTACAGGGAACCAGTAAATAGAACAAACGTACCATGAACAAATGTGTAGTATATTGCAAAATTCTACAGGAATGTAAAATGTATTATCATATTAATTTGATTAATGTGCTGAAAAATAGAAGTTAATTCCTTACTTTTACAAACAAGCAAAGCAGGGTTCATTCCAGTTTGGACTTTCTTCAGCAACTCTACAAATGGTTTCCATCTACACATGGAAATATAGTAAAATTAAATACAATTAATGCAAGCAGATTTGTTTGACAGCAAAATGAGCCAGTGTATTGAATGAAGTCATCTCTTCTGTCCCAGGTGTTTTGTGTTATTCTGTATGCCATTCCTGGCTTTTTCATCTACCCAACTTGCTTAGCATGGATGGCCCCATTCACACCAGTGTCTAATCAGTCACCTCACAGCCACTTAAATTCTAAAATCTAAAGTTTAACATTCTAAAATTTCTAATTTAGCATTTCTAACATTTTTTAAATTCCAAAATTGTACTAGGTACAATTGAGTTGGAGAAATCTCAGAGTTCCCTGCAAGAACAGGGAACTGGAGAAGTTTTCCATTAAAGCTTTTAAAAAGTTTACAGGTATGCCATCTACAGCCCCTTGTTATCACAAAACCACAACATAGCAATCAAAGGCATGGACTTCCATTTCAATCTATCCTTTTATACCATATTTTATTTCTTTAGCAGGACTTTGTTTTGGGCTACTGGAACATCTTAAAGACCTGAGAATAACCTGAGATAATTTATCAAACTTAAATACATTTAATTAGGAAATGGCTCAGAGCTGGATTATTAGCTAATTACAGCAGAGTTTTATTCCCAATGGAAGTTGAGATTAAATTAGAGGATGCACAGGTAAATTAATGCAGATGGCACACATTCACACAATTTATTTTATTTATAATAGAACACAAAAACATTAGGAGGTCTTAATTCTCAGTTTACCTAAGAGTTTGCACAGACAGCAAATATTAAGGAAGAGATCCAATTTTTTTCTCCTCTTCCTAGCATTGTACATTAGTATCTTAAAAGAGAAATATTGCCAATGGTGCCTTTAATATCAGCAAGAACTAGTTAATGGAAATTGGAGCTCACTGAACAAATTTAGTCACTTCCATCAACACGGTAAGTGCTTCATTGCTAGCATCACACCATTTCAATCCTGCTATCATGTTCAGAACCAATCTATAGATTGCATTTATTTTTATATTTTTACCCCACCTTTTTTTCATTTGCAGCTCAATCCTCCTCCTGTTTCCCCCTCCCAACAACAACCCTGTGAGTTGGGTTGGGAGAATGTAACAACCCAAAGTCACCCAACCAGTTTTTCATGCTTAAAGCAAGACTAGAATTCAGTCTCCTGGTTTCTAGTCTGGGCCAGAACCTTAACCAGCACACCAAATTGTCTTTCTAGGGATTGTGGTCTCTAGGAACATAGTGTCAAATTATTGTGGACAAAAAAGAAGTAAGCATTCCATTAAAACTCACTGCATTCTGCCTCTTCTACCAAAGTCACATAAATTGGCCAAAGTTTCCATCATCCCAGGATGTAGAATTAGTCCGTGTTTTTGGCAAATATTCTCTACCTGAAAATTACATGTTTTCATGAAATTTTATTGGCAAGCTATAAACAAAAAAAAGCTACGTAGAAAAAAACAACAACCACATGATTGAGAAAACAAAATTTCTCATGTCTTTTTAGAGTAAAGGATGTTCAAAACTCACTCCCCTAGGACCTTGCACACAAAGCATTGAAAGAGCTGGAATTCGCTCAATGTAGCAGATTTCATGCCTGCTTCGTATTTCACCTTCTCATAGTCCTCATATAACAGTTAAATATTACCTGCCACAAAACCTTCCTAGAGAATTGAATTCTGCAACATATAAGTCAACAATGATCTTTTGGCTAGAGCTGGAATTAAATAGAACAGTGAAAAGCAAAAATAAGGAACCAGACTGTAGATTGGGGTCCCCAAACTTGGCAACTTCAAGACTTGTGGACTTCAACTCCCAGAATTCCTCAGCCAGCATTAGCTGAGGAACTCTGGGAGTTGAAGTCCACAAGTCTTAAAGTTGCCAAGTTTGGAGACCTCTGCTGTAGATAGTAGCCAACATTGGCTAAGGCATCTGAGCTTGAAAATGTTGCCAACAGCAAACAAAACCTTAATACATTGAAAAATTGACAGTTTGCATTCTTTTCATGAAATTCAGAGTTCATCTGCTTTGGGCAACTGCCTCACTCTGCCCAATAGTAGGGCCAACTCTGATATGGGATTGCTATTACTTTCAGAAATCTGGACATCCATTCTATGTGCATTGCAAGGCAACCATTTGTCCATAATGGTATAGTGTTTCCGGCTTGTGCAGGGAGTTGGACTAAAAGAGCTCTCAAGTCCTTTCCAACTCTGTTACAATATTCTTTATTTGTTAAGCACCTCTTCCTGTGCAAAGCCTTGTAATGGAGAGTGTATTTCTATATTGCTGGGTATTTTTTCCCTTTTCATAAAAAAAATCTGTTTCTGATATTACTTTATCAATGCAACATAGGTCAAAAACTAATATAAAATTATATAAAGATTTATGTATTGACATCCAAGTGGATCTGCATTCAAAAGACAAAAGCAAAGGCATACTAAACACTAAAAATACTATAATATTTAATAAAAGTGACTAAACAAGCAAGTGGTAGGATTTCCCAACTTAAATTTATGCTAGTAGTGACTATATAAATAGATTAGTAAACTTAACTAATCATTTATTTATTCATTTATCATATTTATATCCCAACCCATCTCACAAATATGACTCTGGCCAGCATACAATTAAAAAATAAGCCAAAAAATGAACAACATTAAAAGCATTCTACAATTAAAAAAACACCATAAAGACAAAGAGAAAGCACCTTCAATGATACAAGCAATGTAGCTATCTCACAATTCACTATTTCCTTGAGGTCTTCAAGCTTGTTGACACAACCATGTTTTAAGGCAGGGGTCTCCAACCTTGGCAACTTTATTTATTTATTTATTTGTTTGTTTGTTTATTGATTGATTGATTGATTGATTGGATTTCTAAGCTGCCCCATCTCCTTAAGGACTCGGGGCATCATACAATAAAAACAAGACAAATATACAATTAAAAAGAGATTAAATCCAATAAGAAACCCAATTATAGTTTAAAACATTAAAAACAATCATTAAAACTCCCACACACACACCCCTCAGTTCAGATCAGTGAGTTGGAACAATCATGTTTTTATGCCCTGGCAGAAAGAGAGGAGGTCGGGGGCCACCCAAAGCTCCAGGGGCAGTTGGTTCCATAGGGTGGGTGCTCCCACAGAGAAGGCTCTACCCCTACGGGTCACCAGCTGACATTGTCTGGCTAACGGAACCCCAAGGAGGCCCTGTCTGTGAGAGTGCACAGGATGATGGGAAACAGTCACTGGCAGCAGGGTCTCCCATAAATATCCCGGTCCTAAGTCCTTGTGGACTTCAATTCTGGGAGTTGAAGTCCACAGGTCTTAAAATTGCCAAGTTTGGAGATCCCTGTTTTAAGGGACTTCCTAAAGGATGGGCTCAATCTCACCATGGCTTGAGGGTTCCACAGGGTGGATGATGTGACAGAAAAGGCCCCTCTCTGAGGTCCCACAAGATGTAACTCCTTAACAGATGGGTCCACAACTTACTTTTTTCTGCTGGGCATGGTAGGATAGGCGGATGAGGTTGGGAAGAGGTTGTCTCTCAAATGGTCCCTTACCTCAGAAAATGAAAAAAGGCCTGAGCAAATCTGGTCTTCTTGCAGAAAACTCTGTGTTAATTTTTCAAAATCCAGCTGTCCATTGTGTTCTTTTAGTATCTGCTTCAGTGCCAGAAATGTATTTTCTGATGTCCAAGAGCTAAAGAGTGATAGTATGAAGAGACAATTTATCTTGCATTCTTGAAAAAAGAAGTTACATATTAAAAATTTAACATTTACATATTAAAACTGTTGTTTTAGCCTTAGGGTATTGCTAATTAAATGGAAGCTGAAAGCAGAAGATTCCTCTCTCATGTTTTTTTATTGATATTTATAATATAATATGCAAAATTAAAAGAGAACCTTGGATTCTTTTTATTTTGATTCTTCTCAGGAAGGATATGTTGCATTTTGCTTGATGCCTGGAGTGTTAATAACTGGAACAATTTTTCATAATCTATCTAGAAGAAACATAAAGAAATGTAATTTCAAAGACTAATTTTAAAACAGGGATTCAAAATTCCAGAAGGAAAAAAATGGTGTAGAAAACATTACTGCTATTGGTTGAACTGTGTATATCTGTTAATAAACTAAATCTAATTTTAATATAGCTGAAGAGGCTCGATCTGCTGAAATCCATGGGATCAGAACAGAAGAAAACCCTCTTAGGCCAGACCAATGGCCAACACAGGAAGCAGTCTATTATTAATTGACTTTCCATAATTATCAGCCAGATAGAATAGAATAACAGAGTTGGAAGGGACCTTGGAGTCTTCTAGTCCAATCCCCTGCTTAGGTAGGAATCAGATCACCATTGTTAAACCAAAGGCAAGGGGGGGACATTATAAAGTCTCTTTGCAACTGGTATTCGAGGACACATGCTGCCTCTAATCCTGAATATCCACCCACCCACCCATCCATCATCTATATATTCATTCCATCTCTCTCTCTGTCTCTCTCTCTGTGTGCCTGCCTGCCTGCCTGCCTGCCTGCCTGCCTGCCTGCCTATCTATCTATCTATCTATCTATCTATCTATCTATCTATCTATTATCTATCTATCTATCTATTTCTATCTATCTATCTATTTATTCATCTATCCATCCATCCATCCATCTATCCATCCATCCATCCATCCATCTATCATCATCTATCTATCTATCTATCTATCTATCTATCTATCTATCTATCTATCTCTATTTATCTATCTATCTATTTATCATCTATCTATTCATCCATCCATCCATCCATCTCTCTCTCTCTCATCTATCTATATCTGTCTATCTGTCTATCTGTCTGTCTATCTGTCTATCTGTATCTATCTATCTATCTATCTATCTATCTATCTATCTATCTATCTATCATCTATTTATCATCCACAGGATAGTCCTTGGTAGCCTTATTCACACAAGATTTGTTTAATCTTCTTTCAGAACTATCTAAATTGACAAACAACCACCCAGTCCTATAAGAGGTAAATTCCATTGGCTATTAGGGAACATGGTGTTTTTTCCCTAACACCCCATTTGTGGTTATGAATTAAGATTCCTCCAGATCTATGCCATCAATATGCCAAAAGAATAAGATAGTCTTTAAAAAGCTGTTAAATGGTGGCTCAGGCTGTTAAATGCCTGCATTTAAGTTCCAGCTGCCTACAATTACTGTAGGCTCGAATCCCACCAGGCTCAAGGTTGACTCAGCCTTCCATCCTCTCGGGGTAGGTAAATTGAGGACCCAAGATTGTTGGGGGCAATTAGCTGACCTTGTAAAAATGCCGCTTAGTAATAAGCAGGCATATACAATGGAAGGAAGGCTATTGCTGAGCACACTGGGTTGTATCCCAAAAATTGTAAGCCTCCCTGAGTCTTCGCAGAAGGGCGGCATATAAATGTAATTAAAAATAAAAATAATTTTTTAAAAAAAGCACCTTTCCAATGAGCTCAACATTATACATTTGATACACAGTTCAAAATATTATACTAGCATACCAGTTCTTGGTCATTAGCTTGTGAACACTGCTTGAAAAGCAGTTTGACGGTTGGTAATTGTAGCGGGATATCATGTTTGAGAAGCAGGGTGCTCAACTGGGCCTGAGACAGAAATCCTGATTTCCTGGGATCCTTCTCCTTGAGCTCTTCATTCAGGTTGGCCAAAGTAGTGAGACTTATAGGATGCAGCTCAAATTCCTTTCTGAGAAGAACTAGAAGAGAATCATCCTCATCCTTTGTCTCTGGCAGAATGCCCTGATGAAAGAAACACTATTATTTTACTGTCTCTTCCAAATTGTTTCTATCTTTCCCACCTGATCTAATAGGATATGGGCACCATCAGATAAGGTCTGGTCAACTGATGGGGTTTGGGAGGAGGGCCTTTTCTGCCATGGTGCCGGATCTGTGGAACATCATTCTACCTAAGATTAGGTTAACCCCTATCCTGACGACTTTTTGCAAAGATCTAAAAACTTGGTTTTGTACCCAGATCTGGACCCAGAAGTGTAATGAGCTCTTTTCTTGGCTTTGTTGACAATTATTTATGAAACTTGGCTGCTATGTTTTTTGTTTCATATTTTGCATTTTTTAAAAATCTATTTTATTGTAAGAGTCATTTAAGTGAGAAAGGTGGCTGGATAAATGAGATAATAGGAGGATAGATATAGATAGATAGATGATAGATAGATAGATAGATAGATAGATAGATAGATAGATAGATATAAATAGATGAGGGAGACAGAGAGACAGAGAGACACAGACAGAGACACACACAGAGGATGAATAGATGGATAGATCAACAGAGATAAGTAGGTAGGTAGATATAGATAGATATAAATAAAGATGGAAATAGATTGATAGATGATAGATCGATCGATAGAGATAAAGATGATAGATTTATTTATTTATTTATTTATTTATTTATTCAACTTATATGCTGCCCCTCTCGACTCACTCACAGCTAAAATACAACAATAACAATAAATTACCTAAAAACATATTAAACAATTATAAGCCAAATTGTAAATCTAAAATTTAAGACAGTTTAACCCCCCCCCGGGGAGGGGTCACAGCCCAGATTGGTCGAACACCAGGTCTTCAAATCATGGTGGAAGGTGCGGAGGTCAGGGGCCAGGCGGAGCCCTAGGGGTAGTTGGTTCCAGAGGTCAGGGGCCGTGACAGAATAGGTTCATCGCCAGGGGACCGCCAGCTGGCATTGACTTGCCGCCGGGACCCCGAGGAGTCCTTGCCTGTGTGCTCGCACAGGGCGGTTGGCACTCGATATTGGCTGGAGTTGCTCCCTTAGATATTGAGGACCCATGTCGCGTCGGACTTTGTATGTTAAAACCAAAACCTTGAATCTCACCCGGAGTACAACCGGCAGCCAATGTAGACCATGCAGGAGGGGGGGTAACATGGGAGAATCAGGGAACTCCCATCACCACTCGCGCAGCTGCATTCTGCACCAGCTGCAATCTCCGGATGGTATGCAAGGGCAGTCCTAAATAGAGAGCGTTGCAGTAGTCGAGTCTAGAGGTGACAAGGGCATGAGTGACTGTGCACAGGGCATCTCGGTCCAGGAATGGGCGAAGCTGATGAACAAGGCGGAGCTGGGCAAAGGCCCCCCTGGCGACGGCCCCCACCTGCTCCTCCAACTGGAGCCGTACATCCAGGAGGACCCCCAGATTCTGCGCCCTATCCACAGGGGGCAATACCTCTCCCCCTATGGCCAAAGATAGATACTCTTGACTGGGCCGAGATATGCACAGCCACTCAGTCTTGGCCGGGTTGAGTCGAAGCATGTTCCCATTCATCCAAATCCGTACCACATCCAAACACCGGGTCATCAGGGAGAGGGCATCACTGATCTGGTTCGGGGTGGAGATGTACAGCTGGGTGTCATCCGCGTACTGATGGTATCTCACCCCAAAACCACGGATGATCTCACCCAGCAGCTTCATGTAGATGTTAAATAAAGAGGGAGAGGACCGACCCCTGAGGAACCCCACAAGAGAGCGCCCTCGGGGTCGACCTCTGACCCCCTACCAACACCAATTGTGATCGCCCTGAGAGGTAGGAGGCGAACCACTGAAGAACAATGCCCCCCACTCCCAACCCCCCGAGGCATCGCAAAAGGATACCATGGTCGATGGTATCGAAAGCTGCTGAGAGGTCTAATAGGACCAGGACAGAGGAAAAACCCCTGTCCTGCGCCCTCCAGAGATCATCCATCAGCGCGACCAATGCCGTCTCCGTGCTGAAACCGGGTCGGAAGCCCGATTGGTACGGATCCAGGTAGCCCACTTCATCCAGGAAGAGTGGAAACTGCCGAGCCACCACACTCTCAACAACCTTCGCCAAAAAGCGAAGGTTGGAGACTGGATGAAAGTTGTCTAACACGGTTGGGTCCAGGGCAGGCTTCTTCAAGAGGGGTCTCACCACCACCTCCTTCAAGGCAGAGGGAAAAACACCCTCTCTCAGTGAAGTGTTGACAACTGCCCGGAGCCAACCACAGGTGGCCTCCCTGGAGGCATAAGCCAACCAGGAAGGACATGGGTCCAACAAACATGTGGTGGAACTCAGACGCCATATAGTCCTGTCCACTTCATCCTCGGAAACAGGATCAAACTCATCCCAGATCACATTAGCCAGACTACTTGCACCCTGTTCCTCAGACCACTGCAAATCGGCGGACAATCTGCTCCGAATCTAGATGATAGAGATAGAGATAGAGGTAGAGATCGATAGATTGATAGATTGATAGATCGATACCTAGAAATCTCAGAATGCCACAAAATAAATAAAAATGATAGAGCAAAATTAAGAATTTACATAGACAAACAGTTACTGAGACCCAAAGCTTGAATAAATAACTAAATTTTCATTTTATATTTGGGGGGGACCATAGCACAGAAGGCTGTATCTTTCATCTTCTCATAATGTGACTCTCCCAATGGTAGAACTCAGGAGAATCCCCTTAACTGAACTTACTATTTGCACTAGAGGTTTACAACAGAAGTATTATTTTATTTATTTATTTAATTGGACTTGTATGCCGCCCCCTCTCCGCAAGGACTCGGGGCGGCTCACAATTAAAACACAACAACAATAAATACTTAAAAAAGAATTAAACCTAACAAGCCCAATCGCTAAAAACAATTTAAATAAACTAAAACCCCCAGGAGGTCAGTCCAGCCCAGCCTGTTCAAACAACCAGGTCTTCAGATCGCGGCAGAAAGAGCGAAGATCAGGAGCCAAACGGAGCTCCAATGGGAGTTGATTCCACAGGGTGGGGGCTGCAACAGAGTAGGCCCTTCCCCGAGGCACCACCAGCTGACATTGTCTAGCCGACCGCACCCAAGGAGTCCCTGTCTTGATGGAGGGAGTAGAAAAAGCCAATGTAGTAGTCATGACTACACAATTGCAGCCTCTCTTTTTTGATGTGAGTTGTAATGTTTTTGACTTAGACGTAAAAAAGCAACGGGGCTTCAGTTGCATGGTCACAGCCAGCATCTTGACTTTTTCAATTACTACTGTATGCCCCTGATTTAGCACCATTTCTATCCATTTCATAATATATAATGGATATTATGTATTTTGTGATACCTGCCCTTTCTCTCTTTATGACCTCCTTTATGGAATTGACAAGTTTTCTACTATCTTCTCCAAGCAGGTTTGAAGAATTAATTTTACATCCAAACTGTTATGTATATGTACACAACGTAGTTGGGTTGACAATATATAAACCACAAATATATATGTTTGTAGCTTTAAGGAAAAATACTGTAATGTATTATACTATGTTCTAGTTGGTTGATCATGCTGCAAGTTGCCATAAGAGGGAGCTATAGATCATGGTTTAATTCTCTTTCTCACTGATGATCTCTCTTGATACTGATATTGACTGACTATGGACCGATACTGACTAACCCTGTTTAATATTCTGTTGATATCAAAGGTTATCTGTTGTATTATGGTTTGATATTTGTCTGCTGTAAAAGACATGAAACCGGTAAGAAGACTTTATAACTGGATATTTCTGGACTGTTAAAAACATGTATGACATGGATTGTTTATTAGACTGTGCTATTTCTTCAAGTAAACATTAACATAACTCTGTGTGGCTGTATATTTATTCATAACTGTTCTCATATATGTTTCCATGTGCATATTCTTGTTATACAAGGGTTGCTCTGCACAAATCCTAACACACTCAATGTTGATTATGTGTGTGTCCTTGGATATGGATATGTGTGTATCTCTAAATCAGTGTTTGCTCCAAGCAACTACACAGATAAGTCCCTGCAGTTTTCTTGGCAATATTTCTTGGCAGTGGTTTGCCATTGTCTCAATCCTTGGGCCAAGACAGAATGACTGACCCAAAGTCACCCAGCTGACTTTGTGCTTAAGACAAGACTAGAACTGAGTCTCCCAGTTTCTAGCTCAGTACACTTTACACCAAAGTGTCTCTCATTTTAATACTACAATAAATATTAAACATAAATATTTGTGATCAAGATGTTTTTAAAGCACACAAAAGTACCAGCAGAAGATAAAAAGTAATATCACATTGCTGTTCTGCAAACATCCCAATTATGTAGAATTAGATATATTTATGAACAGTCACAAATTTTTATGAAAGAACAGAATTTTTCAACTGAGATGCCATAACTGAAAAGGCCCTCTTGATGTGTGACACATTTCATTTAGCATGACATCTGGTCAAGGATCTAGTAAAAAAGGACTGGTAAAAACCAAGGTAGCTATGTGTGGTGATCTTTCAGATCATCTGAATATAACTTAAAAATTAATTTGCCAACACTTTGAAATCAGCCCAGAAAAGACCTAGGATCCTAAACACAGGTGAAGCCATGGACACACTCAGTGGTGGGATTCAAAAAATTTTACTACCAGTTTTGTGGGCGTGGCTTGGTGGGCGTGGCAGGGAAGGATGCTGTAAAATCTCCAGTCAGAGGTGGTATTTACTGGTTCTCCGAACTACTCAAAATTTCCGCTACTGGTTCTCCAGAACTGGTCAGAACCTGCTGAATACCACCTCTGGGCACACTACAATAAAACTATTTGGCTTCAGTAAACAAGCTCCTTATAATACTTTGGTAAGAAAGTTTTACCACTGTGATAAAATATATTGGACTATTTCTCCCCTTTTGGGGGATGCTTATGAAATCCAGTGTAACTACTGAAAGTTTAATTGTGTTTACTTACCTGTTGTTGTAATGAATTCTGAGCTTCAAAAGATGGTTTCTTGATAGAGTGAATATAAGATAAAGACTTATCTCCACAGGGTGCAGTAACACAGTACAAATTTAGTGGTTTTTGTTCCTTAAATAAGGAACAAAAAAAAGAGAAATAAAGAAAAATACATTTTCATTCTGTAAAATCAGTACAATATTAACACCCTTTTAACAAGTAAGGGCAGGCAACAGTGGCAGCATTCATAATAAGACATGATGATATGAAAATGATGATATGTACATCATGACATCATTATGCTCATGAAACAATAATATCACAAGGTCTTGTAGAAGACCACAGTTACTTCATTCCATGTCCTCATTTACTCTCATGCTATCTCTGTGATCACCCATTGAAGGCCACCAATGAAAGGTTAGTCTGTTAAGTAGGACTGATCCCAAGACTTTCCCATCTGTAACTGAATGAGAAAATGAAGGGACTATAACACTTGTAACAACTTACTTTGTTGTCCACAGATCTGATAACATTTGTCTCTGTTTGTTTGGATGTATATTTTTCCACTCCATCTTTGTTCTGAGATTCAATATTCACATCATTATTGATCTGCTGACCAGGTGGCTTATTGCGGTCTGGATATTTTCCATTTCTCTGTCTTATATTATGCAGAGGTAAAGTTTGGAGCATGGACTGTGCCTCAGATTTCACAATCTCCTTTGCTTTCCTGTAGGTGGGAAGTATTCAATATATATTTTGGCACCGAGATGTAACTACTTTAATTTTTCTCCATTTACATCCAAAATATTTCTTTTACGTAACATTTGTTCATTAGGCAGAAACGAACCAGTGTAATCAATGAATGTAGCCCCAAAAGGCAAACTAATTTCATCTATATCTGTTGTTGAACCACTAAGATGCTTGTGGTGTCATCACCAGGAAGCATATGACTAGATTTTGAGCTCATGGTGGTAACAGCAGTCTTGTTTTATGCCTTCAAATAAGCAGAGAAAATATAGGCTTGACAAATGAATGAATGCTTGAATGGATATTTGAAATAGAGGCTCTCCCTTACTTATCAATCAATAAGGAATAATAATCAGTAATATTTAAAAATTCAAGTTGTAACCAGGGGTGGGATGCAAATATTTTTACTACTGGTTCTGTGGGTGTGGCTAGGGGGAGTGGCCATGTGACTGGGTGGGTGTGGCTTCTTTCTTTTTTTTGCAGCACCCCCCCGTGCTCCGTTTTTTGGCCTCCTGGGCCTCAGGGAAGCCTCCTGGGGAGGCATTTTTGCTCCCAGGAGGCTTCCCTGAGGCCCAAAAAGGCAAAAAAATGGAACTGTGCCCCCGTGCCCCTTTTTGCCCCCTGGTCCTCAGGGAAGCCTCCTGGGTGAAGCAATAAGACAGTGAGGGGGACCCCGGCACAGCTGATCATGAGAACAGCTGATTGTCAGGAGGGGAAAGAAAGAAATACCTTAAGGAGTGACTGGGTGGGGGAGAATGCAGTCAGCAATGTCACGCATGCACGATAAGAACTGACTGACTGGAAAGGGGAGAGGAGGGGTGGGCGGAGAGGGGAGGGGCCAGCCAGGGGCATGATTTGCCAGTTCTCCAAACTGTGCAGAATCGTAACAACGTTCTATAGAACCAGTCTGAACCAGTAGAATCCCACCCCTGGTTGTGACTATTTAGTTATGTCTGACTCTTGGTGACTTTATAGGCAAGTACTCTCCATGGTATCCTGTCAATTTGACAATAGGATATGATCAATGGTAGGTGGTGGAGGACAAACCATCAATGTTCTCTTCTATTTCTTCCTTTTTGTGAGATTTCAGATCTTACACATTACAGATACTTCCTGCACTTGCTAAATCTAGACCTCTGTACCATTATCTTACAATGATTCTATTATATTTTGTGGAAAGACAAATGTTAAGGAAATGTTATCTCTTGGGATGTCTCCCTTCTCTGTGAGATGTATGCAAAGTACAAGGAAAATACTGTTGTTTAGAAAGAATAGGGAAGTGGTTGCCCCATCACAGTTTCTTATTATGACATCCATAAGAAGGATTTGCCCTGTAATAGAAAACTTCAGTTGAAATTAAGCCATCTAACAAGGTATAAAAGAAATGAAGCTTTGGCTCATTCAATCAGTCTGAATAGAAGCAAAATGACATGGTGAAAAAAGAAAATAAACTGCTCCTTTACACCACAAAGTCTTTGATGAAAATTACAAAGGAGTTATTCTATATAATTTATAGAATTGTGTACATAAGTGGCTTCATGGCTGAAACAGTGGAAGGGGAGATGAAATAATTTGAACTAATTCAGAGATTGTCCTGTTTAATGATCCCTGGTTAATAGAAGCCAGGTTTGTATGAATCCAACAAAATTTTGTTTCTTACAAGTATGTCTGAACACCCAAAGGATATTTATCTTAGACCTGCAATATTGCATTAAAAGCATCTAGGACAGTGGTCCTGAACCCTTCTGGCTCAGCAGACTGGTGGAGGTGATGACAGCAGGGGAAGAGAGAATGGTTTCTTGCACATGCCTGTGCGCGCGCACACACACACACACACCACTTCCATGACCAACTCTGGATTTGTAAATGCTATAACAATAAAATAATAATTTATCCTCCTTCCTAGGTATTTAAAAATAACTTAAAACTGAGGTAAAACTATTTAAGCTCTTTAATTTCTATATTATAATGTGCTCTTCAGTGGTGGGAATCCAAATCTTTTCCTACCGGTTCTATGAGAGCGCGTGCAGCTCTCAAAGACCACTCTCAGTGTCAGCACTGGTGAGCTGAGCTGTTTTTTAAGCTCAGCTGAAGCGCAGCAATCTGCTCTACTGGGCGAATCAGCTGAGCTAAAAAACAAGGGAATATAGGATGGGAACAGCAGGGGTAGGAGGGTAGGGCCAGCCAGAGATGGTATTTGCCAGTTTCCGAACTACTCAAATGTTCTGCTACCAGTATGCCAGAATCGGTCCAAACCGGCTAAATACCACCTCTTGTGCTCTTCCTGAAATGGATTAAAAAATGAAATGGTTCCCTATTCTCCTAAATGTCCTGATGCTGATAATAAAAATTTAATGCCAGGTATCAGCATTTACTGCATTTTAATTGCAATATATATTTTGTGGCATCTTTGATATTTTAATTAAAGACATAATGCTATGAATTCTAATCAAAATTATATTTCCCCAAGATCATACTTACCCATCACTTTTCTCTACAAGGCATCGGACATATTTGCTCCCAATTATCTTTATTACAGTCTCGTAATTTGCACCAAATTCATAAGGTAGGTTTCTTACTGAAGCCATTACCAGTTCCGTCTTGCTCTCCCCAAAGGATCACTTTCCTGTAATTTCCCTGGAGAAGTTTATTTCTTTAAAAATGGGAACTGAAAGTGGGTAGACGGGTCCTGCAAATATTTTAGGAATATTTGGGTATCAATTCACTCAATAATGAAATAACAAAAACTTGGTTGAAGAGCTTATAAATTAAAGGCCTTGTTTAAAAGGAACCCAGGAAAGTAAATTAAGTGTGAACAAAGCTGTATTTTTCATATTCATACATTTATCCTGAAAGAATTTCCCACACAATTGACCCAATTCCAGCACAATATTAAGATTAGTTAATAATTTGAGATTTACAGTATATCAGGCCCATATTGGGAATCAGCTTGAGAAGCAACTAACCAACCTATGGGTTGCTATGTAATTGATATTAGATTTTCATAATAGCTATTGATTCTGCATCTAAAGAAATGGCTGCTTTACAGTGTAGTCCTATGATATTCTAAGAATCTACAAGCACTCTTAAATTCGGTGGAACTTTCTCTTAGTGAAACTTTTACAGGATTGTAACTTTTGAGGATTCTTCAGTATTGATATTTAAATATTATAACTGCAAATGTGACATGAGAAAATAATTTCCTTCCAAATACCTTTTGTTGTTAATTAATAAAAAATACTGGAAAATATCACTCCCTTTTTACTTTTCAAATTAGTAGTGTTTGTAGCAGTTAATCATATAACATATAACAATGACTTCATAAAATTTCAGATTCTCCCCTTAATCCCAATAATTTATTATAGGAAAACAATTTAGCTTTAACTAATAGTGCTATGAACAATAACAATAATAGAGACAACTCCAGGCTGCTTTCACTGATGGCTGACCATCCACCCTGTCTTGCTACTAGCTCTGCAAAGACAACAATGCTTAATTGATCCCAATTGTTCCTCTATCATTTCTTGACCGCCTGTGGACTCCAGACATTTACAGATCCCCCTTTCACCCCCATACATTTATCGCTTCCTTGGGTAACCCCAACAATCATTGTGGATTGATACTGATCACTTTGAGGAGCCAGCTTTAGAGACTTCATGGTAGAAAAATACTACAAACCCGGGCTGTCTTGCTAAAAATAGCTGGGTTGTATTTCTTGGCAAAGGCTTTCCAGAAAACCCTTTAAAAATTCAGGAAATTCCTTACTTCTTCCAGAATTCCTAACTTCTTCCTATAATGCTGGAAAGAGCTTGAACTTTCCCCCCTTTTTCCTCATAATCGCATTGTTTTAGTATAGTTAGATTTCTCTCCCTTCCCCCAATACCACAGCTAGATTAGTTCAGTGTTTTCATGCTGGACGGTTCCATGGAAATAACCAAGTAGAATTTACTAAAGTCTTTGAGATGAACAGTTCCCATTGACTTCGTGGACACATCTAACTCCATGCAGCTTTGTTAAATAATATTAATTGAGTTTGGCCTGGATCTTTAAACCTATATCTATTTCACAGAGTCATTCAATAAATTGCAATGCCAAGTTGTGTCAGATCAAAACAGATTTATTTATAACAGAAACAATCAATAAATATATTATTCTTAAATATCTACAGAGTCTTTTCTTCTTTCGTTCCTTTTAAACAGTCCTTCAAGGAACTAGAAGTCACTATGAGAGATTCACAGTTCTTCCTCTCATAACCTCTTCTTAGAAATAGCTAACCTCTTTAGAAAGTCCCTTTCTCTTTAGGTTATAGATCTTCTCTCAGATCTCTTTGCTATATCTTCTCATACACAGACCTCAGTCTGTCAGATCCTAATATCTCCTCAGAGTCTTGGATCTTCTCAGTATCTCCAATCTCCTTAGAATCTCCTCATTTTCTTTCTCTTTTTTTTCACATGAAAATGACAGTTGACAGCCCTTTTATACTTAGGGGCATGTCCTACAGTATCACAGTGAGATGCTCAATGCCACCCTGTCATTGGTAGGTTTGATCACCCCATCAAACTCTACTAATTTGTAAACTGCATAGTAACTCCAGAAAGTTCTACTTTCTGACAAACTTTCAGTATTAATTGGTTTGCCGTTGCCTTCTGTTAACTTCTCAGTCCAGATTCCAGTATTTCCATAGAAGACTCCTGTCCATGACACAGTCAGATTTATACTACTTTCCCCTTTCAAGATTAGTTCACAAAGATCCGATTATCTTATTCTGAATGGCCTAATTGCATCCTGACAGAGATTTAACTTTCCCCAAGTACGAGATAGCTTTTAAAGAAAGTTTGTCATTTGTTCCCTAAGATCACACTCAGCAAAAAGAAATAACACTGGCCTTAAGCATTTGGTTTCCTTTCTCCCTCTCGGGTTTTGAGACACCCACCTCTGTGCAGTCTTCAATGGTAACAGGCATCCAGCCACCATAAATGAACTGCTTTTCACAATCATCATAGCAAGGAAGCTGCTGTTACTAAGGACGCAGTGTGTTGTTACTGGGCTGGGCAGAGCTTGTCATTCCATAGTCAATGCAGCGAGAGGCGTGCATTTCAAATAATTAGATTAGCAGACATGCAATACCAAAGGGCTCAAAAGGGAGACGATTTTTTTGCCTGTCCACGTGGTTGCCAAGCAAAATATTTCTCTACAATTCATAGATTGCAAAGATTTAGAATAACAACGAAAAGCAGAGTTTGAAAGGTGTGGGCACATCAAGCAAGAACAGTTCATCCCATGAATGTAGCCTTTACCCCAGTCGTTTAACCACAATGCTCAGGTGATGCAGTAAAGATCACTATTATTGATTTGAATATATTAGCTGCTCGACTCTAATGGATGCTGGTCATCTAATAAATGGTCTTCTTGGTACAAACAGATTAGATCAAATGTTGCCATTATTGCATCACTGATAAATCAAAAGTGAGTTCTAAGGATTTGATGGAATTGATTTCAGAATTACATAACTACGAATAGTTGATAGATTTGTGGAGATTGATTAGAATTTAGGAAGGTTAAATAAAAAGGTTGGGAGGAGTGCTATATCCATTATGAAGCAAAAAGTTTGGAAGAACACAAAAAGGATTTGATGTGGGACATAGTTAAGTTCTAGCTTAATTATTTTAAAAATGGATGGAATTGTCTATTAATGCCAGTTATATGGTAATTGTAGGCAAGTGAGCTTTATATACCAACAAAAATGACAGACATGAGTTTCATCAATGTTTATGTTCTAGAAATTAAATTAGTATATCATGTATGTGAGTTTTTTCCACTCCATTTTACTCTCAAAACTGTAAATTGGGCTGAGTGAGTATCCCAATGAACCTGATGATTTAATGTGGATTTGTTCAGCATTTTAAGCCCTGGACATGAGTGACTGGTACCACTAAAGGAGAATACTTAATCGGGGGTTTTAAATTTTAATTCAGCTTAATTGTTTAATACTTTTTAAATTAATTTATTTATTGTTGTATTTTAATTGTAAGCTGCCCCAAGTCCTCGGAGAGGGGGCGGCATATAAGTCGAATTAATAAATAAATAAATAATAAATAATAATATTTGTAGCTCAGGGTTAAAATAAGAGGTGCCCTCTGAGCTTGGTTGTTTTCTTAGCACTGATGATGTTACTAGTTGAGTAATAAAACAAAGCTAGTTTTTGAAAAGCTCTAAGGATTCATACAACGGAATTGGGCATCTTTGGGATTTTTAAAATCAAGATATGGACTCTTATCATTATTTAATAACATCATTATTAAAATACATTTCAAAAAAAATAAACAAAATGGATGCTTATTCTGCAATAGATTCAAACCCTGGTTCATTCCAGGATACCTGACTCCTTATATATGAAGAGAAAGTCAGCAGGCCTATTCTTGTTACTTACTGCCAGTAATTCCCACCCATTATTCGCAGCCCACCACCATCTTCAGAAAACTTGGCAAACCTACCATGCTACATGTCAAGGAGAATCAGTGCTTCCCTATCATCACAGCATGGATTTTATATCTCCTTAAACTACTCTGCAATCTGTACTTTTTAACCTCACAAATTTAAGATTGTACCTTAACATTTGGGGGAAACAGATGGCTCCTGCAGACTGCCAACCTGTTGTTAAACAAGAATTGTTTTCTACCCATAGTCACTTAGCATAATTAACCTTTCATGTTGATTTAATAAACAGGAGCAAACATTTGCCGTATCATATTAATAAAGAGAGCCATTTAAAGATGCACAGAGTTTTTTTGTGTGTGTGTTTGTGTGTGTGTGTTATTTGCATTCTGGGAAACGCCATCGTTCTTTTGTTTGTTCCTGAAGCTTAAAAAAAATATTCACGATACAGGTCACCTAATGTTGCAAGTACTGCCAGTCCTAATTGATGTACACAAGGGAAAAAAAGTTACCATTGTTTTGTTTCTTTAAAAAAATCAGAGAAAATCTTAAGGCAGTGTAGAAACAATGATGATAGTTTCATTTATAAAGAGTTCTGGACTTCCTTCCTGGAGGCATACTTGTATCCCAACTGGATATTGCACTGAGCCCAAATCCCAGAAATCTTCATAGATTCTCATAAGTGAGAATAAAAGGTATATTCATTTAGAAGGTGTGTGATGTGTATGCAAAGAGAATGTTTTCATCACTACTTCCAAAGTTTCATGCTCTGTGTTAATTCAGAGTGTCAGGGGGAAAAAAGAGAAAAAAAAAACTCTAGCTCTGTCTGTCTATCCATCAATCATCTATCTATCCATCCATCTGTCCATCTATTATCTAGCCACCATCTATATCTATATCTGTCATCTCTCTCTCTCTCATCTATCTATCTATCCATCCATCCTTTATCCATCCATCCATTTATCCATCCACCCACCCATCCATCCATCCATCCATCCATCCATCTCATCTATCTCTATTAGTGATGGGCATTGTTGATTGATGTTAAATGCAATGTATTATTGTTTTATATTTTATGATTTCACTAATGCAAGAAGAAAAGGACTTGAAAGAATAGGAATGAATAAGAAATATTGTTCCATCTGTTCAAACGCTGATTGATATTTTGGGTACCAGGAGACTTTCTCCATGGCCCCACTTCAAAAGATAGTGCCTGCTTTATGCTCAAATCATTTTTAACATATGATATAAATAAATTGTGCTGCCAATAAAGGTACTTAACAGCACATCTGTTGGTAAGTATAAAATTGACACCACATCTGTTTATTGGCATGTGTGTAGCATGTTGGTAGAACATTTGGAAGATTGCGGTAAGATTAAGAATTTAATTACTTAATTTTTTCACATTCTGTAGCTGTGAAATTGCATTTAAAATTTACACTACATTGGCCAACTAGAAGTGTGAATTTTTAATGTTTTTTTTAATTACAGTATTTTAGCATCCTACTTTTGTTGTTGAGAGAGAGAGAAAATATATTTTTCCTTGATTAGTTGAATCAAACTGCTTTCAAACTTCTAGTTATATAAAGGTAAGTAGTTCTCGCTTAACGATGGTAATGGGGACAGACAGTTGCAATGCAGTCCTTCAGTGTGATGTCATGTGACCACACCAATTTAAGATTCCAGTTGCAACAGTTCCAGTTGCTATCATTAGGTGAATCCTGAAAGGTTCCAGCAATCCTAGAGTCACGTGACTGACATTGGCGTCTTCCTGCCAGCTTCCCCATTGACTTTGCTTGTTGGAAATCAGGAGTGAAGATTACAAATTGTGATAATGGGATTGTGGGTTTCCAAGCGCCTGAATCACGATCACATGACTGCAAGGATACTGCATGGATGGAACTATGAAGAACAGTCATAAGTCCCCTCGTTCAGTGCTGTTGTAATTTTGAAATGCCATTGAACAACCTTGTACTTGAAAACATAGATTATATTGAAATAGACTAAAACCACTACAAACATCTTTTTCAGTTGAATTCTTAATAACATTTTATAGATAAACAGTGAAGCCTACTTCATTTAAGTACAAATGCTGGCTTCCCAGTTTGACCCTATGTCATGCCCCCAGATATAATTTGTATATATACTGTTGTTGTTCTCTGGCCCCATCTAGTGGCTGGGGCCAAATACCAATCTGTATTGTTTGGAACCTGACCCAACCCTTTAATGGTCATCTACCCATAAACCCTCACTCCCAAAACAAGTGCATCCTGGGAAGCCAACTCTGTTTCCTTTAGCATTCGGAAGGAAACAGGAAGCACCAGGAAAAATGCAGCCTAATCCGTGGCCCATGTTCATCTGAGGACAAAAATCCACATCCCATACACACAGCAGCACTGGTGAGATTTAGATTTATCTGTATTTGTTAATTGTTATGCTCACCAGTAACTCAACGCTGCTTATTTTGTATTGGGGTTCTTATTGTACGTATTTCTATTTTCCCAGTTTCACCCATCCTGTTTCTTTAATAAAGCATCCAGATCCATGCATTTGGTCCGTTCTGTTGGAGGATAGATGGATTTAACTGCATGCCAAGCAGCACACAGAGTAACGTGTAGCAAGAACAAAACACTAATGCTCAACACTGTCTTCTTCAGGCTTGTCCAACAGACGTTCTCTGAGTAAGTTGGAACTACTTTCAGAGTGTGCACATCCCAGGGCATGTGCCTTGTTGTCCCCAAGTAGATAGAGACAGTATAGATTGGGGAATACTGATCCTTTGCTTTTGCTGAAAGGAGATGTTTCCGAGAGCAACACTGACCATGTTTTTGTGCAAGTTAATTTGAGAGATAGCTGCCTTTTTTTCACACAAGGGGGAAGTATTTGTTCATTTGCTGAATGAGATCATTTGTTTTAAATGTAAATGTGTTGTGAAATGAAACCAAGACCTATTTCCGATCTGTTTACTATTCTGTTGGTTGGGGATTTAAATTGCATAGTAGACCCTTTTTGTTTTTTGGCTGGACTGAAAATAAACTGGTTTGTGTAATAAGGTTTTCCATGACAAGTAATACATAAAACAAGTAAAACTATCTAGTTTTTTTGCTTCACAATATCTTGTGAGATTTCACTGAAACCTATTAGACTTGTGAAAAACCACAAGATTTTGGAGGAAAGATCGCTGACTCAAGGATCAGAAGAGTTGGACAAGTAGAGCAATTTTTTTGTGTATGTTGAGCAAGAAAAAAAAAGGTGCTGGAAGTGAATAGTTTGCAAAGCAGGGATTTCTTTTTCTCAGCCTAAATAAAAACAGAAAGCCAATGTTTTTAGAGATGTAGAATGTTCTGAACCTGTCCTAAGAAATTTTTTTATTTGAAGTGCAATGTCTGTGTTTTCAAAGAATAGGGGGGAAACCTTCACAGAAATGAGCCATAGCAGTAATGGAAGATTTCAACTATTCTGACATCTGGCATGTATAGTTTTAAAATATATATTTTTTTAGTTCCTTGCTGACAAGTTCAAGTCTCTGCACGTGAAATCTCCTTTTCCTAGATTTAATCCTGACCAACAGCGAAGAACTGGCTGATGACTGGAAAAAAAAGGGGGTATATGTTTTCATTTTAATCTGGACGGCATGATTTTAATTTATCCACTAAAAATTGCTATTAGTCTCTTTGTCTTCTTTAAATTTACCAAATTAACTTAACATTTTACTTTTTAAAAAGGCACTTTAAAGTGATGGAATAAAACAGTTGCTGTTTTAGTTGCTTTTTTTTTAAGGCTACATCCTCTCTCTTTCCTGTTTAAATCTAATAAAAATTGTTTAAAGCTGCATGGTTATTTCCTTGTATGAAAAACAGTTAAACAAAACAAAAATGTTTTTCAATTCTTACAAGGCACTGTAAACAGTATAAAAGTCTAATTGAGGAAATATACAGTTTCAGGCCTCCATTTGCTTTCTATTCTTTCCGGGCAAAATGTTTGCCAACATATTTTGTTTCAGTTTAGTGGTAATGATCCTCCAGGGCTTTCTGGGCAAGGTCAGTCCAAGCTTCATGCTGGAACAAGGAGTTTATTAACAAGTGTGACTAAACTAGTCCCTTGCTGTCCACTTCGGTTTCCAACTCTTCAACAACCATGAAAAGTATACGCGTTTATGAGGATTTTTAATCAGTTAACATGGGATATTATGAGGCTGCACAAAGCTCAGGGCCTGGAAGAAAGTGGATCAAAGCAAAACAAATGAAGGAAACTTTGGAGGAGGAGGAGAGAGGTGAGTTGATGATATAGTTCTTGGTTATTTGATTTTTGCCTTATTGAGGGGATGACACCATGCTTTTCCTATCTGAAATTCTGATCAAGGCTTGGCAGGAAGAGAGGAAATGTGGAATGGCTGGCATGCAACTTGGCTAGCATGTCTTATTTAATCCTTGAAAGGCTGATGTCATGACACATAAGCAAACAGGACGCAACTTGTATTGTAATGATATTTCTTCCATCATCCCTTTCTTCCCTCCCCACCTCACGGCCCCTTCTATGGGTCCCTCTGTGGTGAAGGAGTAGGAAGCAAACCATGTAGTCAGTAGCTTCCTTGTTTTGAGAAGACGTTCTGAGTAAGGGCTTCATACCAGCTTTTGCCAAAGTGAAGTTTATAATCTTGCAGTTAACCCATTGGCCTATTAAATCAATGTACTATCCTTATCTTTTGAAGCTCATGCTCCATTCAACCATTCTATTGCCCATAGGCAACCACCTGCATTTCTGCCCTGGCTGAGTGAAGCAGATTTCCCATCTCCTTCCCATACTCCTCTCCATTCCTCTCCTCTCCTCTCTCCAGTTAAGACTAGAGTATATGCTGCTATCACTGTCACAAAGCAGTTACATCAGCCCAGAATCTGAATTTGGGAAAGTTGGGATCAAACTCTCATGGTCACATATAAATACTCTCACTTCGTCTTTTGAGTTATTTCACTATATTTCCAGTTATTTTCCCCTGCAAAACTGTGAGGATAAAATGTTGTAATGTGTTCCCAGGTTCACTTCTAACTGTAAAAAAAAGCATTTTAACTTTCTTAATATTATCCTTATGACTACAGTTACATTACCTAAACCAGTGCAGATGACAGACTAGATTACCATGGACATAAGAACAAAGAGTCCTCCTAGAATAACCCATTTAGTCCAACATCCTGCCTCCCGCCACAGGCAACCAGTTACTGTAGCTCTGGAGAGTTCACAAGCACGATGTGAAGCTGTTATTCATTTATTTGGTTTATATGTCGCTCTGCAGCAGAAGCTTTTTGGGTGATATCCATCCATACAAAAAAAAGCCCAAATGAAAACAAAGCAACAAAATCCAGCTGCCAATTGCAACTGTAAATAGCAAAAAGTAGAAGAACACTTTTTTTTTACAACTTTGAAAATATATCCAGAGCGATCAAAGTGGCTTTAAGATGCAACTTAAGTGTACAGTCAATTAAAGGTGTAAGAGAATGAAAATACCTTTGCTTGGCAACCAAAGACAAACAAAATAGGCTTTAGATGGATCTATTTAGAGAGTACATTGATAAATAGAAACGGTTCCTGTGAAATCACTAAACAAATGCAAGGTCTAGCTCAGAGGTGGTATTCAGCAGGTTCTGACCAGTTCTGGAGAACTGGTAGCGGAAATTTTGAGTAGTTCAGAGAACCGGCAACTACCACCTCTGACTGGAGATTTTACAGTGTTCTTCCCCTGCCACATCCACCAAGCCACACCCACAGAACCGGTAGTAAAAAAATTTGAATCCACCACTGATCTAGCTAGCCTCAACCTCAACACACCGGAGTATCTTGTCAGTCACCTATAGGGCCATTACGGTTGTTCTAGAGTGTTTTTTAAAAGCTCTCTCTCCTAAAGATAAGTTCATAATTTCTAGATCCATCTAGTCATTTCCTTTCATAATCATCCATTTCCAGAATCTGGCTAGTCATCCAATAATATTCAACCAGACTATGCTATGTGTATATTGATAAATAGAATGTAAGTCCTGATGGATATGGATAATTTAAGGGCCTTGGTGGTGCAGGCTGTTAATAGCCTAGCACTTAGCTCCAGCTGCCTGTAATTATTGCAGGCTCGAATCCCACCAGGCTCAAGGTTGACTCAGCCTTCCATCCTCTCTGGGTAGGTAAAGTGAGGACCCAAGATTGTTGGGGGCAATAAGCTGACTTTGTAAAAAATGCCGCTTAGTAATAAGCAGGCATATACAATGGAATGAAGGCTATTGCTGAGCGCATTGGGTTGTATCCCAAAAACTGTAAGCCGCCCTGAGTGTCCGGAAAAGGGCGGGATATAAATACGAATAAAAATAAAAAAAAATAAAAAAATAAAAAATAATTTATTGCAGAATCTAACAAACAAATCACAATGTACTTCTATGTTGTGAAACTCACGTAGAAACTATGTGAGTTTCTATCACATTTCCCAGCAAGCCAAAATCAAAGAGGCACTAAATTGTTCAGAATTAAGTAATTATGCCTAATAAATTATATCTGGTAGAAATTACTGTCTCTAAATAAGAAAATTTCAGAAGCTATTAACCACAGTAAGGACTGATTAGAGCCAGAGGCCAGCACATCGATTCCAGAAGCATACAAATCTATTGGCTTCCTTCAAGCTAAGTTGCTCAGTGAATCTCAAAAAACCTAAGTGATGTATTAAAGTAATTGAAGCAACAAATACCTACCCACTACCCTACAAGACTATGAATATCTGCAATGCCTGAGTTTTCCATAAGCACTTTTCTAGGTTATAAACAAGCTTATCCTTTATATATATGTTTGTAAGTATCCATGTTTATATTATGGAATTATTTTGACAAGCATGAAAAGATAGGTTTTGTTCAGGACAATAAGAGGTTTAACAATCCTCCATCCCAAGTCTGAGCTAGTCATAAAAGGAAAATCTGCAAGTTAAAATGTATTTATACATGCACACACAGCACGCGCCTGCACACACACACACACACACACACACACACATGTACACTATACCTATATGTATT
Organism: Naja naja; assembly: GCA_009733165.1. Lineage (NCBI taxonomy): Eukaryota > Metazoa > Chordata > Lepidosauria > Squamata > Elapidae > Naja > Naja naja. The sequence goes on from CM019150.1 coordinate 72,771,869, forward strand.
TTCTACAGCTTTGAGATAACACTCTGGAAGAGAATCATTTGCAGTGCTTGGAGAAAGGATTCCTTTTATCATCATTTCTTCTATGCCATAGCGGTGCAGTGGTTAGAGTGCAGTATTGCAGCCTAATTCCGCCCACTACCAGGAGTTTGATCCTGACTGGCTCAAGGTTGACTCAGCCTTCCATCCTTCTGAGGTTGGTTAAACCTTAACAGGTAAATAATAAATGACAGAAGGCTGGGACGGAGATCCTAGACAATGCTTGGAAGGCACTTTGATATCTACGGGCACAACATTAGCAAGAGGTTTATAGACTTGAGTTAATTTTAAACACAGTCGGGTGAAAATTAAAGTTATATGAGAAGAACTGCATTGAAGTTGGAAATACCCAGCCAGGCAGGGAGAAGGGCTGAAGTGAAGAATTAACTTTCAATCACTGCACAGCCACAAGAGATCCAGGATTGGCCGCTCCCCCAGGCTCTATGGAACCTTATCTATTCCCAAGGGAAGGCAAGCAGTCTGGGAGATTCCTGTATTATAGGTAGAATATAATAAAGTAGTTAGCTTGAGCTCTACATGCGTGAATCTGGTTGCTTGTGCCTGATAACTGCATTCTTAAATATATTTTTATTTTCCTTTCCTTTGTCACTGAGTTTCCTCCACAAACACATTCTTGGGTGCTTGTTTCTGATTGCTTTGGATCATTCTTCATGTCCAAATTTTCCTGAGGAACTTCATGTTGGTTTTGTGGTTGAAAATGAAAGTATGTCAGATGGGAGAGAAAATTGTACTCCAGCTTCTCTTGGGTGAATTTCTTAGTTCCAAAACGATTAAAGGAAAATTAAAATTCATTTTCATAACTTTTTCTACCCCTAAGTTTTACTTTCACAACACAAAAACTTGGAAACATTTTGATGTAAATATGGTGAATACTCCAGCTTCCCTATCATTAATTCTTTTTTACACAACAGACTGTGACTACAGCAAAGGTGACTAGATTCTGCACAGCAGCACTGGGGATTCGTTGGAAACATGTGATTAATCTACCATAACTATTTTATACAACTAATGTAGCAAACCCCCTTTTTTTTCTTTTTGCATTTAGTATTAATGACCACAGGCCTCACTGTTGATGTTATAGTATAGTTAGGTCATGTGTAACTGACAGACCGGGTGCCAAATTGTGATTTTAATATAGAGTTTATGTTATTTATTATTTTATTCTAGAAATTTTAACTGGATATTCATTGAATGGTTTTCTTTCTTCTAGTCTCTGATCTTTGACTGTAATAAACTTGATTTGATTTTGATTTGAATTCTTTCTTACAGCCATTTTCTTCCTGAACCTTTCCAACATTTCTTTGGGAACTCCAGTGAAGCAAAATAGAAGAAGCAGTAAGTGGTTAAATTCGTATGTATGTATGTATGTATGTATGTATGTATGTATGTATATTAACCACTTACTGCTTCTTCTATTTTATATATATAGGTTAAATATTTTGTCAATATTATTAAAAGCAACTGCTATAAATCTTTCCCATGACAGGTTTTGGATCAGTTCCTCAATGCACAGTTATATGATTTAGTAGTATTGGTCACTTTTGTTGGGAGATTCTTTTAATATTAATTATTTGAAAAATTATTTCATCAAAAAGGTGTTGGCTGGCAGGGACTAGAAGATGGGCCTTTTCCACAGTAGCCTCTGAGAGATTAGAATGATCCCAACCCTGTTGGCCTTTTGTAAGGCTTTCAAAATTTGGGTGTGTTTCCAAGCATGGGATAGTGGATGTCTTAAGGGCCCTTTTTCTTTGCTTTAATGGCAACTGATTAACTATCTATGCTTCTGTGTATATTTATTTTAGATGGTTTTTACATTTTTTAAAATTGTTTTTATAGTTTGGAAATTGTAAGTGACCCAGAGTCCTTGACTGAAAGAGGTGGCTATACAAATTGAATAAATAAATATGAACAAACAAACAAACAAATGAACAAACGAACGAATGAACAAATGATAGTTTGAAGTTATTGACAAGTAGGTAGTTTGTATTTCAATCTCATGCCAACTTGTCAACACTTTTGCAAAATAAACTCATGGTAAATTTAGAAGCGGGTGGGGAATTGGCTATTTTATATAACATATAAATGAATGAATGGTGCATTCTTTACATGAAATATGTCAGGTTAGACTTTAGCAAAAAAGTACAGTAGATATAAGAACACAACCATTTTCTAATTTTCTTGGTTTTGATGCTTTAGTTTAGAAGGCCATAACTGTATGGAAACTGTATGCAGTTTTCCATTACTAGCAGTATCAAATTTGGACATAAAGTCAGATTTGTTTAGGTACATGGGTCTATGATGCCATATTACTTCTGACTTGTATGCAGGAAAAGAGAGAGGGAAAAGACTGTTTTTAAAAATCAGATGCCAACACAAGCAGCTAAACACAAGTTGAAAAGCAATAAAAATGGTAAAAAGGGTTGTTTTTAAAAAAATAACCCTTTTCTTAGCTTTTTTTTGCCCCCAAAACCTGCATTAGAATTTTCAGCACCAGCTTATTTGAACTTTTTGTTTAGAGCTCTTAATCTGGACATCCGACTTAATGCTCTCCATATATCGTCTTTCCATCTGATGATCTTCTTCTCTTCTTTTCCATCATGGGATAGGATGAGAGTGGAGTTCTTGTTGGATTGGGTCTTGTTTGTATGTTTATCTTCAGGCCACTGATAAATTTGTGGATGATACTAGACTGGCAGGAATAGCCAAAACCCTAGATGATAGGCTCAAGATCCAGATGGATCTTGACAGACTTGAACAATGGGCCATATCTAACAAAATGAAATTCAATGTAGAGAAAAATAAAGTCTTACATTTAGGCAAGAAAAACCAAAAGTACACAGATAGACTGGGTGAAACCAGGCTTAATAACAGTAACTGTGACAGGGATCTTGGAGTCTTATTGGACAATCAATTAAATATGAGCCAACAGTGTGTGGTGGCAGCCAAAAAAGCCAATGCAATCCTAAGTTGCATTAACAGAGGGATACAATCAAGATTAAGTGAGGTACTAATACCACTCTATAAAGCCTTAGTAAGACCACACCTAGAGTACTGCATCCAGTTTTGGTCACCATACTATAAAAAAGATGTTGAGACTCTAGAAAAAGTACAGAGAAGAGCAACCAGGATGATTAGGGGACAGGAGACTAAAACATATGATGAACGGTTACAGGAACTGGGCATGGCTAGTCTAGTGAAGAGAAGGACCAGGGGAGACATGATAGCAGTCTTCCAATATCTGAGGGGCTGCCACAGAGAGGAAGGGGTCAAGCTATATTCTAAAGCACCTGAAGTCCAGACAAGGAATAATGGATGGAAACTGAACAAGGAGAGATTCAACATGGAAATAAGGAGAAGTTTTCTGACAGTGAGAGCAATCAACCAATGGAACAGCTTGCCTTCAGAAGTTGTGGGAGCTTCATCACTGGAAGCTTTCAAGAAGAGACTGGACTGCCACCTGTCAAAAACGGTATAGGGTCTCCTGCTTGGGTGTAGGGAGTAGACTAGATGACCTACAAGGTCCCTTCCAACTCTGTTAATCTATATCTAATTTTTTTAATGCATTGCTCTTTTTAAATTATATGCTTCTCAGAGTCATAAAGAGTGGAGCAGCCTCCCCAAATAAATAAATAAATAAATCCACATCAATCCCATGAACCCCTAGCCAGCCTACACATTGTTCATGCTGCTTATGGATCATAAAATGTGAAGGCCAATGTACCTGAATGAAAAAGCTACAAAAGTTCTCTTAGTTCATTGCTATTCAAGGCTAGAAATATTTCTTTGGTTGAGAGAACACAATGGTTAAAATAGCAAAACAAATCAAATTCCTTTATGCAATTATGTGGGCTCTGCTTTAGCAGGTAGATACTTAGGACATTGTTTTAATTGTGTTCTTTCATTAGACGATTTTCTGTGTCCACCATTACATTTCTAAGGGTTAATTTATTCTGAAAAGCATTGATATTCATAATTTTATGATGACTTATTTTGCAACATCAGCAAGAAAATGGAATGCAATTAATAGGATATCTTTTTGCTCTTTTTCTCGTGTAATAGAAGAAACTATGTAAAAATTTGTTCCTATTGAAAGTTTCTTATTCTGTACATTTTACTTCTAAAGAAAAAAGAAAAATGTAATAAAAATTAATTGGTATATTTTAGGGGGGGAAAGTCTAAGGAAGTGTTAGGATTTTATCCCACTTGAGAATATTTATAATTAATATTTTAGAACTGCAAACAATAGGCCATAAACAAAAATGCTACATAATGTTATCTAGAAAGAATGGCACCCATCAGTAGCAAAAAATGTTCCTCACTATTTTGTATCCTTAACTGCTATGCGGAAATTTGGGGAAATTTATTTATTTGTATTGATCTATTAATCAAATTTATATAGATTCTGGAGCAGATTTGTACTAAGTTGCATTGCACAAGCAGATATGCGCATACATGATTTTAGAAACAGAACAGATTAATAGTGATTTTTTTTAGAGTTGATGGAACATCCAGCTCTACATAATCAAGCAGATATGTGACTTGAGGAAGATCTCTGGGAGATTGTTCAGATGTCGCTCTTCATGGAAAGCATTTCTTTATAGCTGAAAGGCTAGCAGATGACAATCTATCTGAAATGTTGATTCTCAGCCTTTCTGACCTTTCTTGGTATTGCTAACATGGATAATTAAAGTATCCTGCCCCCTCAAGTTGAAAGGAACATGAAAACTTCATTTTGAAATGTGTGAACAAATAATAATAGAAAGATTTTGTTTAGAGCATCAGGCTTCTATTGAGACAAAGATGAACAGGACCAGAAATAGAATAGAATAGAATTCTTTATAAAGATAAATACTTCTTTATCATATTTCAAGGAACACAGCAGTGGTGGGATTCAATTTTTTTTTACTACCAGTCTGTGGGTGTGGCTTGGTGGGTGTGGCAGGGGAAGGTTACTGTAAAATCTCCAGTCAGAAGTGGTATTTGCTGGTTCTCCAAACTACTCAAAATTTCTGCTACCGGTTCTCCAGCACTGGTCAGAACCTGCTGAATACCACCTCTGGAGCACAGTGGCTCGCATGGTTAGGACACTGGGTTAGCAAACCCATGTTTGAGACCTGAGTGGTGTTGTGGAGCAGGGTAAGCTCCCATCCTTCGCTTCAGCTCCTTCCAGGGACATGAAAGGAGCTCCCAGCTCCAGGCAACAGTGATGTCACTGGCTAATGCTTTCAACCCAGAAGCCCCTTGGTGCTTCTAACATGAGTGTGATGTGAATTTATTCCAGGAAATGATAGTCATGTGTGACAGTTGACACTTTTTATTGAGCATGAATGGTACATAAGAATTTGATACCCACTCAATCTTTTGCCTTCCTTTGCAGTGCTGCCCTTTCAGAAAAATAAATTAGAAAAAAATAATTAGAAAAAAAAGAGAGACCCTTCTCTACTATCACCCTCGCACTGTGGAACAGATTGTTCAAGAGGCAAGGCAGGCCCCCATTCTCCTTCCCTTCCAGAAGAACATCTTGACCTGGTTCTGCCAACCTCCCTGGGGTGGTGGTGTCTAAGAGCAGTTGGTAGGCTTCCTCCGCCTTTTAACTCTGCAATTATTTTTTACTTCCCTTTACAATTTTGTAATCCCTTTATCAGGGTGGAATTGGGCAACTGAAAGGAGCTGAGCATTTACTGACCAGATGCCTTTCTGACACCTATGTAGAGTTCACAGTAGATATTTTCTCTTTGCGCCCAGATAGAGAAACATCTGTTGCTGCCTAGGCTAGAACTCTCAAACTCCTGAGTGTGAGGCAAGGGTCTGTACCTCTAAGCCAGGGCACTGCTCTGCAATTGCTCTTTTTAACTTTATTTTAATCTGATTTTGAGCTTTCTTTTTAACCATAGCTTTTATGTGATTTTACTGTTTTCTTTGTATAACTGCCCAGAGGCATGAGTGGGATAGAAATTTGGCTAAATGAATAAATAAAATGGATCTTCTAATGTTAATTCTTATTATGTCTATTAGAAAAGGATGGTTATTTATATTAATTGCATTTTTGCTTTCCTGTTCACAAGAGTTCAGGAAGTGAGTCTGAAATAGTTCATTTATATATATATAAATGATTCACTACAAAGCACACAAATGTATCAAACACAATCAACACATTTTCCGTAAAGGAATATAAGTAAGATCTTCCATCTTTTTTTTTTATTAATTCCTTCCCTGCCTCTTTTAGTAAGACATTTTAACAGTGAGGAAACTTAGACATTTCCACTATTTAATTCTGTCATTCTCCCAGAGAGATGTACTACGTGGTGGTCTGTAATCTTTTCAATTCAAGGTCAGCTGTGAAATAAACCAGAAATGAGATTAATTTTGCGATCTCAGTTTAATCTTCAGAGAACTTCTTTCTAAAAGGGCCAAAAGCCAAACGCTGCAGACAAAGCCCCAAGCAACAGAGCAGAGTTTTTATTTTTATTTTTTTGTGCCAGAACAATGTCTAACTTTCAGATTCATGGCTGCAGCTTCAGCTCCATTTCCAGTTTGCAGTTTAATAGTTTAAAAAGGACAAAAAAGAAGGTTGCTGAATATTCTGACCAAACAGTAGAAACCAAAAATGTATTGTCCCAAGGATCCGTCTTTTTCAAGCAAGCAATGTGGAAACAAAATGCCCAAAAGCAAAAAGTGGGAAGACATTGGGGGAAAAGAGAAAGACATGAAGGGGGAGGAAGGAATAATTGGCCACGGGGTGTCACTCTTGACCCAAATTTGGGTTAGTCTCTCTATTGTCTCTAGCAGCTGGAGATTTTGTTTTACATGAAAATCCTCTGGCATGGTGGGCCTCTCTCAATAAAATAAAATAGTAGGTGGTTGGTCGCAGCATAAGAATTTAAATATTCAGACTCAAAAACTACCTGTCAGTCAGCACTGCATACATTTTCTAAGTGGGGACCAAAATCCAGCTCAAGCTAATTCAAAGCTGAGAATATAAAATGCAGAACAGGCATTTAAAGAAGGAAATGGCCCCCTAAGCATAATGGAACCCCAGGCATCTTGACAATCTGAGCTCTTTTTTTTGTCTTAACCCAATCAAAAGTGATCTACATTAGCAGAAACACCTGGATCACCTTGGAGAAACCCCATCTGAAAGTGACATCTTGATTGCAGAAGGAGTAAGTGAAAGGAGAGGAGGTTATACTCTGTGGATAGAACTCAGGTGCTCCAAAGCTGTGACAACAATAGTTTGATTCAGGTTATCAGTTAAGAAACTGTATCCCTCCTAGGAAGTCAATTAAAAAAAGGAATGGAAAAAGTCAAGGGCTGTTTAGAGAAAAATGGATTCAACTACCAGCAGCTGCAAGGAGGAAAGGAATGGTTAAATTCAGTTTAACACTCCATATTCTATATAAAAGATACAGGATGGAAGTAGATAGATACAGAGATAGGTATACATTTCCTCTTCTAGCTCATGTCTTATATGTTTCTTTTTCAGTTGTAGAAATTGTTTCAATTTTTTTCTAGAAGAATATCTCAAGAAGGTACTATTCGGGATATATCTTGGAGGATTGCAAATTTCTTTAAGTTATGTGGCATGCATTGGTGGTTCTATCAGAATGTTATAGACATAGCAATTCATTCTCATGAAACAACAAGAATTTTATTTTGCTGTTGAAGGACTTCATAATTGAAGATTTGCTGCATTTACACATTTGTTGTGTTTTGATTAAGTGGTTTGCATCTCTTGTGAGAAAAAAAAATCAAGCAGAAATCAATTTGCCTGCCTCCCTCTCGATTAGACTTAACTGAAATACTTTGACAACCAATTCAGAAATAACACCATTTATTCTGTGCAAAACCATTTATTCTAACAGCAAATGAACAATTAGCAACATTAATTTTAATGTTTTAAAAATATTACTGACTAAAACAATATCATGCTCCATTGTTTTTCCTAACAAAAATGAAAAAAAATTACTTGAAAAATATAACCCATTTCAAATTAATTAAAACAACTGAAAAGGCATTTATTCTGTGAAGGTCACAAATAACAAAAGTTCTCATTCTCTTTCTGCTATAAAACAACATGTTATTTATAAAGCTATTCAGTTCCCTATGTTTTGATATTTTAAGAAGGAGTCAATAACTATCATTTTTAAAGATTATTATTTTGAAATCAAAAGGAGCAAAGACAAATTGTAGGGGAACTATTGGGCCATGATGAATCTGGAGAGGCCTTTTTCTCTTCAGTTACTGGGTACATTCTGAAACAAAAAGGCTAGACAATATTATCAACTCAATCTGATTTTAGCTTTCTTATCTTTCTAAATTTCTGTGCTTGTTTAACTAGAGATTCAAAACTACGGTAAATGCACAAACAGGAAATGGTGTACACAGCTGGTCCTTGATTTACAATCATTCCTTTAGTGACCATTCAACGTTACAACGGCCATGAAAAAAGTGACATGACCATTTTGCACATTTATGATTGTTGCAACATCCCTGTGGTCATATTTTTAAAATGTCAGTCTAAAGCAATAGCTTTCCAAATGTAATGTTTTGTTCATGGGGAAGGACAATTATATAAAACCAGGGAACATTTTTGAGGTATGCATGGGAAACATCACTTACAGAAATAAGTCCGCACTGAACGATAGGGATTACAACACTGAAATCAGAAGCTGACAATCTCATCAGGTCTGTATTGGAAGGACCAGAAAGAGAACACAAAATAACAGAGTTGGAAGGAACTTGGAAGTCTTTTAGTCCAACCCTCTGCACAAGCAGGAGTCCTTCTACCATTTCAGACAAATGGTTGTCCAATCTCTTCTTTAAAACCTCCAGTGATGGAGCACTCACAACTTCTGAAGGCAGACTGTTCCACTGGTGAATTGTTCTCACTGTTAGAAAATTTCTCTTTAGTTCTAGGTTGCTTCCCTTCTAGATTAGTTTCCGTCCATTGTTTCTTGTCTTGCCTTCTGGTAGGCAAAGCTTTGGATAATAGGTTAACGCCCCCCTTCTTTGGGGCAACCCCTCTGTGATGACTCAGAGTGTAACTCAAATGTAACAAAATCCAAAACGTAAATAAATATCCTTTATTGCCTCCAACTTGGCCCCATTGTTCAATAATACTCAATTGGAGATAAAACGTACTCAAAAATAGTCTTCAAAAGAAAGCAATACAGTCCAAATTTAATGAGCAAATAGAGGTGAAATAAAAAACCAAACAAACTACAATGACAAAATGTCCATAACGGAACAGGAGAAGTATTTACCAAATTCAAGGAGATAGCAAAGCACAGTCTGTTGGAAGGATGCCAACCAAGATAACTTCAGACCAAAATAAAACATGCTTGCTTCTGGCAACCTGTGTTCTAACCGTCTCTCTTATATACTTGCCTCCCCAGCGGTAACCAATGAGGAGGATCATTGCTGCTTCCTCTCTCACAAGCCAAGTTGTTGCCTTCTCCTTTCCTCCCTGCGTGTCCTAGGATGCAGAGGGGATGGGCCTGGTTCTTCCTCCTACTGCCCAGCCAGCCTCGGTCCTTCTCCAGCCTCCTCCACAACTTCCAGAGCCACATCTACACTCCCTGTCAGTTGTTCCTCCTCTCTCTCAGAGTCCGACTCTACCAAGGGCATGACACCCTCAAATATTGGAACAGAAACCCCTGAACTGGGCTGATGCAAAAAGTATGATTGGAATAGGAGTATTTTAATACCTAACAACTTATAGGATACTCAAAATCCCACCACTTTGAAGTGAAAGTGCTGTGTGAAAAAATTTAAAATGGAGTCAAACTAATGGAGACAACTTTCCAGAGAAATATGGACTGGCAGCAGTTCTCTTACAGCTTCAGAAGTACGTAATGATTACCATCTTTGAATTGTTCAGCACGGTATAGTGGTAAACATTTCATTATCTTCTTTAAGGATGTCATCCTGAGGAGGAATATTCCAGTTCTTGTTTGAAATACCTATTAAAACATGACATCTAATTGTGTAAGTTCTATGTTACAATTGAAAATAATTGTCCTACTCTTCTGAAGCAGGTAATTAAGAATTTCCAGATTTGCAACATTTTTCAGCATATTGGTGAAAGGTTTCAACGAATATAGACACATGTGCGCACACACAGAACCCCCAAATACACTTCATATATGTATGTATATATATATATGTTTTCATAGATTTTCACGGTAAAGGTATGTAGGTCTTGGTGTATTCGGGTCTTGTCCCGTGTAAGATTGAGAATACCTTGGCAATGTTTCGACGAAATCTCATCTGTCATCTTCAGGCTGGTGTCTTCAGCTTCATTCTACTGGGAGAAGTGTGTGATAGTGGCTGTTTTTCCCTTTTAAACTCCAGAGTTGGTTGTGTTGTTACTTCTTGATTGGTTGATGTATGCAGATTGGTTGGCTTTTTCATAAGATCCTGTGTGGCTGAGGTACTGGCTATGTGTCTCTCAGCCTTTTGTGTTGTAACAGTCTTGTCCATTGTGGATGAAGTATGTGTTGGAAAGGCAATGGTTGGTCAGATCTAGGATGTGCTTAGGGGGGTTGTATTTGTTTTGGATAGCTGTCAAGGCTTCTTAGTAGGTACTTGGGTGAAGAGGGATATGACATCGCATCGCAGAACACAAGAACGCACATGCCTTTCCAGCACATACTTCATCCACAATGGACAAAGATATAAACAGATAGAAGGAGCACCTATGGGATCACCCCTCTCACCCATCATCGCTAACCTATACATGGAACATTTTGAAACCAATGCTCTAGACAAATCCGAATACAAACCCAAACTCTGGCTTAGATATGTAGATGACACTTTTGTAATTTGGCCACACGGGAAAGAAAAACTGGACAACTTCCTCACACATCTCAACAGCCTACACCCCAAAATACAATTTACCATGGAAACAGAAACCAACAACCAACTTCCGTTCCTGGACGTCCTAATTTACAAAAACCCAATGGCTCCTAGGACACACCATCTACCAGAAGAAGACACACACCAACCGCTACTTAAATGCACAATCCCATCACCACCCTGCACAGATCAACTCCGTAGCCAAGACCCTCATCTCCAGAACCAAATGCCTAGCTGACAAAGACCACTTGAGAACAGAATTACACACCCTCACCAACGTATTAATGTCCATGGATTCCAAAGAAGCACAATCACCAACCTAATCCTAAGGGAGACTCCCCCCAAAAACCAAGACACAGAACAGAGGGCATCACCCTCCTCCCTTACATCAAAGGCACCACAGATAAAATCAGCAAAATTCTCCACAAACACAATATCAGGACAGCCTTTGGCACTGACCAAAAATAGCCAACATCTTAAGAAACCCCAAAGACAAGATCCAGCTAGAAAACCAAGGAGTTTATGAAATACCATGCAAAATTTGCCCAGCCACATACATTGGACAAACCAACAGGAGAATAAATGCTGCATCGCAGAACACAAGAACGCAGTCAGAAAAGAAGAAAAACTTCCTCCCTTTTCCAGCACCTTAAAGCCACAGGACATGAAATTGATTTTGAGGGATCCAAACTTATCTCCAACACTGAACACTTCAACAAGAGAATAATTAGGGAAGCCATCGAAATAGAGAAACACCCCATAACATGAATAAACGGGATGATACTTCCACCTACCAGACATCTGGAAACTAGCCCTCATCAACAAATGAGTCCCAGCCACAAAAACCAACACCGGACCCAAAATAACACATGATGCCACCACCAATCTCCTTCACCAGACTCAAACCCAAGCCCACCCCACAGACAAAAGGCAACCACCATCCAGAAACCAGACCATAGCTGCAACTCCAGCTGCTACACCCCCTCCAACCCCAAACTAAGCAAACTGACACATGCTATAAACACATAGCCAGATCTCAAACTCGGAGCCAGAGCAAGGCCCGGAATGTCACATCACAGCCTTCCACCCAGGATACTACATCATGGAACTCAGGAGATTACAACACAAAACATCAGGAGGTTGCAACACAGACAACGACCCAGGAGATTACAGCACAAGACCCAGGATGTCACAACAATAGAACTCAGAAGATCATCACACAGCCCATTACCCAGGTCGTTACAACACAAAAGGCTAAGAGACACATAGCCAGTACCTCAGCCACACAGGGTCTTATGAAAAAGCCAACCGATCTGCATACATCAACCAATCAAGAAGTAACAACACAACCAACTCTGGAGTTTAAAAGGGAAAAACAGCCACTATCACACACTTCTCCCAGTAGAACGAAGCTGAAGACACCAGCCTGAAGATGACGGATGAGATTTCGTCGAAACGTTGCCAAGGTATTCTCAATCTTACACGGGACAAGACCCGAATACACCAAGACCTACATACCTTTACCCATGAAAATCTACGACACACACACACACACACACACACACACACATATATCAGAAGCTGATATATATATATCCACAAAATATGCTTTCAGCCTTGAGTACAATCACAAATGCTTGTTAGCTTACTCCATGCTGAAACAACTATCTGCCCTTCTTACAAAGGTTTTAGATTTTCTGCAGCCTTTAAAATTAAATTCCTGAGGAACATGCATACAATGGTAGCAATATTATTTTTCACATTGATTAGTAGATTAGTAGATCAGCCTCAGTAGATCCTTACTACACTCTTTTAAACTGGACCAATAATGGTATCCCTTCTTGGTCCCCAATCACCACTTCAAAAATTAAGCAACTAATTGAGCAGCTTTAGACAAGGAAATCCCCAGGAAATGATTTTATTCCAGCTGAACTAATTAAGACCCATATAGATTGGTGGGTTCCAGTTCTTGCATTTCTCTTTTCCTTTATTCCTCTGCATGCTTTTCAGAGAACTGGGCCAAAGCTATCATGATGTCCACCTTTTAAAAAAAAAGCAATAGGGCAGTCCCCACCAAGTATAGGCATATAAGTTTCTAAATATAAACAGCAAATGATATGCAAAACATCTACATTAGGAACTGTGTAATTACTTAGAGTTAGGTAATTACCTAGAAGATAAGCAAAAGGATTTAGGGAAGGAAGATCGACTTCAGAATACCATCTTCTCCTCTAACATCTAGCTATACATATATCATAATTCTGATAAACATTTGCATGCTATAAGGTAGCTTTTGACACCCATTCCAGACCCTTGTTATGTGACACACTTCAACAATCTACCATGAATAGGTGCTTGTGGCTACTAATTTATAAACTGTCTTTGCCCAAGCCATTAGGTCTTGCTATGTTCAGATCTGACAATAGAAGTAGGCAATTTTCAGATTGTATTGAGTTTGTTGTAACTCTTATGATTTAGTTACTCATCTGTAACTAAATGTTCATCCATTCATAACAGAAAATATTAGTTTGACCAACCAGTTCCTTCAATTTTTAAAAGAACTGAGGAGAGAAATGTTAAATAAAGAATTATGAACAGAAAAATCAGAAATTTTTGCTGGATTTTTAGCAGCTGTAGTTGTTAGTTGTGAAGTCATGTCCGACCCATTGTGACCCCATGGACAATATTCCTCCAGGCCTTCCTGTCCTCTACCATCTTCTAGAGTCCATTTAAGCTCACACCTACTGCTTCAGTGATTCCATCCAGCCACCTCATTCTCTGTCGTCCCCTTCTTCTATTGCCCTCAATCTTTCCCAGCATTAGGCTCTTCTCCAGTGAGTCCTTTAGCAGTAATTTGGCCAAAAAGAGGAGTATGAAAGCTTCTAAATATCAAGAATGTCCAGGGTTTAAAGTCTGATCACTGCATTAACGTTATTCATCTCCTACCCTGCAGGAGCTTTTCCATACCTGAAGCCTTTCATCTTCTGTGGAACAACATATAAACCCAGCAGATGATTTTGCAATCTCCTTATGCTCATATTTTAATATACTATTACCATGAAGGGGTCTTACAGACCAATTTTGAAAGCACATTGCTGGCACCAGTTCCGCTGACCAGAATCAGTTAAGTGCTGTAAGAGCAATTTTAGGATTGTAGGATCCAGATGAAGTTTTATTCCCATCCTGGGCTTCAGTTCAACAAAGTACTTAAGCACGTGTTTAAGTACAATTAGGATTTTGTAGCACTAAGCAGTGCAGAATACACATGCATGTGCATGCACTCATGTGCACACACTCAGACACAGAATCCTTATAGTGAGAATGACATTAAACTGGAAAGCAAAATCACCCCAGGGTTGTTTTGGTTTATGCACTATAAACAATGAACATAGAACTTTTTTAAAAATTAAAGAGCTCTTTAAAATAAAGCCATATTAGTGTCATTTGTCCATTCTTGCTCAAGTTCAGCGAGAGAAAAAGGTCTTTATATATTTATACAACCACCTTTGCACAAGGCCTGGAAGAACCTGTTCAAGATTTTCCTGAAAGCTATCAGGTCAGGAGCCACGTGAATCTCCAGAGGAACCTCCTTTCAGAGGACAGCCATTGTTTAATTGAAGGGAGTGAGCCAACCTGTTGATTCTTACTGGCTGGAGATACACAATGAAAGATTGGCAGTTCCTCTGATAACTAGGGCATAGGCCATGTAGGGTTTTATTAGGCATAACCAGCATCCTTATTTATTTATTTATTTTATTTGTCAATCGCTTACAAGATAATAGGTATAAGTATAAACATAATTATGAATACATGAAATGGATACATATAAGAAAATAAAAGAAACAATAGGACAGGGACGGTAGGCACTTTGGTGCGCTTATGCATGCCCCCTACAGACCTCCTAGGAAAGGGGTGAGGTCAATAGTAGACAGTCTAAGGTTAAAGTTTTTGAGGTACAGTCAGGTAGAGTATTCCAGACATTGACCACTCTGTTGCTGAAGTCGTATTTCCTGCAATCAAGTTTGGTGCGGTTAACCTTGAGTTTGTATCTATTGTGTGCTCTTGTACTGTTATGGCTGAAGCTGAAGTATTCATTGACCGGAAGGACATTGCAATGTATGATTTTATATACTATACTTAGATCGGACCCAAGGTGATGTAGTTCTAGGTTTTCTAGGTCTAGAATTTCAAGTCTGGTGGCATAAGGTATTTTGCAATGAGTAGAGGAGTGTAGAACTCTTTTTGTGAAATATTTCTGGACTTTCTCAACTGTGTTAATATCAGATACGTAATGTGGATTCCAGACTGATGAGCTGTATTCGAGTATTGGTCTAGCAAATGTTTTGTATGCTCTAGTTAGTAGTGTGATATTACCAGAGAAAAAACTACGTAGGATTAGGTTAACAACTCTTAATGCCTTTTTGGCTATGTAGTTACAGTGGGCTCTAACACTTAGATCACTAGAAATGAGTACTCCAAGGTCCTTGACAGAGTTTGGATCATCAACAAGGTCTTGACTATTCAGCTTGTATTTTATTTTCTGATTTTTTTGCCAATATGTAAGACAGAGCATTTATTTGTTGAGATTTGAAGTTGCCATTTGTTTGACCATTCTGATACATAGTCGAGGTCTTTTTGAAGGGTAGCAGTATTGTCTGTGGTGTTGAATAGCTTTACATCATCAGCGAAGAGAACACAGTTGCTCTTCATATGATCACAGAGGTCTTGAATTACATCTTGAATTACATCTGGAAGTATACTGGTAACCAGTGCAGCTTGTAGATAGGTTGTCACATGGGCATACTGTGGCATACTCATCACTGCCCAAAGTACTGGAATCTGGACCGAAGCGTCTGAGTGGTCTTCAAGGACAGCCATATGTAGAATGTGTTGTTACAGTAGTCAAGGCAAGTAAGGCATGAGTGACTGTCCAAAGGCTTCCTAGTCTAGGAAAGGGCATAGCTGGTGCACTAGATGGAGTTGTATAAACATTTTCCATTCTACAGTTGTCACCTTCTCATTGAGCAGGAGCTTGGAGTCCATAATACTCTTGAATGGGCAAGTGCTATTCTATCCAAGATTAGAGATGGAATATTTCCAGATTCAGCTGGCCCTACTATCCACAGCTACAAAGTGTTGGTAGGATTGAGTCAGAGCCAGATAGTTTAGACCCTGAACCTGATCCAAAAATGCAAGATTCTTGACGCTCTGACAAATCTGCCATTAACAGACACACCGAGATAAGTGCCATCTATGGACCATTTGAAAAAGGAAGCAAACAAAGGCCAAGGAAAGGGACTAGCATCCCTGAGCACATCATTCCTCATAAGATGCCTATTAAACAATACTAGACAAGCAAGAACCAGCCCTAGCTAAACAGAAAAGAACACCAGCTCAAAGAGCAATCAAGGAAGGAAAGCTATTTCAATCAAGACCAATAGGACATGGTACCACATAGAAACAGCCCCCAAACTGGATTCTCCCGTACACGGATGAGATTATCTATGATGGGAGCATGATAAGTCCTCAAGAAGAGAAATAAACTCAACTCCCTCCCTGCCAATCTCTAATCCTGCAGAAAAAACCCTACATTCTACATGATATCACCCCCTGTGGATAGGGCGAGGAACCTGGGGGTCCTCCTGGATGCCCGGCTCCAGTTGGAGGAGCAGGTGGGAGCCGTCTCCAGGGGGGCCTTTGCCCAGGTCCGGCTGGTTCGCCAGCTTCACCCGTTCCTGGACCGGGATGCTCTGCGTACAGTCACTCATGCCCTTGTTACTTCGTGACTCGACTACTGCAATGCTCTCTATTTAGGACTGCCTTGCATACCATCCGGAGATTGCAGCTGGTGCAAAATGCGGCGCAGGCGGTGATGGGAGTTTCCCGGTTCTCCCATGTTACCCCCTCCTGCGCTGCCTACATTGGTTGCCGGTTGCACTCCGGGTGAGATTCAAGGTCTTAACTTTAACATACAAAGTCCTACATGACATGGGTCCTCATTATCTAAGGGAACGACTGCTGCCGACATCGAATACTAACTGCCCTGTGTGAACTCATAGACAGGGACTCCTTGGGGTCCCGTCGGCCGGGCAATGCCGGCTGGTGGTCCCCCGACGATGTGCGTACTCTGCCGTGGTCCCTGACCTCTGGAATCAACTTCCCTTGGGGCTCTGCCTGGCCCCTGACCTCCGCACCTTCCGCCATGACCTGAAGACCTGGTTGTTTAACCAATCCGGGCTGTGACCCTTGGGAGGGGTGGTCTTAGATTTCGGATTGATTTTAAGTTTTGCATTTTGTAACTATTTTGTAACTATGTTTTTTGGGGCTCTCTAGTTTAATTCTTTTTTAAGTATTTATTGTTGTTGTTTTTTAACTGTGAGCCGCCCGAGTCTTCGGAGATGGGGCGGCATATAAGTCCCACTAATAAATAAATAAATAAATATTCTTTCTAGTATTTCTTATTCCCTTAAATCTCCGCTTTTCCAAGCTAAATAGACTTGGTTCTTTTATATTTGCATCACAGAGGAATATATGAGATTTAACTATTTGTGGAAGGGAAGTGCAATTTTTTACTACTAAATTGGAAAGCAAGTATGAGTCTATTAATGAAGTCTAAAAGCACACTAGCATTTGTTTGTTTGCGTGTTTTTCTGCAACATTAAACTGCTACCTTATGTTTAGTTTTTTACTAACGATTAACCTGAGATGCTTTTTATCTAGTGGTATAGCCTCTTTTTACATAATCATCTGATTCCCTACTCACAGCGCATAGCTTTGTTGTGGTTTGCCGGCAGCAGGTGGGACGGCTGAGGTCTCAGAGAGCGAGGACTCAGATGATGGGCCTGCGTGTGATGCAGGGATGGGGCCAGGACCATCAGGGAGTGGAATGCTGCCTTCAGAGATTGTGGAGGCTGGCAGCAGTGATGCAGAGGTTCCCGAGGAGCCTGTGCCCAGTGCGTGCGTGCGCAGGGCTGCTCGAAGGAAAGTGCAGCTGCAGCAGCAAGGGTGACTCGGGAGTAAGGCTGCAAGGTAACGGCCCCTCCCTTACGAGATAAAAGCCAGCTGAGAAACCAGAGTTCTTTGCAGGAACCAAAGAAGTTTTTGCACTCGAGCCTTGTGGACGTTCGGAGTATCTTGGTTGGTGTTTGGAGACTCTGGCAGCCTTGCACAATCTTGGCAAGGCTTGTTTTTATCAGAGACAATTAGTTTGAAACAGCCTTTTAACTGTGAAGGAACAGAATTCATAAAGAATCATTAGAAGGTTTTGCTGTTACCTCTGTTTCGTGTTTGTTTCCTTGGAACAAGGTTTGGGTCACAACAACCTTACCTTCTCATCTGTTCACTTTCATTTTGATGGGGAACATCACAAATCTCCTTTCAAAATCTGGTATGAGCAAGCTGTGCTATCTTTCACTGACCCTACATTTATTTATATAGGGCTACCAGATTGGATAATTAAAAGATCAATAGATGTCAGCAACCTTTCACTCTTTATTGCCATCTAGTGGTTTCAGGTGGTCCTCGACTTATTCATTTAGTGACTGTCCAAAATTACAATGGCATTGAAAAAAATAACTTATGACTGTTTTTCACACTTATGACCATTGCAGCATCTCTATGGTCACATGATCTAAATTCAGACACTTGGCAACTGACTCATATTTATGACAGTCACAGCATCCTAGGATCACTTGATCACCTTTTGTGACTTTCTGACAAGCAAAGTCAATGGGGAAGCCAGATTCACTTAAAAACTGTGTCGCTAACTTAACACCTGCAGTGATTCACTTAACAGTTGTGGCAAGAAAGGTTGTAAAATGGGGAAAAACTCATTTAACTGTCTCACTTAGCCCTTATTTTGGGCTCAATTGTGGTCATAAGTTGAGGACTACCTGTACTGGATTTTGCAACCCACAAATGGTAGCAATGGCTGTAACTCGGAGAAAGCTGATTAAAATATAGTGATACCTCAACACTCATTGTTAATTAGTTCCTGGTGGCACAATAATTACCAAAAACAATGGGTACCAAACAAATGTTTCCCATAAGGAATAATGTAGTGCAATCACACGGCAGCCGACAACGACAAGTTCTAGCTTGTGTGTTGAGTACCAAACAAATGATGAGTACCAGGACAACATTTTGACATCAAAGTGCATTGAGTACAAAAATTTGATGAGCTTCAAAGCAGTTGAGTACCAAGGTACCACTGTACGTATAAACATTCATTTTGTCCCCTTCAGATTATTCACCAGTCATTCCATGTACTTATTGGTTTTTCCATTTCTAAGCAAGGAAAATATGCCATTCTTAGATTGGGGTGTTAGTTGCAATAGAGAAAAAATATCTCCCGAATTGCCAGTTGCTTTAAAAATGATAGTGTGTGCTTTAGGACAAAAGTATGTTAGGTGATTTTGAGCAGAAATTCACACCTGTGGTAGACCGTATTAGAAAAGCCAGATAAATAAACAAACCAGCAACCAGTGAAATTATGAAACAATTATCATGGTGTAAACAATTACAACAAATGCTAACCTGATAATCATAATACTAATCAGTGTGCAATTATTAATTATTCCCTTTAGAGTGTAGAAGCACTGCAATTAGCCAACAGCTCCAATGGGGGGAAAACATTGATACTGCTGTAAGTGTGTGATATGGTATACCAGCATTGTCACTATTGTATGATGATAAAATTGGCATCTTCACTTGTCACATGGATGATTTAGGTATCTGTTGTGGATCAAAGGTCTTTGCAGTCAGAGTTCTAATGGTAGAAACCTTTCAACCTGTTGCTAGCCTTCTTTCACATAAATCAGGTATGCCATCATCCAGACTCAATATTTTAACGCTAATTCATCAGTTGGACATATGAAGCCTGAGTCTTTCTAAATGTTTTGGGCTCCAACTTCCATCATTTCTGATTGCTAGGCAGACTGGAATTGTTGCTGATTATCTTACAGTTTGAGAAGGTCAGACAGAAAAACAAACGTGGTTGTTATGAAATGTGAGTCAAAGTATTCCATTTAAATATTTACCTTGGATATATGATGGCTGTTCAGTAGATTTTGAATTCTTTTGTCTCATTAGTTTGGGAGTAATCATACTGCTGTGTTGAACTTTCCAAATTTCTTCACGTGTCATGTGAAAAACGGTTGATCATGAATTAAATTCTCTATAGAGAATTTTTGCCTTTTCCTTATAGAGCAAACATGGAGAAGGCATCTGTTGACTGGCTCAACCCAGCAACACAAATTAAGCCTTTACCTATTAAAACTATTGTAAGACCATTTTAAAGAGTCTCCTTATTAGGATCGCACTGTACAAATCTTGCTGAAATGTGTATGAAATTCAAACCCCATTGTAGCTGATTTCAAACCATAAAACATGAAAATGTTCATTATGTAGACATTATATAGAGTGATATCTATATCTATCTATCTATCTATCTATCTATCTATCTATCTATCTATCTATCCCATATCCATATCCATATGTTTGTAAGGTAAGATCTCCTGAACTAAAATTATATTTATTATACTTACAAAGCTTTTGTCAGCCTCTGCTGACATGGTGAGAGTATTAAGCTACCATTACAGAGATCTATGCCTTTATGTATCATTAATCAATTTAGCCCTTGCATATACAATAAGCCCTTCCAACTGCCTCCCACCTGTAATTAACTCTGTTGTTTTTGCTTCAGTCATGTTGGTTGATGGAGGTTTATCTCTTGTTGTTTCCTCCCTTGTCAGACCCAGCCTGGAATGCTTATCTCTAAGAAGTGATGTTAACCTGCCAGCTATTGCCATTTGTTGCTTTGCTCATGACCTTGTGGTTGGCCTGGTTCATTCTTCATTATTCCTGTCTGTTATAGCTTGAGGCAGCTCTGCTGGGCTCCTCTGCATTTGGACAGGCCTGGCTGTGCCTTCATAGGATGAATCCACATGCCCAGGGGTGGGGGGTGGGTGCTATCGGTATATATCTAATATCTAAATGCTTCATAATTGTTTTTATGGTGTGTTTCAATAAATGAAGCTTCACTCTATCTCCTGTGCATATAAGTTTCATGCAGAATGATAAATGGTTTCACAAATACAATAGTATGTTTCTGTCAGTTCTATATAGGACCACTTTATTTTAAGTCTGATCATGAAACAAAATTTAAAAAACACCATTATAAAGAAACTGTGAATAAGGGTTGTAATTAATGTTTCATTTGAGAATGAACAGATGACAGGGAACATCATCTATAACAATGTTTAGGAGCCAAAATTTAAAAAGTTTTGTTAACTCCTTTTTAATTTATTTTAAAGAAATCCTTGCTCTCTTGTCTTTGGGCTATGTGAGAATACCCTACAAGGCTGCCTTACCATAATATCTGAACCTTCCTGAAGAGAACCAACATTTATCTCATTGTTTGTATATTATTTGCAAAACAATAAAGTCCCTCATCCTTAAAATTACATCTCCTGTACACATGTACTGAGACATTATGGGTACATTATTATTTCCTAAGCATATCTATAATGACTTGTGCAGAGTTCCAAATGTAGGTGATTCACTTATGAACATCGGTGTATGAATATTCAATGGAACAAGTTCAAATTGATGCAGTGTATACTTTACGAATTGTGAAAAAGAAGCAGAGAAGCCATTTGCTCCAATAAATCTGGGTAGCATTTAATACTCACGGTGGAGGTTAACCAATGAGGAAAAATTCTTCTTTTTCTTATTAGTTTGGTGACCTTTGTTCTCACTTCACTTCTCCACATTCTATAGTTTGATTTTTTCCTACTAAAAAACCAGCGCAGTCAGCATTTTATGATACTCTTGTCTTTTGCTGGAAGGATCAGGAGGGCACAAAAACACATTATAAAGTTTTTGGCTTTTTCTTCAATTGATTTATATTGAAAGATGAGAACTGTTGAGGATCCATAAATTGAAACTCAAAACCTTCCCAGAGAAATACATACTGCAAAAGCCAGAATCTCTTCCATCTTGTTGCATAATAGTAATGGCAAAGATACATGTGTATACTTTTTGAAAGTCTTATGAAATCCTATATGAATAGGAGATAGAACAAAGCCTCATTTATTGAGATACACCATAAAAACAATGATAAAGCATTTCATTTGCTATATATCTTTTAGATACTGTATATATCTTCTTCCCCTGCAATGTTAAACCTTGAACTTCAATAAAATTATAGATACAGCCCGCCAGAGTAGGGGTAGATTCCCATGGATGGTTAGAACCTCCCCCCTTTAAAAAAATATTGACCCTGACTTTTGACATTTGTCTTAGGAACTATTATATTGCCTGTTGTATCTGAGGCATCAAATTAAGAGCTATCTAAAGTTATTTCAGTGGATGGATTTATGACATACTGTATGGTGATGTAACTTAAATAGTTTTGAGTAAAAGAATTTTGCAAAAAAAAAAAGATATGAAAAGGAGAAATAGAAGAAGCGTGTGTTATTATATACACACATTTACACACAGACAATATTTACAGTCACAATAAACCATTTATTTATGACTTCAAACTCTTTGAAACTCATATTATTTTAATCTGCCTAATTCCCAGTCATAATTTCTGGAATATTAAAAATGACAGTTTTAAGGCAAGGTGACTTTTCAAATATGTTCTAAGACAGTGTTTTAAGTAGCAGAGGCTTGAAAATGTTAATTACATTTGTTAGATAAACAATGAGTCATGTAATAGCTGGACTAGAAAGGAAGCTAGTTGGAAAAAAAATAAAGTCAGCTATATTAATATTAAATGCAGAAGCATAGATAAACAGTATGTTTTAAAACAAACATGGCTGATTGAGTTTTGCAGATCAGTCTTGATTATTATTGCAAAGATAGTTTTAGATATTAAAGGATACTTATTAATTTTCTCATTTATGCCATTTCATTCCCAACTATTCTCTAACAGCCTGAGCTAGAATCAAGAGTAATAAGCAGGCATATACAATGGAATGAAGGCTATTGCTGAGCACATTGGGTTGTGTCCCAAAAATTGTAAGCCGCCCTGAGTCTTCGGAGAAGGGCGGCACATAAATGTAATTTTTAAAAAAAGAGAGTTCACAATGTGATTCTATCACACAAAGTGATACAACTTCAGGAGTCACCAAGAGAAGACTGATTTCAATAAGGTCATGTTTTGAGGAATAATTTTTAATTGATATGTAGATGAAACCTCCCCCCCCCATTTTTAAACAAGGTTCCCATGAGTAGAGGTGTGGAATGGACAGAGGCCAAAAAGATAACGCCAAATTCAAACAACACAGAAGAAATGCATTTAGATCGCTTTCATTGATATGTTGTTGCTGTACTGATGGTAACTGGGACCAAGAACTCCATTGCTAAGCAATGCAGTTGTAAGGCACAATGTCCTGTGACCAAGCTAACTTACGCTGGTAGTATGGACAGTCCCAGTTACCATTATTAGCACCCCGCAACCTTCTGGCAGCTTTCCCATTGAATTTGCTTGTCAGAAACTGGCAGTGAAGGCTGCAAATAAGCAATAGCACTTAGACTTATATACCATTTCATAGTGCTTTACAGCCCTCTCTAAGTGTTTTACAGAGTCAGCACATTGTCCCAACAATCTAGGTCCTTGGAAGGATGGAAGGTTGAGTGAACCTTGAGATGGTGAGAATCGAACTCCTGGCTATGGGCAGAATTTGTCTGCAATATTGCATTCTAACCACTGCGCAGCCATGGCTCTATAGGGTGGTCATGTCACTGTGGGACACTGCAGTGTCATAATTCAAGCTTATTGCCAGGTGCCTGAATCATGTGATCATGGGGATATTGCAATGGCCACACCTACGAGGCCTGTAGTAAGACCCCCTTGTTCAGTGTTATTCTAACTCTGAACAGGTGCTGAATGAGTGGACATTATGTGAGGACTCCCTGTACAATCTTTTGAGCTGGCTGGGAATGCATCTAACTTATACTTTGTAGCTTGAAGAGAGAACTCTAGTGTCAAATTTTATTTATTTATTAAATTTACTAAATTTATTTGTCTCCCATCTGACCACATAATGACTCTGGGGTGGCTTACCATGTTAAAAAGAATGAAACAATACAAGAACATGTATACAATAAGAATAAAACACTATAAAAATACAATTTATCAGTTACAACTAAAAGACGGGAGGGAGGGAATAGGATCAGTAGGGGAAAGGTGGGATCTGTTTATCAACTACTTCCAGCGTGATGTTCCCCCATTGGAGTCCCAGGCCAACTGGCAAAGCCAGGTCTTCAAGTTCTTGCAGATTGTCAGGAGAGTTGGACCCAATCTCACTGTGGAAGGCAAGATATTCCAGAGGGTGGGAACAACAGCAGAGAAGGCTCTTGTCCTGGAAATTGCCAGCTGGAATTCCCTGGCTGGCGGGGCCCACAGCATGCCTCCTCTGTCAGCACAGGTGAGACAGGCCAGTCCCAATGGGAGGAGAGAATTCCTAGCGTAACCTGTCCTGTGCCATGAAGGGCTTTAAATGTGATAATCAACACCCAGAAGCACACCAGTGCAGCTCACAAAACAGTGTGTAACATGGGCCACCCTTGGGGCCCCAAAAGTTTCTACACTCTGTACCAGCCATAGCTTTCAAATGCTCTTCAAGGCTAACCCTATGTAGAACTTTAGCATCTAAAGTCTAAGATTGGATTACTATAATGTGTGATATACGTGGCTAATCCTGAACTTATTCAGGAAGTACAAATGGAGTGCAAAAGGCAGTTGTCTGAATTCCAAATAATTTACCTAGAGAGATGATACGTGACTTTCAGGCTGTGGACTGTGATGGGGATTGAAAATCTCCAATTTTTTTAGGCTTTGTATGGTGGTTGAGCTGGTCATTAAAAGAAGTTTGGGAACTACTTTGGCTTTCTGTCTGTTGGTAAAATGAAGGTAAAAAGGAGAACTTGCAATGATAATAGATCATCATATTGAAAATAGAAATGGAATAGAAATCGTGTTATCATTTCTAGATTTAACTATTACCTGGGCAAGGCAATATGAGAAGGTATTTAAGCTCGTGGTCTTTCAAGTCCCTTACAGCTTGGCCTCGTGGTCTCAAGCATTCAGCTGACTATCAGCTTCATTCAGAAATCAGCCTGGAGAAGGGAAATTATATATTTCAGTTTTCTGTTGTGATGTTCAGTCCCCAAAGAAAAAAAAACAAAGTTGCCCTCCTGGTTGACATTAGTGTAATTCAACCAAGTGTTCAGTTTTATACCACTGAGATGCTTATCTATCTAGTCTTGCTTCAACTGTTCTGATAATGCACCCTCTTCTGGGACAGAGACCTTCATGCCATTGTCCAACCAATTAGTTGCTTGACTGACTGCATTCTGCAGTCCTTAAAGTGATGGTTTGCTGTCTGACATCTTATGACAAACGACTACTAAACTAGGCCATGAGTTTTATGAAACATGCAACTTAGGAGTTCCATGCCATCATTAACTCCTTATGCTCCAAAACCAACAACCTACTCACTCACTTTATGTCTGAGTAAAATGTACAGCATCGATGAGTTACATGCATTGCAAGTGTTGACAAATCTGGTTTATTTTATTTTTTAATTTGTAGAGGCACATTTTAACATGCATGCTTTTTTTCCAGGACTATTCAGAGAATCACATCAAAATTAGATATTTAAGATGTAAGCCTAAGAAATCAAAGAGACACACTTGAACCCCAATAAAGAGAGAGCTTACACAAGACTGACTTATATATTAAGAGAGGTGCAGCAAGGGAGAAGTTAAATGTCATTTAGAATTTGACTGCAGTTGGTCAAAAACATGCATTCACCTGAGAGTTGGTCAAACCAATCTTTCCGAAACAGTGATTTCTGAACTTTTGCCAGAGATGTATCTCTCTGGTGGCCATTGAGGCTGATTTACCAGACTTACAATCCTGAATAAGGACAGAAAATGAGTAACTCAAAACAAACAGCAGGTTTAAAGGGACAGAGCTAAATTTCATAGGTCAGTTAAAAAGGCAATCACTAAAGTTCACCAACAAATCATGGCTCTTAAAACCAGTTGAGATGTTTGTTGCCAGAGTATCAGGGGGCTTCAAGACCAACCCATGTAACAAATGTCTTCTGGTTGTTTAAAATCACATGTTATGAACACAGAAGGTTGCTACTTTACAGAATTTTAAGAAAATATGTACGGGGGAAGATTTGATAGAAAACTCTACAAATATAAAGAGAGGGGTGGGAAACTGTAGCGTGGCTTATGATCTGTGATCAAACTTATGAGTGATGAGAAATAGGACCATTAAATTAAATTCAGGTTTCTGCTGGAAAATAATCTGAATTGCATAGAGCTTCCAATTTTGGAGCTAGATCAAGATTATCTTAGTGAACTTATCCTCCTGGTGTATCCTCCTTGTAACCGCACCCCCATTACTTCCTTCTCAGTGCAAATCTACTTCCAGCTATTATTATGTGATATTTCACATCACTTCTCCTTGATTATCTCAATGGTCACTCATTTCCTTTATTGCAGGAATAATAGCTGCAATAATAAAAGGTCAGCAGCAACTTTAGAACTCCAGGGATTAACAATGAGCCCACCCCTGTTGAAAGGATCTTGGCAAGCCAGTGATGCTAAACTGTGATACCTACCTAGAAAAACACCTCTTTTTCTAAAGAACAACCTTTCTGGCATTGGACAAAAGAAAGAGGACATTTAAAATCCTGTGATTCTGCACCTGTCTGGGGGTCCCTTAGAGTCTCCATGCATTTTAAACTGCTGCAAAATCATTCTATTTATCTATTTTGTTCCATCTCCAGCTTGACAACTGATTTTAACACACATTTCTTTCCCTTAACCTTGTTGGCAGTTATGCTTTAGAAACTCTCTAAACAAGTTACATTGACAGTACCCCAATAATATATGCCATTTTATTGACTAATGAACATGAATGAAGGCACTCCCCACCTGACAACATGTGTAGAAGCATGAACTGAAAAGAAAAAATGAAGCAAGACAGGAACAAGATACCAGATTGAGCCTTCTACTAAAATCTTTTTATAGTATATGATGATGATGATGATGATGATGATGATGATGATGATGATAGAAAAACAACTTTGTTATAGTTCTACTATTACCCAAAATTAAATGTAAAATGTCTGCACATCAGAAATTCGAAGAAACATACTAAGAAAGATATTTCCACAATTTCTTCAGCTACTGCTTTGCAGAAGAAGGAAGCATGTTCTTCAACATGCTGAGTCAGATGTTGTCAGAATATTCATCAACTGGCAGAGACATGGTAACAAAGTCAGCCAATGAGAGCTGAATTAGAAACTGAAACTGAAGGAGCCAGCGTGGCCCTGCAGCTCTTTGTGCTGTGCTGAGAACTGAAACTAATCTACTTTGAGCTCTGAAGCTGCTGCTTGTGTTTTGCTTGTGTTACATTGGAAGAATCTACTATTGGTATTGTACATTTTACTCATAAGTTATTATGTATATAAAGAAGTTAATGAATCCTGCTGAACCAGTCATCTGTGTGTGCTTTTTGGTTTGATTTCTGCAATAAACTCTAACAAATGTCTTCAGAATTCTAGCTTCTGATGCAGAATCCCATTAATGATTTTTCATATCTTCTAATGTTGGTTGTGCTAAAAAAAAGAGTGATGGCTTTATATCTCAATGATGGCTGAGTGATGCTAGAAAATGATGTGCCTTATCACAGTCTAGAAGTGATGCATTACACTTTGTGGCTTTGAGTCAATCTTCACTCTAGGAGACTACATGAACAAATCCATGCAGTTAAATTGGCAACATTTTTCTAAAGTGTTTTGTCAGGAGTGACAAAACCTGGACTACTAAACTGACTGATTATTAATCATACCTGTGCACAGGAATCGACTCAACTAATGGTTAGCACTATTTGGGTGCTGGAAAAGCATCAATTCAAGGGGGGGCGGTTTTAATTCATTTGTGGCTATGTAGAGATTCTAAGCTGATTCCTCTTTAGACTCCACCCTCAGGTCCTTCTCCTACCATTTTGACATTGCCTTTTTCTTAGGGAAGAGAAAGTGACTGGTGCAAAGTTACCTCTTGGCTTTGTGCATAAGGCAAGATTAAAACTCCATCTCCTTGTTTCTAATGAAATGCCTTTAACTGCTACACTAATCTAAAGCATGTTTCTGTCCCTGTGTGTCAAAATGATATGCAATATACACTATGCTGATACCTGATAACTCACATTTTATTTTAATGCGTTATCTGTCTAATACCTAACGCCTGGTAATGTATCATAGAATGAAGTGGACAATCAAATAATATAATATTGATAACTGTCAGGAGGCTATTATAAAAGGCAGTTGTAACAACCATCATTGTTGCAGGAGCCATTGCTGTAGATTAAATTTCCAAAAAATGGGATGCACTTGGGAGGGGATCAACATATTCTCCAAAGCACCAGAGGGCAATGAGTGGAAGCTTGTTAAAGAGAGATCCAATCTAGAACTAAGGAGAAATATCCCAACAGTGACAACAATTTATCAATGGAATATCTTGCTTCTCAGACTTGTGGGTGCTCTATCACTGGAGGTTTTCAAGAAGAGACTGGCAAACTATTTGACTGGGATGATATAAGGTCTCCTGCCCTGAACAGGGGGCTGGACTAGAAAACCTGCAAGGCAGTGGTGGGATTCAAAAGTTCTCATCACCGGTTCTGTGGGCATGGCTTGGTAGGCATGGCTGCAGGGGTGGGATCGCACAATTCATGAGATGGCGCAATTGTGCATGCGCGCGCACCAAACACGTGCTTTGTGCAAACATTTAAACAGTAAAAACTAAGCTACTGCACCTCTCAGCTGTTTAGCACAGCAATCCGCTCTGCTGCGCCAAACAGCTGAGAGGTTAAAAAGGACTTAGGAGCAGGCACGGGCGGGTGGCCCCAACTGCAGAGCGTCATAGATGCTCGGAGTGAACCGGTTCTCTGCCAGCTGAACTTTGGCGCTACCGGTATGCCAGAACCGAGCTGAAACAGTAGAATACCACCACTGCTCCAAGGTCCCTTTTTGCTCTGTAATTCTATGTTAACAGCAATAATGGAACTTAATTCAGGGGTGGGATTCTACCAGTTCGCACCTATTCACTAGAACCGATTGTTAACATTCTAAGCAGTTGGAGAACCGGTTGTTAGAAGAAATTACTGGCCTAATCCTGTAAGGAAGGCAGGAAGGAAACATTCTGGTGTTGCTTACAGAAACTGCCTCTCTGTTAACCCTTATTACATTCTTGGCAGGACTAGACTTCCTATCTCAGGAACTTCTCTGGAGTTTTTTCCCCCTACTTTTCTGGTACTTTGCTTGTGTGGAGTGACCATTCAAAGTTACAATGGCACTGAAAAAGTGACTTATGACCCTTTTTCACACTTATGACTGTTGCTGCATCCCCACAGGCCATGTGAGGAGATGTGTGCCTCGATGTGAGTGATGTTGAGTTGGCCACGCCCAGCCAGTAACATGACTACCAAGCCATGTCCACCCAGTCACATGACCACCAAGCCATGCCCCCCAACTAAGCCACACCCACAAAACTGGTTGTTAAAAAATTTGAATCCCACCCCTGACTTAACTGATACAAAAAGTTAAGTGTATGTCCCTAACTAGACATGTAATTGTATAATGAGTCTTCCCTTTAATAACTCAAACTAGAAAAACTGTTGACTAAGGCCTTTAACCTGTCTTCAACAAAGCCCATCTAAAGTAAGTGATGCCTTCCTATCTTTCTATGCAAATCAAAATACCTATAGTACATACATATTCAGAAACAACATATATTATAATGAGAGAGGCCAACTCAGAAAATTATAACATCTTTGTCAACATTGTCAACTTTTCCTTCCACCCAGGCTCTGAAGTGGCTTTAAACCAGAGGTGTCAAACTCAAGGCCCGGGGGCTAGATCTGGCCCGCGGGATGCTTAGATCTGGCCCTCAGGATGCTTAGATCTGTCTCACGGGGCTTCTGCCAGTGAAAACAGAGCTTGGAAGGGCCACACACAACCCTCCTGAGCTCTGTTTTTGCTGGCAGAGGGTTGCAGGAGGGTCGTCACAGCCAAAAACAGAGCTCGGGAGCCCGTTTTCACTGGCAGAGTACTCAGGCCACAACAGATGCCCCTGACACAAATGACATTGAGTTGGCTATACCCACCCTGACCATGCCCACCCCGGCACCCCAAGTCAAACACAACTGTGATATGGCCCTCAATTCAATTGAGTTTGACACCCCTGCTTTAGACCATGCATATATTGATGGTGATTTAGATTGAAACTCAACACTTAGAATTTGGCATCAAAGTTTGCTAATGGCTTTATTATACTTTATTTATATATATTCCTGGTCTTATGGTTCTCCACTAAAGTAGAGTACATTTTCTTTCTACTCTCAGGTAAACTTTCTAAGTATGGACATTAACTATCCAAACCACTGAATGGAGAAGAAATGAAACCCATAAAGTCCCATATCAAGTTTATAATAGGAAATAACAACTGCTGAGAGACTAACCCATGATCCTCATTAATCACTCTAAAGTGAGGACTCAGAAAAACTATATTGTTTGATCTCTGACGTGACATAATAGTCCAGTTTGCTGTAAAGAAAGCAAATCTTGGAACAGAACTCATAGGCAGGAGGAAAGAAATGCTAGGATAAGGGAACAGGCAGGGAAGGACTTGGGAAAAAGCCAGGAAAACCTGCAAGGAGGGGGCAACTCCATAGACAACTAACATGAACAGCTGGAGCTCATGAGCAATGAAACACTCAGACGTTCAAAAGACCCAGAAGCCAACATTTCACACAATCATTTGGAAATAAATAATTTGCAGCAGAGCCCATTCATTTCAACAGAGAAACCAAAATCTCTTGCCCCTCTCATTATCATCATCTGCTTACCCACTTATCTTTCTACCCATCAATCTATCCATTATCTATCCATTCATCCAGGGGTGGGATTCTACCGGTTTGGACTGGTTTAGGCAAACCCTTTGCTCCAAAAATCAGCTGGCAGCAAACTGGTTCACTGCGACAAGCATGTGGGAGCGCCCTCCCACCCCTGCTCTTTCCTGCGCTTTATTTCCTTTTTTCAGAGCACAGCTGATTCACGGGCAGAGCAGCTTGCTGTGGCTCAGCGGTTTTATTCACAGGGACTGCAGTAGAAGGTAAGTATTAGAGCTTTTTAAAATGCAGAGCGCGCACGGAGCAGGTGTTTGGCGCATGTGTGTGCAAAGTGCAGGCTCACCAAACTGGTGGAATCCCACCCCTGCATTCATTTATCCATCCATCCATCTTACTCGAACACTGAACGGTAAGATTTTCTGTCTGCATTGGGATGTATAAAAACACCACTTGTTAGCAGGGGAATTCTCAAACAACTCTGGGGGTTCTATCCAGAGGTGGTATTCAGCAGGTTTGACCAGTTCTGGAGAACCGGTAGTGGAAATTTTGAGAACTGGCAAATTCCACCTCTTGACTGGAGATTTTACAGTATCCTTCCCCTGCCACATGCACCAAGCGATGCCCACAGAACCGGTAGTAAAAAAAATTGAATCCCACCACTGGTTCTATCGTATCTGTGGAAATTCATTACACTGAGACAGAATATACTGAACGGCCAGCGAAAATGTATGCAAAAGCCAGTGGTGAGATTCAAATTTTTTACTACTGGTTCTGTGGGCGTGGCTTGGTGGGCATGGCAGGGGAAGGATACTGTAAAATCTCCAGTCAGAGGTGGTATTTGCTGGTTCTCCAAACTATTCAAAAATTCCGCTACTGGTTCTCCAGAACTGGTCAGAACCTGCTGAATGCCACCTCTGGCAAAAGCCAAAGATAAGCAAGCACTGAAGTCAAATTCTCTTCCTGATCTGTGCAGTGTCACAGAAATCACTCTTTAATTCATGGGTGTTGTTTTCAACTTCCCAGACCAGTCCAAAGCCTGGATGACATCCCATTCAAGCTGTTAAGTTTGCATGAAGAGTCAGATGCGGAGTGCTTCAGTGAAGAGTTTATTAGTGACTACAGCTCATAACAGACCCCATTTGGCTGGGCTGCGGCTGCTACTTATAGCAGCAGCCGCGTTGCCAACCAATCAGAGTGCAGGGTTTTCCCGCACTTTTTAAACCAATCATATTTGACATTTTACAAGAACAATTCAAACTAAACCAATAACATTCAAACCTACATACATAACACCCTCCCACTAGGTTCAGTCCATACCAAACCCCAACCTATCTAATGTATTCTTTTAAATAGGTGGGGCTCTTACGTGTACGTTGAGACCTTCGTGGTTCAGAAGTTTTAGTGTTCTCACCCAGTGAGAGAGGAAATGTGTCTGTTGACATTTCCCTATTCGGGCTTCCAGTGACAGAAGACCCTGTTTGAGTGTTACAATCTGGTCTCTCCTCCCAACCCATCTCCAAACCAATGTCAGCACCCAAGTCAGGTAGTGATGTGCAATCTTCCACTTGTAAGGATGGATTTTGGCATTGTGACAGGTTTTGGATGGTTCCTGTCGTAATGGCTCATTACACATGGGGTTGATTGCTGTTTGCTGATTATCCTCCTGCTCCTCCCCTTCCCCCCTAGAAAAAACATCAGGTGAGGGAATTAGAGAGGAACAATTGCGATGTTCCTGAGGTAATCTGGATCTAAGCTGATCAATGTGCCTGCTCCAGAGGACTCCATCCTCTGTTTGTACCCTGTAAGAACAAGGGCCTGTGATTTGAGTTATTTCAGCAGGAATCCATAATGGTTCACCCATAAGGTTCTTAGCATAAACCCACACTGAATGTGCGAACTTTGGAAGTGGAATCTAGTGGTGCGCTGGGTGCGTAAGTGGGATGAAGGCAGTCAAGGGAAGACCTAAGTTTCCTACCCATCAACAACTCTGCTGGGGATAAGTTATTAGATGGGTTAGGAGTGATGTGCTGAACACTAAGAAGTTTTTCAACTTTCTCAGTGATGTCCCCAGGACCCAGTTGCTGAAGCTTTTCCTTGGTAAAACGTACCATGCGTTCAGCCTGGCCGTTCGCGAAGGGTGCCCAGGGGCTGTCAGGGCATGTCTGATACCCTGTTGTGCTAAATAGGATTCAAAAAGGTTGGATGTAAATTGAGGGCCATTGTCAGAGACAAGAACATCAGGTAACCCGTGGGTTACAAAAAGCTTTTTGAGCTGCTTGATGACAGCATCAGTTGTGGTGGATGCCATAGGGATGACCTCTAGCCATTTGGAATATGCATCTACTATAAGGAAGGTGTGCCCTCTGGTAGGGCCAGCGAAATCAATGTGAATCCTAGACCATGGGTCCCTAGGACATTCCCATTCCTGTTTGGGGGTGAGAGGTGGGGCAGACCTGACTACCTGACAGTTGGGACAAGATGCAACCCAGTTTTCAACCATTTTGTCAATACCTGGCCACCATACATAACTCCTGGCCAATCCCTTCATCCTTACAATACCAGGATGACCCTCATGTAACATTTCCAAAACCTCTCTTTGCAGTTTTGCAGGAATAACCACCCTGTTACCCCACAAAATACATCCTCTTAATACAGATAATTCAGTTTGCCTGGACTTAAAAGGTTGGGCAAGGTGAGGTAGATCTTGAAAAGGCCAACCTTTCTTAATCCAGCCTATAATAGGAGCCAATAAAGTGTCTTTGGCAGTCTCTCTGGCAATTTCAGCAGCATGTACTGGAAGCTTGGCAACAGTTTCTAGGAAAAGGTGTGTGCCTCAGGTTCAAAGTCCTCCTTGTGACAAGGAAGTGGGCAGCGACTCAAGGCATCAGCATGTCCAATGTCCTTGCCAGGCTTGTGGATAAGTTTGTATGAATAAGCAGCAAGAAATTCAGTCCACCTCAGCATTCTTGGTGACAGGATAGTGGGTGTAGGTTTGTCTCCTGCCACAATGCCTAACAAAGGTTTGTGATCTGTGACAATGGTAAATGTTCTCCCATAAAGATATTCATGGAATTTCTTGATAGCTGCAACAATTGCTAATGCTTCCTTGTCCAATTGGCTGTAATTCCTCTCTGCTTTGGTCAAGGTGTGAGAGTAAAATGCAATAGGAGCTTCTCTCCCACTGGGAAGCCTGTGACTCAAACCCTCCCCCACTCCAAAGGGGGATGCATCACAAGTCAGTACAACAGGCAAATTCTCAGAGAACTGTATGAGTACAGCATCAGACGTGATTAGTCTTTTAATACTGTTAAATGCTGATTGTTCCTTCCTCCCCCAGACCCAAACATACTTTTTGTCAAGTAATCGGTGTAATGGTTCTGCAATGGTTGCCTTCTGAGGTAGGAACATGTGATAAAAATTAATGAGTCCAAGGAAGGCTTGCAAATCTGTTTAGCATTTAGGTCTAGGGGCTTCTTTGATTGCTTGGACCTTGGCACCTGTAGGGTGGATGCCATGCTTGTCAATCATATAGCCCAGGAACTCAACCCTGTCAGTTTTAAGAGTGCATTTTTCTTCCTTGACTTTTAATCCCTCTTTCTTGAATCTGGTAAGGACTTCTCTGAGTCTTTCTTGTAACTGAGTGTCATTTTCAGCAGAGATTAACACATCATCAAAGTAAGGCACTACCCCTGGCAGTCCTTGAAGCATTCTTTCCATAAGGCTTTGGAAAATGCCTGGTGCCACGCTTACTCCAAACTGTAACCTTTTACATTTGAAGGCACCTCTATGAGTCACAATGGTTTGGGCCTCTGCAGTGGCATCATCAACTGTTAGTTGTTGATATGCCTGGGCCAGATCCAATTTGGCAAAGACTGTACCCCTGCCAAGTGAATGTAATAAGTGATGCACCACTGGAACTGGGTATGCACTCTGCTGCAGCGCATGGTTCAGTGTCCCCTTATAGTCCCCACAGATTCTTACTGACCCATCAGCCTTGACTGGTGTGACTATGGGTGTCTCCCATCTGGAGTGGTCAGTGGGCTCTAAAACTCCTTGAGCTATTAGTTTATCTAATTGTGCATCAATTTTTTCCTTTAAGGCAAATGGGACCCTTCTGGGGTTTCAACGAATTGGGGGTACCTTGGGATCTAGGTTGAAAGTGATAGGGGTCCCCATATACTTGCCCAATCCTTTGCTGAAGACCTCTGGAAACTCAGACTTCAAGGCCTCCTCCCATTCAGTGTTGCTCCCGTGATTGATGCCAGTCACCTCGATGCCTAGTGGATTGCTCCACTCAAGTCCCAGCAAGCTTGGGCGGTCTTTGTCCACGATGGTCAGGGGCAAACGTTTGGTGTGGCCTTTGAACTTCACATTGAATTCTCTTGTTCCAACTACTGGAATCTTGTTCCCTTGGTAGTCTTTAAGAGTCAGTGCTTGCTTCTGAAATGTTTCTTCTGAATGTTGGGAAGTAGCCTGTGAATAGTGTCCCATGACACCATAGATAAATATGAGCCTGAGTCCACTTCCATTTGGCAAGGCCTTCCTTCAATAAGTACCTTCACATGTACTTTTCTGCTTCTTAAGGGTGAAGAATGACCAATAGTGACTGTTTGATGAGTTTCATTCTTCCCATTTGCTTCTGTGTTGCGCCCCATTTTCTCACTGAAGTTTTAGGCTTGAATTCTCTATCAGGAAACTTCTTTCTGCTTGGTTGAGTTCTGGATGATTTGCAGACTCTTGCTAGGTGACCTCTTTTTTCACAACGGAGGCAGATGGTTTAAAAAAAAACTTGCATTCAGTGTGGGGGTGGCCCCCCCACAACCTCTACAATAAAAGTCTTGCCTTTTTTTGCAAGTTCTTTCCTTTTCTTCTCCATTCTGTGTCTATAAATTCCTTCCTCCACCTCACTACAGTCTGAATCAGAATCTATTTGCTCACAATGGGTTGTTGTGGATTTTTCCACATCAGGATGGCTTGCGGCCTTGTTAATTTTCTTCATGGCTGCTGCTGAGGATTTGGTAGCTTCCTCTGAAGAAGCTTCTTCTATGGCCTCCTTAAGCGTGATCTTAGGTCTCATTAATAATTTGCTCTGCAAAACCTTATCTTTTAGGCTTAGAACAAATCGATCGCGCATGGCCTCTTCAAAGTTGATAAACTCACATGCACCCTCAATGTCCCTTAAACTTGCCCCGAAGTCATTAATGTTTTCGCTTTCCCCTTGATCCCAACGGTAGAATTCGTGTCTCTTAATGAGGCATGATACTTGTGGCACGTAATGGGCTCTTAATAACTTTTCTAAGTCGGGCCAGTCCATTACCTTCACGTCTGCAGCTCCCGCCAATGCCTTCGCCATCTTGAAAACTGCCGGACCGCAGTGGGTGAGAAAGACTGCCCTCTTCCACTTGTTGGAAATGTCGGCAGATCGTTTCCTCCAAATACATTTGGAAACGATCTGCATACAAGTCCCAGTCTTCTGCCGTCGGATCGAATGGGGCTGGGGGACGGTGTTCAGTGCAGCCATCTCTCTCAGCTTGTTCTCCGTGTTGTCTTCTCTTCGGGAAGGATCCCACCTTCATCGCCAGTGTTAAGTTTGCATGAAGAGTCAGACGCAGAGTGCTTCAGTGAAGAGTTTATTAGTGACTACAGCTCATAACAGACCCCATTTGGCTGGGCTGCGGCTGCTACTTATAGCCAGCAGCCGCAGTTGCCAGCCAATCAGAGTGCAGGGTTTTCCCGCACTTTTTAAACCAATCATATTTGACATTTTACAAGAACAATTCAAACTAAACCAATAACATTCAAACCTACATACATAACACAAGCCATAACTTGGACTGAACATGCATAACATCGGAGAGGAACTGAGGCTACTGCCTGATGAGACAAAGAGACTGTATTAAAGATCACATTGGCATCTTGAACAGGAGCTGGAACCATTCTTTAAAAAAAAATTTTTGTTTAGAAGAGGTAGCGCTTTGGTCTTTGATTGCTGCTTTTGTTTTTTAACCACATCTGTTGTGTAGCTGGGGTGATGAATAATTAATGATGCCTCTACCATTACAACCACAGATTACAGCCAAGGAAGTGTCTGGTGCATGTTTGGGTCAGCCTCCACCATTTAGGGGACAGTTATCCATTTTCCCTTTTATATCTGCAATGCAGTCACTTATGACTTAAAAGGGTAATACTTTTATAGCTTTAATCAAAGCGTTTAATATAATTTACACTGATGCCCTGTGTGTTCAAGGTCTGTCAAAATTGATGCTTTAATAATGTGTCATTCTCTCTCTCTCTCTTTCTCCCTCTCCCTCCCTCCTTCCGCCCCCTCTTCCCCGACTGGCCTGAAATCTGTTAAAATTACCACTAATCTAATTGGGAACAAAGTTGTCAAATGCACACAGCTCTGACAGTTTGTCTTTCTGCAAACTGCCAACAGATTGTAAGTTACGCATGTGTTGCGCAGATGGGTAAGTTAAAAGGAACACACCAAAAAAAAAGCTGCAGCAGCAATTTATTAAATCACCTGGAACCAGCAACTCCATTCCAAAAATAGTGAGAATGAAATATAGCCAAAATATAGCTACAAGAATTGGCACTGGAATATGCCAGAAGGTACCAGTTACAAAACAAGATAAACATTTTGAGAAGCCTCAGCTGTGCAGCAGAATAATGAGGCGTTATTTAACCCAATCTGGATTACCAGTAAAAATTAATTTAGAGTGCACATTAAAAAAAGAAACCTTAAAAGATATTTTAATCCATTTTTAACTCTTTATAAACCTGATGTGATATTTTTCAACCACCCCATTGTGACCTCCCTCTGTATCTAGTTTAAATCATCCAATGGAAGTAGCATACAGATGGTGTCCTTTCCTACAGATACTTAACGTGTAATCTCTTTCATGTGTTCAACCTCCATTTCGGGAAAGGATCCAGTGAAATGGTTGAGAGCTGACAACATAATGTGAGCAGCTGCTTCCAAGCTACCAACAGAGATCAATTTGGAATTTTTAATCTTAAAATGGGAGAGAATGTAAGTTTTACACTGAACAGATGTGTCAGATATAATGAAAACCGCCCATTATCTAAACCGCAATTATCCAAATCTCATGACTGCCTAAATTCCAGGGGTGTCCTCCGTGTCATTCAATGTCAGTAAAATCCTAACTTTCAGAACTTCAGGGAGGGAGTGCGGAAGCAATGCACATAGAGAGAGAAAGAAGAAGAGAGGTAGCTAAATGGATTGGTCTCACTTTTCTCCTTTTCTTGCTCTTCATTTTGTTGGAAGATTCTTTTCAGTATCCTGAACCTTCTTTCCTTCCTTCCTTCTTTCCTTCTCTCCTTTCCTTCCTTCTCTCCTTCTCTCCTTCTTTCCTTCCTTCCTTTTTTCTTGCTCTTGTTTTTTTCTCTTTCCTGGTTAGTTTCTCAGCTGTTAATCTCAGTGGAGAACAGTGGACAAAAAGGAATGATCAGCTGGAAATGCTTTTCTCGCTTTCTCTTTTACCTCTATGATAGCCATGGCATGTTTAGATAGTAGGTAGGCTCTACTGAAATAAACAGAAAGGCAGCAGAGTGAAGAGCACTCAAATCAGTGGTGGTATTCAGCAGGTTCTGACCAGTTCTGGAGAACTGGTAGCAGAAATTTTGAGTAGTTCGGAGAATCGGCAAATACCACCTCTGACTGGACCCGCCCCCATCTATTCTCTGCCTCCCAACTCCCAGGTATACTGTTACAGCTCATATTTTGTAGATAAAGGATAAGATTTCTAGGGAAATCAGGCTGGAATCTGATAATTTTGTTTTACAAACTGATAGCCAAATCTAGGTGGATGTGAGAGCAATTTGGCTGCGACCTCTGTCACCCCATTGATCGCCAGGGTTGATTCGGCTGAGCTGGCTGGCTAGATGGGTGTCCCCTTCCTCCCTCACTGCTCCATGTGCATTCCTCCCAAAGCTGCATGCTCGGTGGAAGAGGACAACCATCCCAGATAGAAGAAGTGTACCGATCTTCAGTCAAGGATGAGATGTGGAAACCTGGTTTAGGCAGGAAAGCAGAAGACATTGACTAAGATTTATATTAACTTTCCTGCAGATAAGAAAATCAAGACATCTTAGAGAGTTATTTATTTTTGTAGAGGTTAATTTAAAGTCATCTTAACTGCCTAATTTACTATTTCTTCATTTCTTGTTTATCAGCATCAGATCCAACAAAATAAGGCATATTCTTTTGTGTGTAGTGCCACTCTAGTTCCCCAGCTGTTTATTACAAACACATTTGTACCACTGATGGCTACAGATGTTTACCACTTTTGTCAGAATGAACAAAATTATATATATGCAATGTCTTGCCACACACAGAAAAGAGGCTGCTGTCAGCTATCTGACCACCTTACCCTTCCTACAGATGCTGTGAATATACACCAGTATCATGAGTAAATGTCTATGGAGATTATCACTCATCCAAGTCATGGTTATCCCAAAGGTACTTTTTCAAGAAGCAACTGGACTTCTGTCTTTTTCTTTGAAGATGTTTCGTCTCTTGTCCAAGAAGTTTCTTCAGCTCTGACTGGATGGTGGGGAATGGAAGGATTTATATTCCTTCCAGACAGTTGGCCGTTTGTATTTTTTATAGAAAGTCATTGAGGCCCCTTGGAGGTTGATCTGTTTTCTCAGGGACACAGTTCATTTTGAGATGCAGAGAACATAACTCATCCCCAA
The DNA here is from genome assembly GCA_009733165.1 of Naja naja. Classification (NCBI taxonomy): domain Eukaryota; kingdom Metazoa; phylum Chordata; class Lepidosauria; order Squamata; family Elapidae; genus Naja; species Naja naja. Next base: position 72,811,443 of record CM019150.1, read on the forward strand.
CAGCCTGTGCTGGTGTTCAACAGCAAAGAGACACAGGGCAAAAATAATATCCTGCAGGAAGCACAACAAAGTCCTTTCAGCAGTTCCAAGAGGGCTCCACATCATTTGCAGTACTCAGGTGACCCCGAGGACACAGACAATCTTCCAAATGGCCTCAACAACCTTCTAAAAGAATGCAAATGACCAGCTGTCATAAATCCTTCCAATCCCCACCATCCAGTCAGAGGTGAAGAAGCTTCTTTGGATGAAAAGTGAAACATCTTTCAAGAGCCAGTTGCCTCTTGAAAAAACACCTTTGGGAGTATCATGAGTGCTTTTGAAAACACGCTTTTGGGTTCCACAATGGTGCTTTTGTTTATCATACAGTTGGAAGCATTCTATTAAAAACAGATGGGAGCAGTCTTTACTGGCAAACAGAAGAGGGACAGTACCTGGCTGCTTTGTATGTTTTGTACTTTTTCCCTTCTTCCCTGCTTTTGGTGTTATTTAGTCTAATGAAAGTTGCAGCCACTCGACATTCTTTGTAGGTTATTCAAAGACTGCGTTGGTGCAAGATGGTAAATCTAGGTGGTTTTTAAAAATAATTTAACCTGCAATACAAAACAGCACAGGTACCGTGTTTCTCCAACAATACGCCCCCATAGGAAGGCCCTGCACTGTTTTATAGGCATGCAATGAAATTAAGCCCCACCCCCAAAATTTGGGCCTATTTAAAGCATGTGTTTCCCGCCATTTCTCACATCGCTTGAACAACACAAGGTGAAGAGAAATGGGGGGAGCAAGGGCGGGGGGGGAACTTGCTGTTAGGAGTGCCCCATGGGTAGCCTCAGCTAGAGCACCCCAGGGCAGACTCACCTCACCACCAGCCGCTTCTATCGACCGATAGAAGCACCCCGAGGGCAGAATTACCAGCCGCTCCTATCGGCCATTAAGAGTGGCCTTGTGGTGAGGCATGGCTGCCCATGGGTGCTCCTAACAGCCATTAGGAACACCCCATGGACAGAGTTGCCTCGCCACGAGGCCGCTCCAAACGGCCGATAGAAGCGGCTGGTGGTGAGGTAAGTCTGCGCATGGGGCACTCTAAATGGGGGTGCGTGTGTGGGGAAAATTAAGTCACCCCTAAAAGATGGCCTAGCTGTTTTTTGGGGGGGCTCAAAAAATAAAATAAAAAATAAGGCCCAGCCTTATTTTATGAGAAACACTGTAGTTGATTTATGGTTCGATGCACAGGTAGTCTTCAACTTACACCAATTTCTTTAGTGACCACTCAAAGTTAAAACAGCATTCAAAAGTGACTTATGACCATTTTTCACACCTATGATTGTTTCAGCATCCCCATGGTCACATGATTTACCTTTGGATGCTTGGCAACTGGTTCATATTTGTTATGTATGTAGGTTTGAATGTTATTGGTTTAGTTTGAATTGTTCTTGTAAAATGTCAAATATGATTGGTTTAAAAAGTGCGGGAAAACCCTGCACTCTGATTGGCTGGCAACTACGGCTGCTGGCTATAAGTAGCAGCCGTAGCCCAGCCAAGTTAGGTCCATTCGAGCTGTAGTCACTTAATAAACTCTTCACTGAAGCTCTTCGCGTCTGACTCTTCAGACGCTCTTAACAATATTTATGACAGTTGCGGTGTCTTGAGGTCACATTTTGAAACCTTCTGACAAGCAAAGTCAAAAGGGAAGTCAGATCCTGTCATGCCAGATCCATTTAACAACCTTGTAACTTAACAACCATGTCGCTAATTTAACGACTGCAGCGATTCACTTACCAAATGTGGCAAGAAAAGGCATAAAATGGAGGCAAAACTCACTTAACAAGTTTCACACTTAGTTTCACACATAAATTTTGGGCTCAATTGGGGTCATAAGTTGAGGACTACCGGTATTGTGTATATAACTTCATGCCTGTACGAAGACATGCAAGCTGTAGTGATTTGCCCTGCCGATGCTGCAGACTGGATGAAGTGGCAGGTGAAACGCAAAGCTGTGAATTCCATGATATTGACAGGAATAACACAAAGAACAAAAAGACCCTTGTGTACAACCGAAAGATGAGGTAATGCAGAACCAAGTTAAGTGTGTTCTGTGCAAACTCCAAAATTTGCACTCATTTAGGTAGCAATTTAATTTCTGCTGTTAATATTTTGGTAAAGTTTTCAGTCCTGTCATAGTCACTAGATAGTCATGTTTGCAACAAATCCAGCTTAGGTTAGGCTCTTATTACACTGCAAAATTGAGAAAGGTAGTTCTAGAAATAAAAAAAATGCACAGATGGAGAGGAAGGTTGTAAGGGAAAAAAAGAGGGGTATAGACTAAGAAGGGAAAGAAACAGATAATAAAATAAGGGATAAGAGTTGGATGCAAGGTAATTTTGGGTTTTGCCAATGGCCTATTGAAAGTAAACAGCCCCTCTCTCCATAAATGTTTAAGGAAGAAAGGCAAGCCAACACGAAGGAAGATATATTTTATGCATACAAAAGAAGGAAGCCAGGTTTTAGGATCTGTGATTTATTTAATGACGGTCTCAACCTCACTTAGAGGCCGTTTATATGATTTACTGAATTCTTCTTCCCCTTACTAATTTCTTAGGAAGTTATACGCAGTTAATCATCGCAAGAATAAAATTAATTAGAGTGCCTATTTGGTAGCAATGAGAGGGTAAATAAATTTCAGACTGAAACTGGGACAGAAGGGGAAAAAGGTACAGTGTCCAGACTATTTTTATTTTTAGAAAGGCAAGTACAGGAGGAAGTTTTGGGAAAAAAACAAATGGAGAAGAGGCAGAACTATTCCTTGCCTGTATCTCCTAAGGTAGTTGTCCTGTCAATACTTTCAATCATGTCAGTGGTGGGATTCAAAATTGTTTACTACCAGTTCTGTGGGCGTGGCTTGGTGGGCGTGGCAGGGGAAGGATACTGTAAAATCCCATTCCCTTCTCACCCCACTAACCTGCTTTCCAGCTCCATTCTCCTGGGCAGGGCAACCAAAGAAGACCTAGCTGATCAGCTGGGACTTGGGAGGCAGAGAATAGATGGGGGCGGGGCCAGTCAGAGGTGGTATTTGCTGGCTTTCTGAACTACTCAAAATTTTTGCTACCAGTTCTCCAGAACTGATCAGAACCTGCTGAATACCACCTCTGAATCATGTGGTTGGCATGGCAAGATATAGTTATCCCTTCTATTATCATGGTTGGGTGCACAATCAGCCAGATGGTTAAACAGGATTTGGTATTTTTATCCATCTATCAAGTCCTTCCAGAGAACCCAGTAGGCAGATGCTATTGTTTGATGATGTTCAAGTTATCATCACAGGACATTATAGACATAAAAATGTGAAATCACAGCTGCCAGTACTTTACTTGGTGTTTTACCTTCATACATATCAAATTCATCTCAAGTAGATTTGCAAATCCAAGTAATGTGGCCTTTTGCAAATGATGTATGGAGAGTTTGTCAATATACAGATTTTCTAAGTGCCATTCAAGGATTTTGATATGGCACTCAGTGTGCCAATAACCAACGGGATCATTACGGGCGGCTGATGTGATAAACTTTCAATTTCAGTCTTCAAAGCTTGATACTTTGAGATTTTCTCCAATTCTTTATCTTCAGTTCTATTATCTCCTATTATTGCCACATTTACTATCCATACTTTCCTCTTTTCAACCAGGGTTAAATCTGGAATGTTATGAGCCAAGTCTTGTATTTGGAAATCCCATAATATTTTAACCTGCTCATTTTCGACTATTGTTTCAACTCTAGTCCCCAACAATTTTTCATTACAGCCACATGATAATTTTTAGAGCTGTTCCAGACAATGAATTACTGTGGTTATATCATTGTTTAGAATCAGTCTGTGAGATCTTCTTTACTATTATTATGCATTCATAAAAAAAGTAAAAAGGAAGTACACCTAAGTGAGCTATAAGTTAAGATTTTTATCCTGTTATTGATTTAAGCAATAAAGGTGCTTCTTTCCTGAAGGACAATAATATTAATGAGCTTCTAATTCATTAAACTTGCTACATCTGTTAGGAAATTCAGTAAGAAGGGAGGTTGAAATCTATTTTCTGCTATAGTTGTTATATAAAAAATGGAGACAGGAAAATTTTGTTGAATCTTTTTTTCCTATTCTAGCCACTTGAGGTATATAAAAACCATTACATTTAAGTACTGTAATAGCCAACATATGCTTTTCTTTAGAAATGACATTACCATCTGGATTAATTTCTACCAATGATTTCAGACAATATTGTGCTCCCACCTCCCTCCCGGCAACTGGAGAAAACTACCCCAGAGACATTAAGTGCAATTTCAAAAGCAGGATAGCAGTAACAACATTAAGGCTAGTCTCTCACTGCCAGCTGAGATTTGTAGTCTATAAGAGGAAAGTAAAGAAGCCAGATTTCTGCTGGACTGCATTGATCCGATATCAGATGTTAATTAATTTAGAAGCCAGTGCAAATATCCTGCAGGGCCCACTGCCTTTGATTGAAATATCAGAGTTCCTCAAAGCATGGCTCTTGCTGCCCTGATATGGCATGTTATTGATTCCCCCCTCCCGACTTCTGCCACCATTTCATTATTGTAATACCTTCCATGTTCCCTGAGCACTGTGAAGAAGTCATGTTAACATTTCGTTTTTTCCAAAGGATACATTGAAAAAGCAGGTGGGACAGAGAAAGGAGAAGCTAAAAGGGAGGGAGGGTAGAATTCTCACCTGAATGCATCTTGCCTTGCCTTGTGGCTATTGTCACAAATGTAGCAAACCTTCTGGGCCACAACATCCAAGCGCCTGGAGCAGGGAACGGGCACGCTGGGATAATTGATGTACTCAATCTGACCGTGCACAGGTGGCACAAAATGGCATACAGCAGCTTCTCGGGTTTACCACTGCCATCTGTTGCCATAAGAACATCTGTCGTCAAGGTCACCCTGTCACCCTCTGTTAAAGTTACAGGTTTGGTGAACAGAACAATGTCCTCAGAAAAAGGAAGGGGGTGGAGGGGTAAAAAAACAACAACTGGATACATGGCAGGCCAGGAAAAAAGGGAATTGATGGGTAGGGAGGCTTATTTTTGTACCAGGAGGGAGCTTGATTGGGGAGGGCCAGGCAAGGCAAGCAAGAAAAGCAGCTTGGAGCATCTCAACAAAAATATCAGTAATCGTTGTTGGGAATGAGGAATCTGGGCTTGCAAAAGTCAAGCGGTTCATTGCATTGAAAGCAAGAGGCTTGCAAAATCAGCCTGGGCAGTGGATTTCTTTGGCACCAGCTGTGTATGGCAGCAAATAGAATGCATTGAACAAGGTGCCTTCCTTCCTTCCTTCCTGCACAAGCTATTTTATTCAGAACAGGCTGGTTAACAGGAAAGAGGCACCTTTGCGCCAACTCTTCTTGGTGGGAAATCGGGGTCATAGCAAGCATGTTTGGATGGATTGCTAAAGATATGCTCAACACAGAGATGCATAGAGATGAGACCACCCAAGTCTTGTTTGCATGATGAATTGTGTGTGTGTGTGTGTGTGTATGTGACACACACACACAAAGAAAAATTGCATTAAGTAGACCACGTATGCTATGGACAAAGTCCCCTAAAAGTAAGCCCAGCAAAGCACTTTAAACTACTAAGGTTGTGCATTGCTATACTTTTGCCAAAAGTGATTCTTTTGGATTTGCTGGGGCCCAACCAAACCATTAATATCCCTAAACCACAGTAGTGATGGGCAGGATGGGCCATAATCAGGTCCTCTTATCCTCCTGACCAGTGGTGGGATTCAAATTTTTTACTACCAGTTCTGTGGGCATGGCTATGTGGGCATGGCTATGTGGGCATGGCCATGTGACTGGGTGGGCGTGGCTTTTTTGCAGCCACCCCCCACCCATTTTTGGGGCCTTCTGGGCCTCAGAGGACCCTCTGGGTGGGGAGGTGTTTTTGCTCCCAGAAGGCTCCTCTGGGGCTCAGGAAGAAAAAAAATGGAGCCTGTTGGGGGCAGATAGCAAACCCCCCAGCTCCATTTTGGGGCCTTCTGGGCCTCAGAGGACCCTCTGGGTGGGGAGGTGTTTTTGCTCCCAGAAGGCTCCTCTGGGGCTCAGGAAGAAAAAAAACAGAGCATGAGAGGGGCATGCAGCACCCCTCCAAGCTCAATTTTGGGACCTTCCTGGCCTCAGAAGAGCCTCTAGGGGGGTGTTTTTGCTCCCAGAAAGGCTCCTCTGGGGCTCATGAAGGCAAAAATGGAGGTGGGAGCTGAGCCCCTCCCTCCATTTTTTGCCTTCTTGGGCCTCAGCAAGGGGAATCCCAGCACAGCTGATCGTATGAACAGCTGATTGTTGGGAGGGGAAAAAAAGAAATACCTTAAGGGGCGAGCATCAGGTGGGCGGGGCAAGCGAACCAGCAGCAACTGGGTGACCCGGTTGGGGGAGTGACCAGCCAGAACTTACTACTGGTTTGGTGACCCACACCAAATCCTTGCTACTGGTTCCCCTGATCCAGTGCAAACTGGCTGAATACCACCACTGCTCCTGACTTTTTTTGCCTATGATTCCCTTTGCTTCATTTAACCATGCTTTAACATAATTCACTAATAAGTGAGGCCTTCTAGCCAATTTTGATCTTGAAAAAAAATTGAGCCAAATAGCAGAATAACTGAACTCAGAGGTCTTAGACCAACCTCTCCTCAAGCAGGATGCCCTACCCCTTTTCGACAAGTGGTTGCCAATCTCATTTTTAAAACCTCCAGGGATGAAGCACCCACAACTTCTGAAGGCAAGTCCGCTCCTTAATTAGTTTCCATCCATTGCTTGTTGTCCTGCCTCCAAGTGCTTTGGAGAATAAGTTGACCCTCTCTTCTTTGTGGCAGACCGTTAGATATTGGAATGCTGCTATCATATCAAGGACCTCTAGTCCTTCATTAAACTCCTGCAACCATTCTTTGTATGTTTTAGCCTCTGGTCCCCTAAAAATGTTGCTCTCCTCTGCACTCTTTCTAGAGTCTCAACATCTTTTTTATATCGTGGTGACCAAAACTGGGTGCAATGATCCCAGTGTGGTCTTACCAAGGCATTATTATGTGGTAATAATCAGGGGTGGGATTCAAATTTTTTAACAACCGGTTCTGTGGGCGTGGCTTAGGTGGTGGGCATGGCTTGGTGGTCATGTGACTGGGTGGACATGGCTTGGTGGTCATGTTATTGGCTGGGTGTGGCCAACTCAATATCACTCCCATTAAGGCACGCATCTCCTTGCCTGGCCTCTCATGACTGTGGGGATGCTGCAACAGTCATAAGTGTGGAAAATGGTCATAAGTCACTTTTTTTCCAGTGCCACTGTAACTTTGAATGGTCACTCCACACAAGCAAAGTACCAGCAAAGGAGGGGGAAAAAACTCCAGAGATGTTCCTGAGATAGGAAGTCTAGACCTGCCAAGAATGTAATAAGGGTTAATTGAGAGGCAGTTTCTGTAAGCAACACCAGAATGTTTCCTTCCTGCTTTCCTTACAGGATTAGGCCAGTAATTTCTTCTAACAACTGGTTCTCTGAACTGCTTAGAATGTTAACAACTGGTTCTAGTAAATAGATCCCACCCCTGGTAATAATGCTTCACATGATCTTGATTCTATCTCTCTGTTAATGCAACCTAGGACTGAGTTAACTTTTTTGGCAGCTGTGGCATACTGCTGGCTCATATTTAAGTGATTGTCTCTGTGAGCTAAGCTTGGATGTCAAAAACACTGGAAGATGGCAAACAGGAGGATTACAGTCTGCCATTGCAAAGCAAGCTCAGCTCAGAAGAGACCTTACTTTTTAATGGAAGGCAGTGAAACCTAATAAGGGCTTTAGTCTCAATTAAAGTATACAGCCCAAAAGAAACAGGACAATTGTCAGAACAAACCCCATTGTACTAGCTGGTATCATATGCCAAGATAGGATATGTCTTTGTTTAACAGTCAAAGGAATATTTGTAGAATAGTATTGAGGTTTCTCCTCTTGTTCTGTCTATTTTTCCATTACCCCAGCCACCTTCTCCATTCAAGTAATTAAATCAAGTAAAAAGATTAGACTGGCATCTTTTCTGTTCAATGAAAGCAACTCCACTTGGGATTTTAAGATAGCTTTGTGGCAGGTTTTGCCTACAGTGCTAAAACTAGTTGAAAATCCACATATAGAGCAGTCAACAGAATGATTTTTTTTCAAAAGTCTAAATGCAAGTTATAGGGATACAAAGCAAGCTCAGAGCTGGAAATGGGATACTGGAGTAGGTGAGTAGGTGAAGAATTCTAAAATAACAATAATATTTTAGGCTTATATACCACGCTATAGCACTTTAACCACTCTCTGGATGGTTTACAATGCAGAGCATTATTTTCATATTGCCCCCAGCTATCTGGGTCCTAATTTTACTGACTACAGAAGGATGGAAGTCTAAGTCAACCTTGAGCTCTGTTGGAATTAAACTCCAGGCTGTGGGCAGAGTTTGCCTGCAATACTGCACTTCAACCATTCTGTCACTAGGACTCCTAAATGACTTTCTTGTAACCATTTTTAATTTTTCATCATTCCTTTGAACCAATGAAAACTTCCTTGGTTATTAGTAAAAAGTTCTAGGCTCCTGGATTTGCAATCAAGAAGGTAAAAACCTGCAGGTATATCTATACTCCTTCCTCCATTTTCACAAACAAATCTCTTTTCCTTCATACACAGACACACCCCAGACATACCCATTTTTACTGTCAGTGGCAGAAGAGACGACTCCATTTACCTGTCTAGCTGATTACATGTGAAATAGGCAGCATTTCAGCAAAAGCTGTCTTGAAATTTGTGGCTTTCCCCATCCTATTTAGCAATTTACACATCACCTCAAGAAGATGTATATTTATAATACCTGCCCATGTTTATTGGTGACAACAAGCACCATGATTGCTGACTTTGGTCCAGCGGTCCTTGCCAAGATACCTAGACAGTATTTGATTACAGAAAGATAGTTGGTAAAATGTCGATGTTTTATTATCTGCTTTGCATGGCAGATTTACAAGCCAGCCAGCAGTTTTTCCTCCAGATTTTTAATTTAAAGCTCTGGATAAAAACTCACTGGAGCATTTAACAATATAAAGGGATGGATGTCCTTTTTAAAAATATGGGATGGCAAGACTCTCACTTTTTCCTCCCTTTAACTGAATGCTCTGCATTTTGTGGGGGAGGGGAACTATCCATAGAGTCTTCAACACGTCCCTGTCCACAGATTCTTTGCAGCATTTTTAGTCTGTCTATGTAGTTATGCATTTTTGGTTTCGTCAGCTCAGAAAGCACTGGGGAAAAAATAGTTGCCTATTTGGTGAGAGTCCCATACTGTTCTATTAAGAGCCAAAATAGAAGCAAGGTGGAAAAAAAATGGTCAGAAAACTCAAAATTTCTTAAAAGTATGTCAGATTATTTTGTTTCTGGGAAGATGGAGATCACATAGATGTCTATGGAGATTCTCAGTCATCCAAATCATGGTTGCCCCAAAGGTGCTTTTATAAAAGGCAACTGGACTTCCTCGGTTTTTTAGCTTGAAAATATTTCATTTCTCATCCAGAAAGCTTCTTCAAGAAGCTTCTTGGATGAGAAGTGAAACATTTTCAAGGAAAAAAAACTGAGAAAGTCCATTTGCCTTCTGGAAAAGCACCTTTGGAAGAAAACTACTTAGATTTTTTTTTCTCCTTTTAACATGTATTTTTCCAAGAATTTTCTGGGAGTCAAACACTAACATTTGCTTCCATCAGGATCTGTAGCTGTCAGTCTTTCGACGTTTGATTGATTAAGAAACTGACTCTACCAGTTTGAGTGAAACTATATTTATTGATAATAATAACAAGATTCTGAAAACGGGTGGCATTTTTCTTTGTTCCTTTTTCGTACCTCAGGAAGTTAGAGCAGAGCCAGCCTGAGCTTTGAACGGTTGTTTGAGTCAAGCCAAAGAGAATGCAAAGCATTAGAAGCTTAGGCCCAAAGGTGGAATCTGCGTTTAATTAACAAGTCCCTTCAGACGTAAGAAATAAGAGTACAAATCCAACCAGAAACAGGAGCTTTTCCCAAAAGACTAACCGTCCATCAGATAACAGAAAGTCTGGTTTTATCAGCCTTTCATGACAACCCACAAATTCAGTAATAGGCAGCTAATTCTCATATCTTACTGCTTTTCTGTATTCTGTATTCAAGTTTTCTTTTTGATATTGCTTTACATTATGTTATTTACTAACCAATAGCGAAGGGGCTTGCTTACTAAATTATATCTTTGTCATCTCACTTGGCTTAGATGCTTCATTGGATGGGTTTCCACTTAGATTAAAAAATCTGGTTTTCTGCAGAAATGGACATCCTTTCAATTTTTCTTGCTAAATTCTATTATTATTATTATTATTATTATTATTATTATTATTATTATTATTTCTTTAGTGAGATTCACAGCCTTTGGGGCTGGTTGATAGCTCAACAGCTCGAGTCCTACCCAAGGACCTTGGAACTGTTCAGGTAGTGTCGGAGGATATAAGCTGTTCCAAGTAGGGTGGTTTTTTGTAGAATCATGGTATTCAAGTCTGGTAAATTCAGAATTTCCAAATAGTGAGGTAGCACTTTAGGTGTTGCTCCAAGGACTCCAATTACAATTGGGATAACACATGATTTCTTTTTCCAAAGTCGCTCAACTTCAATTTGTAAGTCCCGATACTTTTCTTGCTGTGTGTCTACAATTTGTGCATCACCAGGTATTGCAATGTCAATGAACCAAATCTTTTTCTTTTCAACTATTGTTATGTCAGGTGTGTTGTGGGCCAAGTGCCTGTCCATCTGAATTCTGAAGTCCCACAAGATCTTGACTTTTTCATTCTCCAAAACCTTCTCAACCTGATGTTCCCAGTAGTTGTTACTATACTCTAATCCAAATTTTTGGCATAGTTTCCAGTGAATGATTTTAGCAACTCAGTTATGGCATTCTAAGTAGTCAGTTTGTGAAATTTTGCTGCATCCACTGATTAAATTGTCAACTGTTTCATCTTCCTCATTACAGAGGTGGCATTTGCTGTTGGTGGTGACATGCTGAATCTTTGCCTTCATGCAATTTGTGGCTAAGGCTTCTTCTTGAGCAGCCAAAATAAAGCATACAGTTTCTTTTTTCAGTATTCCTGATTTTAGCCAATTCCAAGTAAGCTTTTGGTCAGCTTTGCCTTCAATACTTTTCAGGTATTGGCCATGCATAGCTTTGCTTTCCAATTTTCAATTCGCTTCTCAATTACTTCTTTTTTGTATTCAGCTTTTGACTTGGTTGTCTTCAAAAGGTCTCCTTTATGTACTTACTTAATCATTGGCTCTTCACTTTTCTGGATGTAGTCATTCAAGCCATATCTTTCTTCTTCTACAGTCTGCTTTACTTGTAGGAGACTAACCACCCTCTGCTCTTGGTAGATATAATCGATCAACATCACTTTTAGGATGCAAGGCATGATTCATAGTCATAAACTTCCTTGTTCTTCTGTCCAAATTGTCCGGCTCCATGTGGGTCCGGTCAATTATTCCTGCAGAGTATCAAATCACAGGTATAGCCCAGGTATTTATTGCTTTTACCACCACTCAATTTGGATTTTAAAATCTTGTGAATTCTTCGAATGTACTTCGTTGAAGTTGATTCCTTGACTTTATTATGCATTAAATCAGAAACTTCTAAAATTCCTAAGTACTTGTAGCCTGTTCTGGTTTCATTGCCTTTATTATTTCTTCATTGTTAAGTTCTATTCCATCATTTTGTATGACCTTGCCTGCTTTGATTGCCATTGTTGCATATTTGTTAATTCCAAAGTACACGCCGATGTCCTAGCTAAATTCTTTCATGCTTTCAATTAGTGAATTCAGTTCAGTTTTTGTTTTACCAAACAGCTTCAAATCATCCACGTACAACCAATGCAAAATTTTCAATCCTTTGTTTGCAAGTTTGTATCCACAGTTCACCTTCTTTAAAATGGTTGTCAGTGGTAGCATCGACAGAATAAATTGTAGGGGTGAAAGGGAGTCACCCTGGAAGATGCCTCGTTTAATTTCAACTTCACCCAGTTCTTCTCTATTATTATTATTATTATTATTATTATTATTATTATTATTATTACATGAAACTCAGTCAACTGAACATTTAAAAATGTATCCCAAATACCAGTGACTGGTGCTAATGGTTGATGTGGGTAGCTGCCAGGGTCCTAGGTATCAGCCAAGTATCTTCTTAAAATATATGATGTTCCGAGTAGCGCAGTTTTTTACAGTTCCGCTAGTGTTATTGCAGGGATCTGCAATTTCTTGATGTGTTTTGTAAAATTCTTGAACATGGTACCAAATACCCCAATGACAATAGGTATCACTATTACATGTTTCATCCATAACTATGTAGTTTCAATGGCTCAATTGCAATATTTCATGATTTTTCCAGTTCTTTTTCTTTGACTCTGGCAACTCCAGGTACAATGATATCAATAAATGGTATTATTATGATTATGATTATTATGATTATTACTATGATTATTATTATCTTTTTTATTATTATTTTAATTTATATTGCCAGCTATTCACCCATGGCGACTCAAGGCGGCTTACAGAATATAAAACCACATTTAAAACAATAAAACTAACAAAAAGAATCAAATAAATTTAGTACAATATAACAAAAGCACTCCCACCTCCCACCCCCCCACCCCAGTGGCAGCTGATCACACAAGCCATTTAATGGGCTCCATCCCTCTCTGGGTTCCCCAGGCCCGCTGGCAGAAAAAGGTCTTCAATGCTTTCCAGAAGAGTATTAGAGCGGGGGCTGTTCTAATCTCTGGGGAAATGATATTCCAGAGAGAGGGAGCCACCACGGAGAAGGCCCTTTTTCTGGGTCCCACTAGGTGTATTTTCCTTGGGGATGGGACCCACAACATTCCCTGACTCCCCACTCTGATGGGTCGGGTAGAAGTGACAGGCAAGAGACAGTCCCTCATATAACCTGGTCCCAAGCCACGAAGGGCTTTAAAAGTGACAACCAGCACCTTGAATTGAACCCGGAGGCAAATTGGCAGCCAATGCAGCTCCAGCAGGAGAGGTGATACATGTGCACACCGGGGTCTGCACAAGACCGTGTGGCTGCTGCATTTTGTACCAACTGGAGATTCTGGATGCTCTTCAAAGGCAGCCCCATGTAGAGCGCATTGCAATAGTCAAGACAGCGAGTGACTAGGGCATGAATGACTATGAGTAGGGACTGTTCATCCAGGAAAGGGCGTAACTGGTGCACAACCTGCAGTTGTGCAAAGGCCCTCCTGGCCATGACTGCCACCTGCTCTTCATGCAGGAGAACCCCCAGATTACGCACAGCATCTGTTTGGGAAAGTGCCACCCATCCAAGACCAAAGGTGGCAATTCTCTCTGAGCCAATAAACCCCAAACTCAAAGCCACTTGGTCTTACAAGAATTTGGTTTCAACCCTTTGCTCCCCACCCAGCCCCTAACAGCCTCCAGGCACTGAGAGAAAGAGGACACGGCATCACTTAACTCACCATGGGCTGAGACATACATACATATTAATATTTCTACAGGTGTTGTGGATGAACACCTGGAAATTGCAAATTACCTTTTTATATGTTGTCTTTGTCACCAACAAGCTCAGAAAGCCTCAGGTAGCAGAACTCCTACTGACCAGGAATTGGATTGGATTGTTTGATTTTTATAAAGATATAAATAAGTGGTTTCCAATCTTCTTCACTATAGTTATATGTACAATTATATTTTAATCTCTCTCTCTAAAGTTACATCATGACTCTCTTTGTTTTATAATCTATCCTGTCTAATCATGAAAGCCATAAATCAAGGATGTCCAACATTGGCAATTTTAAGGCTTGTGGACTTCAGCTCCCAGAATTCCCCAATCAGCATGGCTAGCTAAGGAATTCTGGGTGTTGAAGTCCACAGATCTTAAAGTTGCCAAGGTTGGGCACCTTTATCATAAATTATTTCCCCCCCTTTTTGATGCAAAGTGTCTATAAGGGGTTCCCAATCACCAATGTATGTTAATACAATACTGATTTTTCTCTAATCAAGTTATTTGAACAATTTCAGCAGGTTTGGTTATCTTTAGCAAATATTTCCTTCTTGTAGAAATTGCAATATCTTTCCATTTTTGTGCAGTCTTGCTGCAGTTGCAATATATAAAAACTCTGTTCCATGGCTCTTTTTTCTTTATCCATCAGTCCCAGGAGGAAAAGTTCTGGTTTCAATTAAGTGTTAATATTTAAAATCCTCTGAATCACTGTATATATCAGAATCCAAAATTTTCTAGCTTTTTTTTACACGTCCACCAAGCACGATAAAATAACCTTTCTTGTTAAGTGTTTTTTCTCAGCAACACTCATTCTTCATCCCAATTAAACAAGCTGCAAAACACAAATTCATATCAGTTAAATCCAATCATCCTCTTTCCTTTGCGTTTTATAATACCTATCTTATATTAATTTATGCCTTTTCCCCTTGACATACAAACTTAGATATACCTTTTTGGCATTGTTTAAATGGTATATCAGTTGTCAATACAGGTATTGTCTGAAATAAGGCATCAAATAAGACAAATAAGAACATTATACTAGGCAGAATTTTCATCTTTATCACAGAAATTCTCCCTAATCACAGAAATTTTTCCCTATAACTTTATTTTTTTTTTCATCTCCTTTTTTCTTTCTTTCTTTTCTTTTGCCAAGCTAGTTTCTTACTTTCAGAAATTTTCTTACACATGCAGAAACACTTCCTCCCCATTTTACCATCTCTGAAGTACACTTTGAAAACTTAAGAAATAAAGCAGTGCTGGGATGCATTAGAAGGATTGTCTTCTGTTCGAAAGCATCTTCTAGTTATAAACTGCAAACTTGTTTTTTTTTCTAAATATGAATTGATTTGAACAACCTATTGGTAAATATTTATTTTTATTTATTATTTATTTATTAATTCGACTTATATGCCGCCCCCTCTCCAAAAAGGACTCGGGGCGGCTCACAGCTAAAAATACAACAATAAATAAATTAGTTAAAAATATATTAAACAAGTTAAAGCCGAATTAAAGATTAAAACCCATGGTTAAGATAGAACCAACCCCAGGGAATCAGCACAGCCCAGATTGTAAAAAGAGCCAAGTCTTCAAATCGTGGCAGAAGGTGTGAAGATCAGGGGTCAGGCGGAGCTCCAGCGGAAGGAGATTCCACAGAGTGGGAGCCGCCACAGAGTAGGCCCTCCCCCGGGTCACCGCCAAGCAACATTGAGTCGCAGACGGCACCCCGAGGAGACCCCGCCTGTGCGCCCATACAGGGCAGTTGGTGTTTAATGTTGGGAGGAGCCGTTCTCGTAAATAACCTGGACCCATGCCATGCTGGACTTTGAATGTTAGTACCAGCACCTTGAATCTCAAATATATACATATTTGAAGAAAACTATGCAGGTACAAATAAATGTCTTCTAAAAAGGCCAATGGCTAAAGCTGATTTTCACTTCCCATTTTGTTATTCAGCAAGTGAAATCATGGAATGTTGTAAAAGCCCATAAGAATCTCCCAGTTGAGAGAAGATCTCCTATGAAATGCTTGAGCATTATCCTTGGCCAAAGCATTGGTTTTGCACAATGCTCTTAAACATAGAACATTGTGAGGCAAAACTAAAGGGTTGGTTCTGCAGAATAAGCCACAGATTGACCTAAAATGACACAACACAAAAAAACAGAACGTCCAATAACTACAA
Organism: Naja naja; assembly: GCA_009733165.1. Classification (NCBI taxonomy): domain Eukaryota; kingdom Metazoa; phylum Chordata; class Lepidosauria; order Squamata; family Elapidae; genus Naja; species Naja naja. The sequence goes on from CM019150.1 coordinate 72,827,221, forward strand.
ATCACATCTCTACCCAACAACTGCAACCCAATCCACAAAAAACACAAATCCAACAAATAATGATATCTCAATCCTCGTCAAAGAAGCTGTCAAACATGAATGGAAGTGTCCAAATGCCATCTTATTTGGTCTAGAGGATAACAATGACAATGATGACATCACAATTGTTCGCAACATCATCAGTGACTATCAAGCATCAACCATCTCCCTTGATGAAATACTTGACATTTCCCGCATCGGCCAAAGTTCAAAAACAGTGATGGCTCGGTGGCCCCATGCTTCTGCAGGGTCATTTGCAAAAATGAACCAAGCAAACGAAAATTCATTTGCACTATAAATTCACTCGCCAAGAGCAACACCAACCATAAGAACTTCCATTCTCACCCTGACCTAACCTTACAGCAACATGTACGATCCTGTGAACTACGCTCTGAGCTCAAAAGACTACATGAACAAGGAAATACTAACCTATACATTGACTACTGCACAGAATGTATCAAAAGCAAGACCTTCAACTTACATCCCAATAACCATCACCCAAATATTCAACATTAGGCACGCACGCCCCTTACTTCCTCCAGACCAACTACTACATATCTAAAGTGCAAACTACTCAACACAAGAAGCCTTGCAAACAAAATGCATGAATTCCTCATCTTATTAGGCACAACCACATTCGACATTATATTTGTCTGTGAGATGTGGTTAAATGCATCTTTTCCAGACTCCATTACCACAGACAGCGAATATCACGTCTATCGGTCAGATCGCGAAATACGTAGAGAAGGTGGAGTTGCTATCTTCTACAATAAATCCCTAAATCTAAAAAAGATTCAAATTACACAGGAACTTGCTCTTCCAGAAACCGTCTGTGAACTGTCCTCAAATATCACAATCCGCTTCTTACTATGCTACAGAGCCCCTGATTATGACATAGTTCATGCAAACAAGCTAACATCACTGCTAATGTGGGCTGCCTCTTGCCCACACCTTCTTATTTTCCTTGGTGACCTCAATCTACCTCTTATAAATTGGACCCTAAATGAATATACATCTGAATCCATACATGCAACCCTGTACAATGCCGTTACTACACTGGGACTGGATCAATTAGTAACTAATAACACTAGACTCAATAACTGCCTCAACCTTATCTTCTGCAACAGCTCAAACTCAATATATAGCCTACAAATACAAGAACCGTTTTCAAACAGTGACCACAGTATAATCAACTTTTGTCTCAATTTATGCCCTCACAATGAGGATCATAATGAGAGATCCCCAAACTACAACTTCAAAAAAGCCAACTATGATCTCATAGATGCTGACCTATCATCCCTTGATTGGCATATTCTGTTCTCTAGCTGTAATACTACAGAAGACCATTATAATGCATTGTTGTTTGAACTTGAAAGAGTCATTAAACTATACGTACCATTAGTAACCACCAAAAACAAAAAAAATTACCCATAACAATAAGGAAACTTCAATAAAAAAAGATCACTATGGCGTAAAAACAAAACTACCTACGTAGCAAACTTTAAAAACTAATGCAACACCTTATGCTGACAGATAAAGGCAGAATGAAAAAAATTACCACTGCAAGCAGAGGAAAACCTCCTACGTACAAAATCCATCCACACCTTCTACAATTTTGTAAACACCAAACATAAAGACTCAAGAATCATCCCACCCCAAAAAGGACCAAATGGGAAAGACTGCAATGATGAAGCCATTAAGGCCAATCTCTTCAACACATTCTTCAGTTAGGTCTTTATAAACAACAATGGTTCATGTCCCACATTTCCTAGTCATATCACAACTAACTGTAATGACCTACTACATATTGACTTTACAGAAGATAACGTAGAAAAGGCACTACGTAACCTAAAACCATCCCTATCTATTGGCCCTGATGGATTATGTGCATATTTCTTAAAAAAGCTCTCCTCTGCCATAACGGAACCCCTAAGTATTATATATGAGATATCATTCAGAACCAGCTCCTTACCAAACCTATGGTCCTTAGCTACGGTCATCCCTATTTTCAAAAAAGGTGACCCCAGCCTGGTTGAAAACTACAGACCAATCTCACTGTGTCATGTGCAAAGTCATGGAATCAATCATTAACCAATTCATCACCCTCCACTTAGAGTCAAACAACGTACTCTCCAAAAAACAATTTGGTTTCAGGAAAAAATTGTCCTGCAATCTTCAACTCCTATAATGCAAAAACATATGGACTACTTTACTTGACCAGGGTAAAGCTATAGACGCAATTTACATAGACTTCTGCAAAGCCTTTGATTCTGTAGTACATGACAAACTACTGTTAAAACTATACTCTTATGGCATTTCCGGATCCCTTCATAAGTGGATTACTGCGTTCCTATCAAACACGCAACAAATAGTAAAAATAGGGAGTGCTATATCAAACCCTGCTCCAGTTAACAGCGGTGTCACCCAAGGCAGCATTCTAGGACCCACACTGTTTATACTTCATATAAATGACCTTTGCAATCACCTTATAAGCAACTGCATCCTCTTTGTGGATGATGTTAAACTATTCAACACCACTGACAATGCTACTGTCCTTCAAAGAGACCTTGATTATGTGTCTGAACGGTCAAACAATTGGCAACTCCAAATCTCGACCAACAAATGCTCTGTCCTAGACATTAGTAAAAAAAAAATCAGTACACCAAATACAAACTAGGTGGATATGACCTCGTTGAGAATCTTCACTCGTCAAAGATCTTGGAATTCTCATATCAAATGACCTAAGCACCAGAGCTCACTGTAACAGCATTGTCAAAAAGGCATTAAGAGTTGTAAATCTAATCCTACGAAGCTTCTCCTCTGGAAATATTGAATTGCTAACTAGAGCATACAAAACTTTTGCTAGACCAATACTCGAATACAGCTCTTCAGTCTGGAATCCGCACTGCATATTGGACATTAATACAATTGAGCGAATCCAAAAGTATTTCATTAGAAGAGTACTACACTCCTCTGCTCACAACAGAATACCCTCTATCACCAGGCGTGAGATTTTGGGCTTGGACAACCTTGAACTACACCGCCTACAGTTAGACTTAAGTGTAGCACACAAAATTATCTGCTACAGTGTCCTACCAGTCAATGACTACTTCAGCTTCAACCACAACAAGACAAGAGCACACAACAGATACAAACTCAATGTAAACCGCTTCAAACTTGATTGCAGAAAGTACGACTTCAGCAACACAGTGGTCAATGCCTGGAATGCACTACCTGACTCTGTTGTTACATCTCTAACCCCCACTCCTTTAACCTCAAACTATCCACTATTGACCTCACCCCTAAGAGGTCTGTAAGGGGCATGCATAAGTGCACAATTGTGCCTACCGTCCCTGTCCTATTGTCCCCATTTATTTGTACCTATTTCCTGTATTCTTACTCATGATTATACTTATACCTATTATCTTGTAAGCGATTGACCAATAAATAAATAAATAAATAATACATAAAATAAAATCCATATTCCCATCACTATAGTCTATTGTCTCCAAGTTATCTAGCCAAAACATGGCTTTCACACATGCTACTCTCCAGTGGGATGCCACAGCTCAGCAGATGACCCAGCTCATCAGCCTCAACTCCCTGCAGTCTGTCCTCCCCAAATTATCTGACCAAACCACAGTTTTTACACCAGCTACTACTCTCCAGTGTGATGCCACAATTCAGCAGCCCCAATGTAAGAAGTCCAGAGTTGCAGTACTGTATATACAGACTAGCTGACTCCTAAATCAGTTTTCATTTGAGTATCAAGGAATAAATCCAGGAATAAACCATTCTACAAATACACCAGGTTGATTTACCGTGCTGCTGTATAACCAGAGATTATTTTTATTTTTCCTAAAATTCATGAACCACCCAGGGGATTATTTAGGGTTAATAGATTATCAGAAATGCCATTTGGCACTCTCCTAGATTTTCTTTTCTAAATCCCTATAATAAATGCAGCTGTTTACTAATAAATAAAGCCTCAGCTGTAACAGAAATAAATTAGATGCACTTAATTGGTTGATTGCAAGCCTCCGCTCTTTATTATAATACTGCTTCTTGTTATTTTGTGATGTCAGGGTAACGTGGCAGATTGACAGTGTGTTTATGAATCACAGTTTACAGATGGCAGGCCCTGTTTTCTTCAGCAGTTATGAGCACAAGTCACAGGAGGACGCAGTACAGGGTTTTTGCCAAAAAAGTCCCCCAGAGATTTAGCCGTCTCTATTTCTCTTATGCCAATCTTCTTCCTGACAGGACTATGATTGCACAAAAACCTATGTTCAATAAACTACAGCCACCTGGCACAAATTTAGAAATGCTGAATGCTCAAAAGAGTCCTGGGTATCTCCATGTGATTTCTATTCATGTCCAAAAGGACTTAGCAACAATGCTTGGAAGACGTCTTACACCATTAGTCACATACGATTTTATCCACTCCCTTTTGCACCCCCACCTCTTTCCCCACAGCTCAAACAGAGAGAAGAATTAATTTTGGCTGGTAATTCTGTCTTCCTCCCATCTTCAAAAGGTCCTGAGAGCTCGTAAGAACTTGAACTTTTGACAGCTATGAAATTCATTTGGAATACTCCTTGATCTCTTTATGGAAAGAAGGCTTCAGACCAGAACTTTTCCTATTTCATCATTAGCCATGAACAGACCTGAGGGATTACAGTAATACTATTCCACAGACTTGTAAACTTGTGTCATTTGTTATGCACAGAATGGACTAGATTCTAACAAGCTCGTTCATTGGAACACTGGAAAAAGAAAGAATCTTTACAGTTCACTAGAGCATAAACTTCACCCATGCATTTAAAATCACATTAGTGTCTTATGAGAAGACAATCTCTTCCAAAGGTCTTCAAATCATCTAAAAAAATCCCCTGTCCTACCTTTGTCCATAAAAACAAAGAAGTATAAGTTTACTGCTGGAGAACTGTTCTGTCCATCCGTCCCATAAAATTGATATAGATTAAAATTTGACTGAACTGTAATATTAGTATGAAGTAGCATGGTTCATTTCTATGTTCTCCTGAATGAAATTCATTTCTGGAGACTTCAAGATGTTTCAGTAAGAAAAAATATTGTGGAATGGGTATCTAGAATGGGTGTCTAGAAGCAAATGTAACTATGCACATGACCATGCTCGCTAACTCTCATATATACCACTCGATCTGGCATAAAGACATCCATGTTTACACCACTCATTTTTTGACTGAAACTGAATATATATCAGGAATAATAGTGCAAATGCTGGTGCAAAACTGGGAAAATGAAAAAAGGAGCAACGTTTAGAATTTTTTTGAGGTTCCATTGAGGGAGGACATTTGGTGAAGCCTCTGGGATGGCACTGCAGATACACTGCAGCCACAGGCTGTCCTACCTCAAGAGTTACTTATTTATTATGTCAATTTATATTCTGTTTTCTTGTAGGACACCAAGGGACTCATTTTTAAGTTGCACCAAAACCATCACAATGCAACAGAACAGCATGACAGCCAATCAAAGCTATAAAATAAATGTAAAAACCCTGTGCACTCAACTCTTCTAAAACTTCCTCCATAACTTAGCTGTTCATCTAAACTGCAACCTCTGCCCCAAAGACTCATTGAAAGAGCATTGACCTTGACTGAATTTCAAAAAGACAAAATGGAAGGAGTCATCCTCACTTCAAGAGACAAGCTACCCCTAATCTCTTAGTTAAGGGACAGCTTCTGAAGGGATGGATACATCATTTCCTCTTTTAAAGCAGGTGACATCTCTTTCTCCTTTAAGGAATCATTTATAACCATCTGAAATTCACAAAGATAAAACATGCAGCTGGCAGAGCTCATCTCACAAGACAATCTTTGAACTAATATCAAATCACCTCACAAAATACCTCTTGTGAAATTGTGGCCAGCATTCAAAGTGAATGAGAATATATTATCTTCAAAAATGTTCAAACTAAGGGATTTCTGGAGAAAGAAATGACAGACTGAAGATGATTCTGTGAAAAACAGAGCCAACAACCATGGCAAAAACAAAGAGCTGATGAGTAGACTGGTTCTTTGAACCTCTGGACAAAAAAAGAATGGGAGATTGCTCACAAGTGCTCCAGACAGTTGCTTCTTATGAGGAGACTGCAAGATCTGGTTTGAGCACTGAGAGACAAGGGAATAGGGAGGTAGGGAATAAGGGAATCCTTAATGGATTCCTTCCTTCCTTCCTTCCTTCCTTCCTTCCTTCCTTCCTTCCTTCCTTCCTTCCTTCCTTCCTTCCTTCCTTCCTTCCTATTCTTCACACTTCACCAATTTCTTATCTAACATTCCATATCCCTGAGTTCCTTAAAAGATCAAAGAACTTTTCAGGATTTACATACAAAGGAAGAAACTCAGTAGCAATCCTATAATTAGCAAGAGCAATCTGTAAAACAACTTTGTTGAAATATGCTGGGTAGACTAGAACAGCTTTTGTTCATCTGAAGTTCTCTGCATGATTGGACCTCTAAATAAAAGAAGCTCCTGGAGCAGTATTGGGTCAATACAAGCATAATTGTATCTCTTCACAGGCTTTACACATGAACAAGTCATTTAGAATGTCTTCCTTTAGAGTCCTTTTTAATGTGGACATTTGTTTCTTTGGCTCCTTTTTTCTATCATATATTTTGTATAGATGTTTTGTATATAGATGTTCTTATGGCCATCCCAAAAAAATCTCTGGTATATTAATATTGATGGATCCAAGGGACCAAGTTTTCTTTAGGGTAGAATGCAAATTAGAATTTGTACCTCCAAATATTACACCAACTGACTGAAACATATGATGATATGCACCTAAATAATGCTTTTATGTTTTATGCTTTCATCTTCAGAAAATCTGTAATAACTTGGTGCAATAATTAGCTTAAATTATTTTGCAGAGCAGTATGCACTTTAAGCATGATTGGGGAAAAATATTTCTCCTTGCCATTCAATTTCTCTCCTGGGCAGTTTCCCAGCCTCTAGTGAACCTGAAAATAAAGTTGCAGGTGCTTTTAAAGAGTCATGCAACCTTTAAAGTAGCTGCAACTTTTTTTCACTTTGGAATGTGTTTTTCTAGAGAAATGATTTGGCAGATGGCCACAAATTCAGATGGAACTTTCAGGGAATATGCCCTGAAACATCACTCTCAAATATCTCAGTGTGCATTTACCCATTCACTCTATCAATCAATTTTTCAGTATGGCCATAAGGCCGGCAGCCAGTCAGAAATAAAACAGGTAAAATGAACATGTATACAACTAAAAAGGAAAGAAAAATAATATACTGTTCCAGACCTGAGGACAGCTGGATAATATATATAGTGGGACAGAACTGGACAACCCAGAAGAAAACATATCCAAAGACTAGTCAGGCAGGAGAAAAAACTATAAAAATCACATTCCCTATCAGGACATTTCTTCTGGATAGGATAAGTAAATTACCCAGAATTCCCTATAGTGTCCCTTAGTTGTCCCAATAAGGCCATTTATATTTGGGGGAAGAAAGTTTGCAGTGCTCCATAAAGCACCAAAAGAACAAATAAAATGCAGAGGGTTTGATTTTAAAACAACCATCTTTTATTAACCAAAAAAAAAAAAGATACAGGGCTGTATCCAATTATAGGCACTGAGTGTACACTGTTGTCATCATTATCATAATTCCGATTTACTGTCCACAAGGCACAAAGGAAAATGAGCCATTCTGTCAGAAACTTATATTGTCCTATCACAATTTAGACTTCTTTTGGCATTAACATCAATTAATACCACAACGCCAACCTTAACTTCATTTTTCTGCCTGAGCAGAAAGGATGTGAGTTTTCCTTTGTACTAAGGCCATCTTATAGGATAAATATGTTAAGAATGCAAACAAGGGGTTGATTCATATGCTGATTAATGGTGCAACTTCCATTATGGAACATTTAATAGTCTTCATATAGACAGCCCTATGAGATTACAGCTGCAGCCCGGCAATCTATCCTTACCTCACAGTTGCCTTGAAACAATAAGTATGATCAGATTTATTTTATAAAACAGCTGTCCATGACAGGGTCATATTCTATAACATTAACCATTCTTCTTCAGTTCAAGAATTACCCTCAAAACAGTTTGAAGAATACCAGAAGGTAGACTTAAAACTATGCAGAACTAATCTGTGCTGCGAAACATTCCAACATGTGCAGTTTAGTTCCATAAAGCAATGTCTCTGTCTTAGTTTATTAATGGTATTACATTCTCTGTCTAAAAAGAGATAAAAGATGACATTTTTGCATGACTTATTTATTTATTTGTATCCCACCTTTATTATTTATAAAAAAATAACTTAAGGCAGCAAACATATCCCAATACATCTTTCTCCTTTTATTTTCCCTGCAACAACAATCCTGTGAGGTGTGGTGGGCTAAAAGAGAATCACTGGCCTAAGTTCACCCTGCTGGCTTTCATGGCTAAGGCAGGACTTGAACTCACATATGACTTGTATATTAATAAATATGAAGTTCCAAATAGTTGTAATATAATCTGCACACATAGCAACAGGTCTAATCGTACATCTTGCTAATATTGACCTTTTATGGTTCATGCTAAAAGGCTTCTGAATGGTTCCATCATGCTTGTGTGATAGAGTTCAACATGGTTTTATCACCTTGTGCAATAGAATTCCAAAGGGTATAATCATGGTTTCTTGTACTATCCATTCCTTAGTTAGTTTCAGCTACAACTTTGGAAACCTTGGACTTTGCTTTTGGAAAAAACCTAAAGGTATATTTCTTTCACATTAGTTGTTTGAATGGCTGCAACTTTAGTTTTCGTTTTGTTTTATGCACTTCTTGAAAAGCAATTTAATGGAACATTACTTGTTTTTGCACTGATGTTACTTACATGATATGATGATATTAACAGCATTCATAACATAATCCAGTTATAAGATTTATAATAAATAAACTTAATATTTGTGAAGAACTGGCAATCATCCCACATTCATTAGCTAGGCTCAGTTTCCATCTGTGTGAATGAGTCAGTGTTTCTCAGACCTTTATACTCCTTTGCATAGCAAAGGAAATAAAAAACATCCACTTTGTTTTAAACTACCCAAAATTCCATGTAGTATCCAAACTGAATTTTTTTAGATTGGAGCTAAAGTTCAGATGTTGGTAGAACGTAAGTTTGAAACTACTAAAAGCAGATACAAAACCAATACTTCAAAAGATGCCTTATGAAGCAGAGATTCCTTCTCAGAGTTGCAAATCACAGTTTCTTTCATGTTTGAGAAAGACATCTCTACAAAAAGCCAGAAGCAACAGTCATCCTAATACCATTGCAAGATGACCTCCTTTAATTTAAAGTAATACTAAAATACACTAGTAACGTGCCTTGCACCAATTCATGGACATGTCCTTTCAATTAATTGCACCTATATTTGTTTAAAAAGGATGCAGTGGCTCAGTGGATAAAACGCTGAGCTTGTCAATCAGAAAGGTCGGCAGTTTGGCAGTTTGAATCCCTAGCACTGCATAATGGAGTGAGCTCCCATTACTTGTCCCAGCTTCTGCCAACCTAGCAGTTCGAAAGCATGTAAAAACGCAAGTAGAAAAATAGGGGCCACTTTGGTGGGAAGGTAACAGTGTTCCATGCACCTTCGGTGTTTAGTCATGCTGGCCACATGGCCACGGAGATGTCTTCAGACAGTGCTGGCTCTTTGGCTTTGTAACGGAGATGAGCACCACCCCCTAGAGCTGGAAATGACTAGCATGTATGTGCGAGGAGAACCTTTACTTTTACCTATATTTGTTTAGGTTCATGCAGTGGAAGGATGAAGAAGCCATGAACTAATTCCCTTCAGCTCCATGGATCATATTTAACCCTGACACAGCCAAAGTATTCAGAAGTGAAAACACACCTCCCTGGAATTACCATTTCCTCCCTACTACTAAATGGGTGGAATGTCAACATGAAGCATGAAAAGGATTCCTTCTAAAAGGGAATCTTAAATGCTGGAAAGGAGTAAAATCAGCATTGAAAAAGATTGTCCTTGCTACGGAATCTGCATGGATCTTCTAACTTCATTTATTAGGGACCTTAGCAATTATAAGAATTAATGCACACAAGTACCTTAGTTCTGCTAAAAATAATCTCCTTTTGGCACAAAGAATTTTCCATTTTCAAATACTTTGGGTATTCTTCTTCCTGTTCAAACCACAAGTTAAGAATTAAAACAGCAGAGATGAATGCTTCCTAGAAACACCCCCTAACCATGTGCTGTCATTCAATGAAACATTCTTTTTTAAAAAATAAAAGGCATCCAACTCTCTTTATGTTCTTATGTTGCAAGCAAAGCTGGAAATTCCCTTTAAAAAGTCCCTCTCTTTCCCTCTCTATTTTTACATAAGTTGATGACGTGAACCTCATTACTTTTTATGGGTTTTGCACAAAAATGCTAGTTTCCTATTAATATTGCCACTGAGATAATGCCATTTGTGGAGGTGTCACATAAAGAGATTGACTTTTATTAGCTACTGATAGCAGGAGCCTCTGCTTTATATGCTGTTTTATGTAAAAGTCCCTAAATTTATTGATTCCTAACAAATTCTATAGTGGCGCATTGCTTAGAATGCAGTATTTATATTTATTTATTTATTTATTTATTTATTTATTTATTTATTTGATTTGTAAATCACTTACAAGATAATCGGTGTAAGTATAAAGATGAGTAAGAATGCAAGAAATAGGCACAAATAAATGGGAAAATAGGACAGGGACGGTAGACACAATTGTGCACTTATGCATGCCCTTTACAGACCTCTTAGGAATGGGGTGAGGTCAATAGTGGATAGTTTGAGGTTAAAGGAGTGAGGGTTAGAGGATGTAACAACAGAGTCAGGTAGTGCATTCCAGGCATTGACCACTGTGTTGCTGAAGTCGTACTTTCTGCAATCAAGTTTGGAGCAGTTTACATTGAGTTTGTATCTGTTGTGTGCTCTTGTCTTGTTGTGGTTGAAGCTGAAGTAGTCATTGACTGGTAGGACATTGTAGCAGATAATTTTGTGTGCTATGCTTAAGTCTAACTGTAGGTGCATAGTTCAAGATTATCTAAGCCCAAAATCTCAAGCCTGATGATATGTTGCAAGCAGAGGAGTGTAGTACTCTTCTAACTTTTGGACTCGCTCAATTGTATTAATGTCCAATATACAGTGCGGATTCCAGACTGAAGAGCTGTATTCGAGTATTGGTCTAGCAAAAGTTTTGTATGCTCTAGTTAGCAATTCCATATTTCCGGAGGAGAAGCTTTGTAGGATTAGATTTACAACTCTTAATGCCTTTTTGACAATGCTGTTACAGTGAGCTCTGGTGCTTAGGTCATTTGATATGAGAACTCCAAGGTCCTTGACAGAGTGAGATTGTCAACGAGGTTATATCTGCCTAGTTTGTATTTGATGTACTGATTTTTTTTTTACCAATGTGTAGGACAGAGCATTTGTTGGTCAAAATTTGGAGTTGCCAATTGTTTGACCATTCAGACACATAATCAAGGTCGCTTTGAAGGACAGTAGTATTGTAGGTGGTGTTTAATAGTTTTATGTCATCCGCGAAGAGGATGCAGTTGCTTATAAGGTAATCAAAAGATCATTTATATAGAGTATATATTGCAGACTAATTCTGCCCATAGCCAGGAGTTTGATCCTGTCTGGCTCAAAGACGATTCAGCCTGCCATCCTCCTGAGGTTAGTAAATTAAGGACCAAGATTACTGGGGGCAATTTGCTGACAATGTAAACTGCTTAGAGGGCTGTAAAGCAAAATGAAGCGGTATATAAGTCTAAGTGCTATTGCTACTTAATTATAAAGCATGTGGCTGCTGAACACCCCAATACAGGCAATTACATAGTTGACCCTACACAAAAGGTGGCAGGTTTGACCTTCCTCACCAGCATTGGTCAATTCTGAATAGGATCCGTACTCAACATGGTGTCTGCCAGAACACACTCTTTAAGTGGGGTCTTGTCTCTATCTCTCATTGTGACTGTGGTACTCCTTGACAAAATATCCATCACATTGTGTCCGAACGTCCATCAAGAGCTTACACCGGCCCAATGTCTGATTTTTTTCAACACAGACCACCCTGTCCTTGAATGGCTGGGTGGAGTGGACATTAACATTTGAACCACTAAAAGTCAATGTATTTTCCATATGCTAAATAAATATATATAATAATACAAAGATGTAGAACTATTACATTTTCCAATGCAAAAAAAGTGAGTTTTCTTGCATCACATATTTTTTCTGCAAATTATCTCTTTTTACAATGACAAAACTGGAATGATTTTACCCAATCATCGATATTTTAACCTTTTGCCCTTTCTATATAAAGTGGGCTTTAGTAAGTGGTCATGAAGATTCTCTTGGCAGAAAGACAAGGTTTCTGTTCTCGTATCCTTCAGCAATTATTTCATTTATCAAAGCATGAATGGGTTTTGTTGTATCATCAAGTACATAGCCTGATTTTCCACTCAATTTGCTTTAAAAAAAAACAACCATTTCTTAGATGGGACATGCATGAACATGGAACTTCCTCAGAGTCTTGATAGATTGTAATGGCATACCAGATGAAGGAAGGAGTAAATACATACACAAATACATAACACGACCCATTGAAATTAGCTTCGGTTGCTTCTTCTCCTTTTAAAAATCATTGCAAAACAGTACAATGAATTTATGTAGCTTCATGTGCAAAGAAGGAACTACTTTTGTTACTGATGAGCAGTGGGAACAGAGACCTCATTTACAATATTGCAAGGATATGAGACTTTTATTTTGCATATTTATCTCTATTTCTATTTATTTCTCTTCCATTCCCCTTGGTTAGAAATTGATTTCCTACATCAATTAATATTTCAGTGTGGCTGAGGAATACTATATGGCATTTTGTTTGGAACACTATTGCAGACGAGGCAACTTTTGTAAGCCAATGATTTAATTAATAAGTTTAGCATATCCATTAGGTGTTTAATGTTGCAGTTTGTTCAGTTCTGTTAGAGTCTTTAAAAGATTTTTGTATGTTTGTTTGTATCCCACTTTTATTATTTAAAAAAATAACTCAAGGTGGCAAACATATCCAACACACCTTCCTCTATTTTCCCCACAACAATGACTCTGAGAGGTGAGTTGGATGAAGAGGTAGTGACTGGTCCAAGGTCATCTAGTGAGCTTTCATGGCTAAGGCAGGACTGAACTCACAATCTTTTGCTTTCGAGCCTGGTACTTTAACCACTATGCCAAAAGATTTAAGAGATTTTTTGGAAGAAGTCTTTTCTTTTTTCCTCCTTTGATTATTTGGTTGGTGGTTTAATGTTGTTGCTCTACATTAAAAGCTTAGTATTCCAGGGTTCTTTTCTGCTGGCTTTTTTTAGTAGCATTCTTGATGCACTCTGAGAATGGTTGTACCACCTGGTTAGTGATGATATTACCTGGTTGGGTAATGAAACATCTGCAAGAAAACCACCAAACTCAGAAAGCAGCTCAGAAGCCACAGTTCACCCCTGAACTACAGATATCTCTTCTATTGGAGCTCTGCTTGGTGTTCTGCTTGTCTATTTAGTTTTCATCAACTTCTAAAAAGGAATGGAGATTATATTATACATATTTAAAAAGGCCTTTGGTGCAGTTGTGTCAAAATATTCAGCTCTGGGTCTTATGAGGGTCAGAGAGAAAAGGCAAGTGAAATGAAGGTAACATATCCATGTGTTTGGAGGTTTGCAGCCCTTAGATTTGGTGATTGTTGGGGCTTCCAGCTTTCCTTTGCTTCAGTGGAACAAGATTGATCAATGTGTGGAAATATGTCTTAAATTTATTTATTAATTACAAAGTGCCACAGTTATTGTGGGAGCAATATTTTGCAGAGCCACAATAATATGACAAAAAGTCATGGCTGCTGGATTATGTCTTCAGTATAAGCTTTCCTTCATGTTTCCTGGAGTAAACCTACTTAAAATGTACTAAAAGATGAAGATAAGGAGAGGAGAGGAAAGGAAATAACCTTTATTGTTATTTTTTACTATGAGCACACTACTTTATATATAATAAAAGGGACACGGTGGCTCAGTGGATAAGATGCTGAGCTTGTCGATCAGAAAGATCGGCAGTTTGGCGGTTTGAATCCCTAGCACCACATAAAGGAGTGAGCTCCCATTACTTGTCCCAGCTTCTGCCAACCTAGCAGTTCAAAAGCATGTAAAAATACAGGTAGAAAAACAGGGGGTGTTATGTATGCAGAGTTTAAAATGACTGGTTATTGTTGTAAAGTGTTTGAATTCATTGGTTGTAAAAGTGCGGGAAAACCCTGCACTCTGATTGGCTGGCAGCCGCGGCAGCCGGCTATAAATAGCTGCCGCGGCTGAGCCATTCGGGTCCGTTCTGAGCTGAAGTCACAATAAACTTTGAGCGTCCTGCCCTCTCTATGCGAACTTAACACTGGTGACGAAGGTGGGATCTCCCTGAAGAGAAGGCAACGCGGAACAGAGAAGAGCGAGACGGCTGCGCCGAACGCCCGCCCAGCCCCATTTGACCCAAAGAATGAAGACTGGGAGTCGTATGCAGATTGGTTTCAGATGTATTTGGAAGGAAACGATCTGGCCGCCATTTCTGAGCAGCGGAAGAGGGCGGTTTTTCTCACGTATTGTGGTCCAGCAGTTTTCAAGATGGCGAAGGCATTAGCTGGCACAGCAGATGTGAAGGTAATGGCATGGCCTGATCTGGAGAGGCTTTTAAGGGCACACTATGCACCCCAAGTATCATGCCTCATTAAGAGACATGTTTTATCGCCGCGATCAGGGGAAGACAAAAGTGTAAATGACTTTGGCAAGTTTAAGAGACATGGGGGGTGCATGCGAATTCAGCAGTTTAGAGGAGGCCATGCGCGATCATTTTGTTTTGGGCCTTAAAGACAAGGTTTTGCAGAGCAAATTACTGATGAAACCCAAGATCACGCTGAAAGAAGCCATAGAGGAAGCATCTTCAGCAGAAGCCACCTCAGCAGCAGCCATGAGAAAGATGAACAAGACCATTCAGATGGGGGAAAAGACCACTACAACTCATTTTGATGAACTTGAATCTGAGTCAGAATACAGTGGAGAAGAAGAAGGAATTAACAGACTCAGAATGGAGCGGAAACGAAATGATCTGAGAAGGAAGAGGCGTGATTTCCAATGCATAGGTTGTGGGGAAACCACCCCGCACTGAATGCAAGTTCCTGGACACCATTTGCCTCCGATGTGAAAAAAGAGGGCACATTGCAAGAGTCTGCAAATCATCCAGAACTCCACCAAACAGAAGGAAGTTTGCTGCAAACAACAAAGACAGAGAAGTCAAGCCAAACAACACCAGCGAGAAAATGGGGCAACACAGAAGCAAATGGAAGGAATGAAACTCATCAAACAGTAACTATTGGTCATTCATCCTCTTTAAATAACAGGAAAGTACATGTCAAGGTATTCATTGAAGGAAGCAGGCATTAACTCTTAAAGACTACCAAGGGAACAAGATTCCAGTAGTTGGAACAAGAGAATTCAATGTGAAGTTCAAAGGTCACATCAAACGCCTATCCCTGACCATCGTTGATAAAGATCGCCCAAGTTTGCTGGGACTGGAATGGTTCAACCTGCTGGGCATCAAGTGACTGGCATCAATCCGTGAGCAACACTGAGTGGGAAGAGTCTTTGAAGTCTGAGTTTCCAGAGGTCTTCAGCGACGGATTAGGCAAGTACTTGGGGACCCCTATCACATTTAACCTAGATCCCAAGGTACAACCAATCCTTAAACCCAGAAGGGTACCCTTTGCATTGAAGGAAAAATTGATGAACAATTAGATAAACTGATAGCCCAAGGGGTATTAGAGCCCACAGACTACTCCAGGTGGAGACACCCATAGTCACACCAGTCAAGGCAGATGGTTCAGTGAGAATCTGTGGGGATTACAAGGGGACATTGAACCATGCGCTGCAACAGAGTGCATATCCAGTTCCAGTGGTTCATCACTTATTACACTCTCTGGGGGGGCACAGTCTTTGTGAAGCTGGACCTGGCCCAAGCATACCAGCAGTTAACAGTAGATGATTTAACTGCAGAAGCCCAAATCATTGTAATCCATCAGGGTGCTTTCAAATGCAAAAGGTTACAATTTGGAGTAAGGGTGGTGCCAGGCATCTTCCAAAGCCTTATGGAAAGGATGCTACAAGGGTTACCAGGGTGGTGCCTTATTTTGATGACGTTTTAATCTCTGCTGAAAATGACACTCAGTTACACGAGAAACTCAGAGAAGTTCTAACCAGATTCAAAAAGCAGGGTTAAAAGTCAAAAAGAGAAATGCACACTAAGAACTGACAAAGTAGAATTCTTGGGTTATATGATTGATAAACATGGCATCCACCCCACAGAAGCCAAAGTTCAGGCAATCAAAGAAGCCCCCAGGCCAAGATGCAAAACTGACTTGCAAGCATTCCTGGGACTTATTAATTTCTATCATATGTTTCTACCTCAGAAAGCAACCACTGCAGAACCCTTACACAGATTACTGGATAAAAATCTGCATGGGTCTGGGGCAGAAAAGAAGAAGCTGCATTTAACAACATCAAGAGACAAATCACTTCTGATTGTGTCCTGATACAGTTTTCTGAGAATTTACCTGTAGTATTACTTGTGATGCATCCCCTTTGGAGTGGGGGGTGTTGAGCCACATGCTTCCCAGTGGAAGGGAAGCCCCTATTGCATTTTACTCTTGCACTTTGACCAAAGCAGAGAGAAACTACAGTCAACTGGACAAGGAAGCGTTGGCTATCGTGGCAGCAGTCAAGAAGTTCCATGAGTACGTATATGGGAGAAGATTCACCATTGTTACAGATCACAAACCTCTTTTAGGCATTGTGGCAGGGGACAGACCCGCCCACCATCCTGTCACCAAGAATGCTGAGATGGACTGAATTTCTTGCTGTTTATTCATATAAACTCATCCACAGACCGGGAAAAGACATTGGGCACGCTGATGCTTTGAGTCGCTGCCCACTTCCTTTGCACACTGAGGACCCTGCTCCTGAAACTTACACCTTCTTTCTAGAAACTGTTGCCAAACTTCCAGTTCATGCTGCTGAAATTGCTAGAGAAACTGCCAAAGACACTTTATTGGCTCCTATTGTAGGGTTGGCCACTACAAGATCTACCTCAAGTTTCCCAACCTTTTAAATCCAGACAAACTGAATTATCTGTCTTGAGGGGATGTATTTTGTGGGGTAACAGGGTGGTTATCCCTGCAAAATTGCAGAAAGAGGTTTTGGAAATGTTGCATGAGGGTCATCTGGGTATTGTAAGAATGAAGGGATTGGCCAGAAGTTATGTATGGTGGCCTGGTATAGACAAAATGGTTGAAAACTGGGTTGCATCCTGCCCAAACTGTCAGCAAGTAAGGCCTGCTCCACCTCTCGCCCCCAAACAAGAATGGGAATGTCCTAGGGGTCCATGGTCCAGGATTCACATTGATTTTGCTGGCCCTACCAGAGGACACACTTTCCTTATTGTAGTTGATGCATACTCCAGATGGTTAGAGGTTATACCCATGGCTTCCACCACAGCAGACGCTGTTATCAAACAACTTAAGAAACTTTTTGTAACTCATGGGTTACTTGATGTGATTGTTTCTGACAATGGTCCCCAATTTACTGCTAACCTTTTTGAATCATATTTAGCGCAGCAGGGTATCAGACACGCCCTTACTGCCCCTGGGCATCCTTCCACTAACGGCCAGGCTGAACACATGGTACGATTTACCAAGGAGAAACTCCAACAATTGGGTCCAGGGGACATCACTGAGAAAGTTGAAAAACTACTCAGTATCCAACACATCACTCCTAGCCCATCCACTAACTTAACCCCAGCTGAGCTGTTGATGGGTAGAAAACTCAGGTCTACCCTGGACCGCCTTCACCCCACTTACGCCCCCAACGCGCCTCTAGATTCCACCAGCAAAACGCGCACCTTCACTGTGGGTGATTCTGTTTATGCTAAAACCTTGTGGGTGAACCATTATGGATTCCTGCTGAGATAACCCAGGTTACAGGCCCCAGGTCTTACAGGGTTCAAACTGAGGATGGTGTCTTGTGGAGTAGGCACATCAACCAGTTACGGTCCAGATGCCTCTGGAGCATCGCCCTTGCTCCTCTCTGGATCCCATGCCCTCAGCCTCTTCTAGGGGAAGGGGAGATAATGAAGGTAATCAGCAAGTGAGAATCAACCCCATGTGTAACGAGCTAACATGACAGGAACCATCCCAAAACCTGTCAGGGTGCCAACAACCATTTTTACAAATAGAGGATTGCACATCACTACCAGATTTAGGGGGTGACATTGGGTTGGAGATGGATTGGGAGGAGAGACCAGGTTGTAGTAACCAAACAGGTTCTACTAATACAAGAAGTCCTAATAAGGGAATGTTGGCAGATACATTTCCTTCCTCACAAAGTGAGATTCCCAATACACCTGAACCACGCAGGTCTCAACGTACCCATAAGAGCCCCACCTATCTACAAGAATATATTAGATAGATGGGGTTTGAGTATGGACCAAACCTAGTGGGGAGGGGTGTTATGTATGCAGAATTTGAAATGACTGGTTATTGTTGTAAAGTGTTTGAATTCATTGGTTGTAAAAGTGCGGGAAAACCCTGCACTCTGATTGGCTGGCAGCCGCGGCAGCCGGCTATAAATAGCTGCCGCGGCTGAGCCATTCGGGTCCGTTCTGAGCTGAAGTCACAATAAACTTTGAGCTGAAGCACTCCGCGTCCTGCCTCTCTATGCGAACTTAACAGGGGCCACTTTGGTGGGATGGTAACAGCATTCCATGCACCTTCAGCATTTAGTCATGCCGGCCACATGACCATGGAGACGTCTTTGGACAGTGCTGGCTCTTCGCCTTTGTAACAGAGATAAGCACCACCCCTTAGAGCCGGATAGCACGTATGTGCGAGGGGAACCTTTACCTTTACTTTATATATAATAATGATAGAAGGTAAATGTGCAAGATTACATGTACTGATATTATTAATTACAGAGAATCCTTGACTTATAACTATGATTGTGCCCAGAATTACAATCATAATTTTTGGTGGTTGTTGAGTGAGTCACCATGTCTGATTTTACAACCTTTTTTGTGGCAAGTTAAGAGAAGATAGTGGTCATTAAATGAATCTATTTTATCCAATAGGTATTGTTTTTGCTGGATACCAGAAATAAAATTCTGAAAATTGTGGTCTGTGGTATACTGCAAATGACTGTAAGCATGAGCCACTTGCCAAAATGCAATCCCATGAACTAGTGTGCATGGCCATCAAAACTCTGGAAATGGTTGGTGATTGCCTTTTCAGGGGTCTGTCTTAACTTTGAACAGTTGCTAAGTGATCATCCTTAAGCTAGGATTACCTATTTAAGACATTTCCCAGATATTTGATTTATTTGGTACTGTTGCATTAAAACTTGGGAAGTTTTGTAAGGCATAGTTAAAAGTTACAATAGCGTAAGCATTCACAAGCTAGAATTTGCTTTGTTTAATACGTTTCCTTTAACATAAGAATTTTCTATTATTTTCCACTTGAAAAAAAAAGAATAAATACTTATAAATATTACAGTTTCCACATTATTTACACAGGTTTGTAGTTTAGGACTTTTTCCATTCTAGTAATCCTTTTCACTTTTCCCAGGTGAACATTCAGAGTTAGGCAGATGGAGTAAAGAAACAGTCATCCACTGCAGGAGAACCAGAATAAGACAGGATTAATATGTGGGCACTTGCAATAATCATGTAGGGAGCAGTGTGTGTCTGTGTGCATATGTTACATGTTTGCATTCATGCACATGTGTGTCTACATTTATAGCTCTTATTTAACAGTTGTAGTGCAACCTATCTTATTAACTGAAAATTTTTGTATCTTTCTTTTTCCTTTTTTGTTTTGTCTTTTAAAACTTTCATTAATAATCGTTGTATTTTCACTTCAATCTTTTCCCTATTGTAGTGTTTACACATGTGACTGTGGGTGTGTTCTTTTCCTTCATTTTGGCTTTGGGGCTGATTGTTTATTTTTATTTTTATAAAAAATAGAACCAGAAAAAGGGGGAAAATGTGCACCCCTCTTCTTATACTAACAGGGAAATAAAATCAATCACACAAAGTGTCTTTTTTTTTTAAATCACAAATAAAGGGTGGACCTTAAAATAGTGAAAATCTCTTCTAGTTGAACCCTGAAAGATTATTTGCATTTAATGTCCAAGTATTTAATTCTGAATAGGATACAGAACATAAAATCATCTTTCTCTCAAACATCTGGCCTATCTTCTTTGCTTACTTCAGGTTGAGGATATGGTATTCCAATCCCGCCTGCTACACTGCTCTTGTTTTGCCAAGATCATTTTTTCATTTCACCATAAATTCTTGTCTCTCCAACCAACTCTTAATGATACATGGTTGTGATTTGCGCCTGAAAATTAATTTTCTTCCCACTCCTGATTTCAATGCAATAGAGAAAAATTGGTAAACAACGTCAATTAAATAAAATTGAATTTGGGAAGGGTCAAGCAAGGAATCCATATTCTTGCCAACAAACAAACAAATTACTCCCCTCTCAACAATTTATTGGTCATGTTAACAATTAAAGACAAATAAAAATCTTTTCCCCTTCCACGCTTAAAATCGCTTTGCACAGAATGCCACTTCAATCACTAACCTAAAAACAGGAATTTCATCGCATCATGTTGATCTAAAGTGTCCCTTGGACTGTGTGCTTGCCATCTGTCAGCTAAAACTATCCTTTAGGCTTTCTGTGTCATCATGAATGCATGTAGGCATCAGTCCTGTTGGAAGAGCCATAGATAAAGCTAACTGAACATTATCACTGAGGACAAATTCTATTTTTTTTAAAAAAAAATTAATGTTGAAATGAGATTTAGGGCATCAAAGCCACACCCAGGATTTATTTATTCCATCATTTTTATATGGTCACCCATATAAAAATGACTCCATCTGTGTATAGTTAGCCTGATGCTTCAAACTTGTTATTTTAATTCAAGTCAGCTATTGTGTGAAAATGATCTTAAGCTTTGAAATAGCCAGGAACCATCTAATAGCATCTAAGGGATAACAGGTGGAATAATCCAAAGGGATATTGACTTGATTTTAAGCCAGTTTAAGAAAATTCTGTCTGAATTAAGAGATTTTGGCTACATTTTGAAAAGACAGCAGTTCCTTGCCCTCCCATTGGACACTTTCTCTGATGCTCTGCCTGCCCATTTTTCTGTATCAGTAAATCAGTGGCCAATTTGCTTTCTTCCTAAGGGTGGCTTTTACTGGATATATAAATTAGCTGAAATCCATTTTGTTTTATAAGTATTTAGCCTCTTGTTGTCATTTTAATTGATCCAGAGTAAAATTTACTAGGATTGGAAAAGTGCAGGGACTGGGAAGACTTACCCAAAAAGAGTATCTAGAATAGACTTATCCTAAAAGAGTATCAGGGAAGGGTACCTCTGGGCTATGGGAGGAAAAATTCTCTAGGTTGGACTAGCCTAACAAATTCAATTTTCCTATCCTCTTAGGGATAAGCCATTAAAAGCATACATTCTGCAACAGAATGCATCAGATGGGCTGATTAGAGAAGATGGTCTCTTGCTTAATGAGAACTTGAGCTATTAAGGACTATATAAGCAATTATCAATTCTTTGAACTGCAGCCAGAAATTTACTGATATCTAATCCAGCTTCAGTGCATCTTCCTTCAGGAATGATGATGTCAAGGACACCAGTTAGTCAACAAAGTTTTTTTTTTTTTTTAATTACATTTATATGCGCCCTTCTCCGAAGACTCAGGCGGCTCACAGGAGCACAATCCAATGTGCTCAGCAATAGCTTCATTCCATTGTATATGCCTGCTTACTAGCGGCATTTTTACAAGTCAGCTAATTGCCCCAACAATCTTGGGTCCTCAATTTACCTACCCTGAGTGGAAGGCTGAGTCAACCTTGAGCCTGGTGGGATTCGAGCCTACAGTAGTTGTAGACAGCTGGATCTTAAGAGCAGGCATTTACAGCCTGAGCCACCAAAGCTCTTTTCCTGGACATAGTGTCCACATGTAACTATGTAGCCAGAGTCATGACTCTGGTTGAAATTCTAGATTACATGCCTACTCTTTTTGGATAGGGAATATATATGATTGCATTCAGTGTCTTGGAACTGTCCTGAATGTGGATAGGTTATGGATGAATAGCTATTCCACCTTGCTGAAATCTAATTCAAAGCCATTTCATCCCATGCAGTCCCTTATACAGGCCTCAGTCACTCAGTTGTGATTTCCATTGAATTTCCTCTTAGTTGGAAATCATCACCATCTTAATGCTACCTCATACAGCAAATTAATATAAATTTAAAAAGATAAGAGAGAGGGATGAGCACTGTGATGTTGATCCTCCACCCTGGATATGTCTTCCATAGGAAGTAGTTGAACCATTGTTACACATGACCCTCCCACTCCAATTCTCTCAGATTGTCCAAAAGTTTACCATGGTGAATGGTATCAGTACAGCTACCAATTCTTGATCAACTACATTCCTTCAAGTTATTCCTAAGACAGCTACTAAAATTTCATTCATTCACAAGTCTCCAATTGCTAAAGTGTTCTGACAAAGGCTTCCAAGACCATAATTACGCACACATTTATTTTAAAAACAAGTCTTATTTTATTGCAACCCTGGGAATTGTTTTCATTCCCAGCTGGTAATGAATCTCAAACAGTCCCTCGAGATAAACACCCACCTTTCTTTTCTGTGAAGTGCTGCCAATAACAGAAGTGTCAAATGAACTAGAAAAAAACCCAACCCGAGTACAAAGAGCTTCAAGAATGAATCTGAACTGAACGGACTACTTTGCTTCCTGCAAAGGTTTCATCATCTTTGCCTGTCCTTTATACCTTATGGGAGGAGCAATCACCTCCCAGCCTTATTCTTGAGAAACCCCTTTTGTTTCAGCTGCTCTTGCCTTCTAGCAGCTCTGTGCACATGCACACTGGAAACAGGCTCCCTGGATCCTCTGCCTCACTACTGCCAGACTCTGAAGGCTCCAGAGGCAGCACCCCACTCCCAGATGGTCCTGGCCCCATCTCTGCATCAGACGCAGGACCCTTGTCTGAGTCTTCTCCAGACTTCTGGGCTGATCCTCTTTCTTCCCCACTGTCCAATTCCGCTGCTGACTGCACCAGCTGCCAGCAAACCACAACATAAAGATCTAAATCAGGGCTGTCAAATTCTTGGCCTGTGGGCCGGATGTGTCACGTTGGCCACGCCCAGTTTTGCAAAGGGGAAAAAAGTCCTGATATGTCACGGGCCACCACCGTGATGACATGGTTTGACACTCCTGATCTAGACAGATAGCAAGTACCTTCGGCCCACTGATTTTGCTGTTTACCCAGCCCAATTCATGTGTGTAAGGTTTTAACAGTGATTTTTTTCACACATTTTTCAGATCTTGTAAGCAATAATGCAAGCTCAAAAGCAATTTGAAAATAGCTATGCATGTTTTAATCCATATCATTATTCTAACATACAAATATTCCTCATATCTATTAATTTGTAATACTGCTAGTGTATTTTTGAAAATATCTTTCCTGCCAAATTTCATGCATGCTGCAATTAGAGTGGATTCAAATGGTCATTTAATTCCAAATTTGTTGATGTGTAATATATATATATATATATATATATATATATATATATATATATATATCTTGGTGTATTTGGGTCTTGTCCCGTGTAAGATTGAGAATACCTTGGCGTTTCGACGAGATCCCATTCGCCATCTTCAGGCTGGTGTCTTCGGCTTTGTGCTTGTGCCAGCAAAGCGTGATCTGAGCTGCCTTCTCTCTATAAATACTGGAGGGGAGGTGTGGTGTGCTGGCTCTGCTGTAAGCGGGTTGGTTGGCTGTGTTTCTGGCTGTGTTGTCGCTTCTTGATTGGTTGATGGAATTGGTGTTTGCTGATTGGTTGGCTGTGTTGCTGCCTGTGTGATGACCTTCTGAGTTTTATTGTTGTGACATCCTGGGTCTTGTGCTGTTATCTCCTGGGTCGTTGTCTGTGTTGCAACCTCCTGAGGTTTTGTGTTGTAATCTCCTGAGTTCCATGATGTAGTATCCTGGGTGGAAGGCTGTGATGTGACATTCCGGGCCTTGGTTTGGCTCCGAGTTTGAGGTCTGGCTATGTGTTTATAGCGTGTGTCAGTTTGCTTAGTTTGGGGTTGGAGGGGGGTAGCAGCTGGAGTTGCAGCTATGGTCTGGTTTCTGGATGGTGGTTGCCTTTTGTCTGTGGGGTGGGCTTGGGTTTGAGTCTGGTGAGGGAGATTGGTGGTGGCATCATGTGTTATTTTGGGTCCGGTGATGGTTTTGTGGCTGGGACTCATTTGTTGATGAGGGCTAGTTTCCAGATGTCTGGTAGGCGGAAGTATCATCCGTTTATTCATGTTATGGGGTGTTTCTCTATTTCGATGGCTTCTCTAATTATTCTCTTGTTGAAGTGTTCAGTGTTGGAGATAAGTTTGGATCCCTCAAAATCAATTTCATGTCCTGTGGCTTTAAGGTGCTGGAAAAGGGAGGAAGTTTTTCTTCTTTTCTGACTGCGTTCTTGTGTTCTGCGATGCAAGCATTTATTCTCCTGTTGGTTTGTCCAATGTATGTGGCTGGGCAAATTTTGCATGGTATTTCATAAACTCCTTGGTTTTCTAGCTGGATCTTGTCTTTGGGGTTTCTTAAGATGTTGGCTATTTTTTGGTCAGTGCCAAAGGCTGTCCTGTGTTTGTGGAGAATTTTGCTGATTTTATCTGTGGTGCCTTTGATGTAAGGGAGGAGGGCGATGCCATTGTCCTGTTCTGTGTCTTGGTTTTGGGGAGTCTTCCTTAGGATTAGGTTGGTGATTGTGCTTCTTTGGAATCCATTGGACATTAATACGTTAGTGAGGGTGTGTAATTCTGTTCTCAAGTGGTCTTTGTCAGCTAGGCGTTTGGTTCTGGAGATGAGGGTCTTGGCTACAAGTTGATCTGTGCAGGGTGGTGATAGGATTGTGCATTTAAGTAGCGGTTGGTGTGTGTCTTCTTCTGGTAGATGGTGTGTCCTAGCCACTACCTCAGCCACACAGGCTCTTACTAAAAAGCCAACCAATCAGCAAACATCAACTCCATCAACCAATCAAGAAGCAACAACACAGCCAACAACACAGCCAACCAATCAGCAAACACCAATTCCATCAACCAATCAAGAAGCGACAACACAGCCAGAAACACAGCCAACCAACCTGCTTACAGCAGAGCCAGCACACCACACCTCCCCTCCAGTATTTATAGAAAGAAGGTAGCTCAGATCACGCTTTGCTGGCAAAAGCACAAAGCCGAAGACACCAGCCTGAAGATGAGGTGAGATTCATCAAACGTGCCAAGGTATTCTCAATCTTACACGGACAAGACCGAATACACCAAGACCTACATACCTTTACCCGTGAAAATCTACGAATATATATATATATTATATATATATATGGTCTTGATTGGTCTTGTCCGTGTAAGATTGAGAATACCTTGGCATTTGATGAATCTCATCCGTCATCTTCAGGCTGGTGTCTTCAGCTTCGTTCTTCTGGGAGAAGAAGCTGAAGACACCAGCCTGAAGATGATGGATGAGATTTCATCGAAACGTTGCCAAGGTATTCTCAATCTTACACGGGACAAGACCGAATACACCAAGACCTACATACCTTTACCCGTGAAAATCTACGAAATATATATATATATATATATATATATATATATATACACACACACACACACACACACACATATACATACACACACACTCTTACACTTATACACACACACACACACACACACATATATATATATATATATAATGTTAATGTAAATACACTAATGAAATGAATTGCCAAGTTATATGTGGATAAATTATGAATGTAAAGCTTTGAATCATTCAGAACTGGTAAAGGGCATTAACCAAAATAAGAAAAATGAGGCATATTTAGAAAGTCTATTAATTCTTACCTTCCATATCAGCTGAGACTACTGAGAGCAAATATCGGACTAGGAAAACGTATCACTTAATTTAAGACAGTGCTCCCAAATACGACCAGCACTCTGTTTTTAACTAAACATTCCCTTTATTCAGAGCACCAGCAACCTCAGCAAAGAGTCTCTCTTTCTGTCACAGCAGGCTAACAAAACCTCTAAGTGCCTGTGGAAAGCAAAGCTTGCTCCCTCTCCCCCTGAAATGAAACACACCAGGAGTCTATCTATCTCTCCACACTCATAACAGAAGTCCTGGAAAGTGAGCTTGCTATTTTCTCAGCAGCAGACACACACACACACACACATGCTCTGAAAGCGCGCCACACTCTCAGTGCCACAGATTCCAAGAAAGGATTTCGATACAGTTCCCAACAGGATTCAGAAGTTCAGATTTCAGTGGCTGACCGACAGGGAGATGAATAGTTGTCTGCCACATTTATTCATCTCCGCCCCGTGCCTTTTATCCCCAGAGCTAGGATGGGGCTTAGCTAATAGTGGTGGCTCTTCCGTTCAGAGGACCGGCCCGTAGTTTCCTGCTGCTCTCCTCTCCTCTGCCTTCTGTGTGTCAGGCACAGGACCCAGCTGTTGCTGCTCTTCTCATCAGCCACCTCCAGACCTGGGGGCTGTTGACTCTCTGTCTGGGGGCTGATGGACAGCCCAGGCTCCATCTCTGTCTCTATCTCTGACAGCTTCATTCCCTTGTCCCCCTCAGAACTCTCTTTTTTTTTAATTACATTTATATGCCGTCCTTCTCCAAAGACTCAGGGTGGCTTACAATTTTAGGATACAACCCAGTGTGCTCAGCAATAGTCTTCATTCCATTGTATATGCCTGCTTATTACTAAGCGGCATTTTACAAAGTCAGCTTATTGCCCCCCCAATCTTGGGTCCTCAATTTACCTACCCCAAGAGGATGGAAGGCTGAGTCAACCTTGAGCCTGGTGGGATTCGAGCCTACAGTAATTGTAGGCAGCTGGAACTTAAATGCAGGCATTTAACAGCCTGAGCCACCAAGGCCCTTGATGCTGGCCCAACTCCCACTCCACCTATATCATTTGATTTGGCTGCTGGAGGGGCTGGTGGCTGATAGGCCACAACAGATAGTCACAGAACTAAACAGCATCAGAAGTGGTTTAGAAGGATCTTAAGGGCATATCAGTTGTTCGGTATTTACACATAGGAGAAATTTGAAGGAAGAACATCTGGTCAGCTACATAATTAAAGCTATTCTATATGTAAAGTTAACATACTATCAAGTAAGGAGGTAAATATTATAAGTGGTGCTATTTATTAGGAGACTTCAAATCTAGATACCCAAAAGCCTTGCTAGAGGATTCTGAGATATCCTGCATTTGCCAATGATGGAAAAATGAAAACCACACGTCTCTACAATTATGGGATCAAAGAACACCATGTGCATCATAGCACCATTGTGCAAATGATGTCAATTATGTACTGCCCACCTTATGCATTATGACACAACTGATTCCACATATACAACTCATGCCATTTGTGTGATGATGTCATGATGGATATGACATAATAGCTTCTACAAGGTATCTGTGGTGAGAATTAGTCAATTAGAATAAACGCAGGAAAATTACCATCAGGTTTTCATATCTGCCCATGGGCTTCTATATTTAATTTTGATCCAAAGATCCCAAAACAGAACTTTCTAAGGGCACTTCCTTGTAAATCAAATGAATGAGGAGTATCATCATGCTACATTGATTTTCTTGGCATAATATGAGCAAAATGCAATTCATGAAATAACAATTTCCTTTTTATAAGACATCTATAACTGCAGATTCTTGGGAGCAAATATACCTATAGAATTGCCTCTCAAGAAAATAAACTAACCATGTCAGGAAAGATGTCCAAGTTGGTTTTATGAAATCTCTATGGAGAAAGCCTGGATAGATCAGAGCATCAGATTTTCTCACATACCTGATTACATAGCAGGATGTACAAATAGTCCTTGATTTACAACATTTGTTTAGTGACCATTCAATGTTACAATTG
The DNA here is from genome assembly GCA_009733165.1 of Naja naja. Classification (NCBI taxonomy): domain Eukaryota; kingdom Metazoa; phylum Chordata; class Lepidosauria; order Squamata; family Elapidae; genus Naja; species Naja naja. The sequence goes on from CM019150.1 coordinate 72,855,429, forward strand.
CACTGAAAAAAGTGACTTATGACTATTTTTCTCAGTCAACATCCTTTGTAGCATCTCCATGATCACATGATCAAAATTCAGATGCTTGGCAACTGGTTCATACTTATGACCACTGCAGTGTCCCACCAAGGGTCATGTGATCACCTTTTGCAACCTTCTGACAAGCAAAGTCAATGGGGAAGCCAGACTCACTTAACAACCGGGTTACTAATTTATCAACTGCAGTGATTCACTTAACCACTGTTGCAAGAAAGGTTGTAAAATGGGGCAAAACTCACTTAAAATGTCTCAGTTAACAACATAAATTTTGGGCTCAACTGTGGTTGTAAGTCAAGAACTACATACAGCCCTCTCTTCTACCCCAGGCTCATATAATTCCTTCCCTTTACATGTGTAAATTGTATGTTCTTTTAATGATACTAAATTTTACTAAAAATAGAATAGAATAGAATAGAATAGAATAGAATAGAATAGAATAGAATAGAATTCTTTATTGGCCAAGTGTGATTGGACACACAAGGAATTTGTCTTGGTGCAAATACTCTCAGTGTACATAAAAGAAAAGATACATTTGTCAAGGCTCAAGAATCATAAGGTACGACACTTAATGATAGTCATGGGGTACAATAAGCAATCAAATCATACTAGGAAACAGTCAATATAGATTGTAAGGATACAAGTGACAAAGTTACACAGTCATACAGTCACAAGTGGGAGGGGATGGGTGATAAGGAGTGATGAGAAGATTAACAGTAATAGTAGTGCAGACTTTGTAATAGTTGAACAGTGTTGAGGGAATTATTTGTTTAGCAGAGTGATGGCTTTCGGAAAAAACTGTTCTTGTGTCTAGTTGTTCTGTGTGCAGTGCTCTATAGCATCGTTTTGATGGAAGGAATTGAAACAGATTATGTCCGGGATGTGAGAGGTCTGTAAATGAAGTTATTTTTTATCCATGTATGTCTGCATGTCTATATGTCTGTATGTCTGTATGTATATCTCTATCTCTATCTCTATCTCTATCTATCATCTATCTATCTATCTATCTATCTATCTATCTATCTATCTATCTATCTATATGTTTTACTGGTTGTGATTACTTCCAAACAGTGGTAGGATTCCATTTTTTTACTCCTGGTTCTGTGGGCGTGGCTTGATGGGCGTGGCAGGGGAAGGATACTATAAAATCTCCAGTCAGAGGTGGGATTTCCTGGTTCTCCAACTATTCAAAATTTCTGCTAACGGTTCTCCAGAACTGGTCAGAACCTGCTGAATACCACCTCTGCTTCCAAATAATCTGGGTTTACAGTCTCATTGTTCTTATGTGTGTAAACTTCTGTCTTTGAAGAGCTTAGATTCTGGGATAAGGCACAATATGGGCAGATTTAGCAATAGTGCTGCATGTTATATTTTAGGCCTGCACAAGTCAGTTTGGAATAGACCCAGTGAAGTGCTGGCACTGCAAAGATTATGCAGTTATGAAGGTGAACAAGCAATGCAAAGCAGGTATCTCGGTCTCAGTAAGAACTTAAAAGCAGCAAAAGCTTTCTCTGCTTGATGAAAGACTTGAGGAACATTGCTTTGTCTGAATTCATCAAAGTATACCTTTTCTTGACAATTTGCACAATTGTGTTATACATAAAATCTGATGCTACAAATGCCAGATATTGCTAATGGCAAAGACATTGTTTCTCAGATTAATCTGTTTATATTAGTTGGTTCAAAACATGTGCAGCTTCTACGACCATGTTACAGATATTAGTTTCACATTGCTAGTTTTCAGAAACTTACTGGACCAGACCAAGATAATATGTGGTTCATTTTCTCCCACTCCAGTGAGATCTTTGCCTTACAATGGTTATGTAAGGAGCTAATATAATATATTATATTATAATAGGAAAATGGAGAAATTGCTCTAAATAATTCTCATGCAGTAGAAAATAACAGTGAAGATTTTGATTCTTTGAAAATCTATGAGATTGTGTAAGAAATTAGATACTCAGTGTAGCTTCAGTGTGCTCCTGTTAATTAACAACTTATGGAAGAGTTTTATTATAGCTAAAGGCATGTACTAAAGAATCATTAATTCTGGATTAATAAGGAATTAAAGCCAGGAAGGCACACCTGCAATTTTGGCCCGTATTATCCACTTCTGTAGGGATTCTAAAGTGCTGTCACGGATCTTATATATTGACTGAGGATTTCCTATCCTTTCTGTAGCAATGGTAACAAATATTCTTTCTCTGTATCTTCATGTGTTTGCGTAAGTATGTAAAAAAACAGTATATATTAATGTACCTCCTTTAGAAAATTAATATCCATTTAAAATGTGGCATGGCTTTCCATATTCTTTTTAATGTTCCAAAAACTGAAATTTAAAACCAACATCATTTTGGATATTGCAGTTGTGCCAAATTGCCCGTAGGCCTACTCTGCTCTATTATCCACTCCCCCATGCTCTTTTGCTCTATTTGGCAAGCTCAGGACACAGATGCTATTCTAAAGAAGAGATGTGATTTGCAATTTTTGGTTCCTAAGCAGATTTTGTAACCCAGCAGAATGCTTTTGCCTACACCATTGCTTAATTCTCCACCATGGTCTCCTTCAGCTGTGTTGAGTTACACCTTCTGTAATTCAAAACAGGGATTCTCCAAAACAGGTTCAAAATGAAATCAGACACACTTGAAATGATACCAGTTAAGGAGAATATACTATAAACTCTCCCTTATGATGCCCACTTATAAATATTACATTTAGCTTTTGAGAATGACTCTATAGAGTTAGCTACAAAATTTAACATTCTGTTTGTCATTTGTATAGAAAATTTTGTAGAAGGAAAAGAAGGAAAAAGTAAAGATGGAAAAAATATTAGTGTCCAGGTTTTATACAGTTCTGGCCAAGGCCAAAGGTTTATGTCAACACTAAATGATAGACATTTTTCACTGGATTAAAAAAAATGGCATAGAGGAACAGATGGAATAAACATTGCTTTTAGTTTTTTTCTTCAAAAGCAGTTTATTGCAATGAACATTAGCTTCCAGTAGAGGACATCCACCACACATTGCAACATAAATCTAGTTTCTTGTAGAAGCAAGTTAAAAAAAGAGAGAGAAAGAAGATAATTGGAATTGTAAAACATGCAGAACCAATTATTCCATTTCCTTCCTCCTCAAAATCAGACAAATCTTATTCATGTCCATGCAACACCTGAGAAATACATATCTTTTTTTCCTTTCTATCCCCTCAGCATTGTTCAAACCAAATGTTTTCAAAATGGGAATGTCCGGTGTTAATGGTCATAGATTTATCTAGATTTCACTGAGCTACAAGAATTTAACCTTTTATCTTTTGCCAAGCATCCAGCTGTATTGTGTGAATGCAAGTGGTACTATTATTCCAGGTAAACTTTGTCAAACAGCAAAGCAATACACAAAAGTTTGTAAAGCAGGGAGGTACAATCAGTAGAGAAATGAAAACATGATATTTTCACCCAAGAGAACCTGGTTTCCAGTCCATCAGAAATAAGTTTTAAATGTTGAAATAAAAAGTAGATGAAATTAAAGATTAAATGCTCCCAGTTTTTCATTCTAGAAGAGAAATACTCGGAACTAACAAGTATTTGACACAGAAGAATGTTTCTTTTCTAGTCTAGATCCACCTTGTCAAGTACCCTGTTTTCATCATGGACAAACAAATGGCTTTTGAAAGTCTAGTGCTGCTTATAAAAAGTAAATTTGGTCATCTGCTTCCTAGCAATGAGTATACAAAGACATTTAATCTCTAAATCTCTAGGTTCTATTGATTTGATATGACTGAATCCTCCTTCATAAAATTGATCTTTTTCCTAATAAAGTTAGAAAACCTGAGGCTGTGCAGGCTTATTGCTGGTTTTTGGGGATAGTTAGGCTAAAAAGCCACACAAATGTGTTGCTCATAACTTTCCTTAATACCTTTAATTCCTGTGTGCAGCTTGCCTGCATATATGCATAGGTGCACAGACATATTTAAATTTCATCTTTGATTTTAATGTAAATTCTTTTACTGCAATCTTTTCCAAGGGTTAGGGTTTAATCATTCTAATACACACGTATGTGGGTAGTATCACACACAGAGACACACAAACACAATGCAAAGTCTGTTCATTGCTGTTTTCTACTCTATTACTAACACATTTCAATATGCTTGAGTTCTAGTGCTGTAAGAGGGGACAAAATATTTATCTGTCCACATCACATAGTCTTTGTATAAATATGCACAGTTTTAAGATTGTTCAAGAATTCTGATGCAGTTGCAAAAAAAAAAAATCCAGATAACCAGTATGGTTTTGAACTTGGAGCACTTGCAGAATGGCGAGAATATTCCTGGTATGACTAGAACAGCTGTTTTGACCTTTTGGATCTCAAAGCATTTGAAACTTGAAATTTTGTATAGCTCTATTTTGCCCTTTCATTGACCCTGTTTATTTAATCATCTCCAAAGCCTTTCCTCATAAGGAAGATAGGTGCTGCTTCAGCAATAACTATTTAGGAGATTTAAAGTTGGAATTAAACTGGAACAGAATCCATTTCCTTCACTGAATGTTCACATATTATTTGAAACAATGGTGGCACAGTGGTTAGAATGCAGGCTAATTCTGCATTCCCTCTGCTAGGAGTTCGATCCTGACTGGCTCAAGTTTGGTATCATGCCATGGCCTGGGAATTAAGGAGCCCTGTTCTATACACCTTTCAATATTTGCCTCAGTATTGAATCAGTTAGTGTATTCCACCAAAAGACAGAAAACAGCTATATTTGATGGGGAAAAATGTACTTAAGCTTGCCAGGACTTTCTCTTGTTAATGGCAGTGATATGAAAGTTAGAGAAAAACTTTCTTAAATAAACACAAAGGGAGTTTTTATATCTGCTCAGCTTATATTTTGGCAAAGAAAGACAGAAAAAGAAAGAGTGAGAGAAATACATGAATGGTTCAAATCTATTGTAGAACTGGAATTAAGGTACCACACAGAACTTTTTGAAATTCATTTTAAAAAATCCATGTATTTCATAACAAATGATTCAAATGTTGCTGTTGAAATATCAGTAAATTCTTCTGTGTCTGGAAAAGAAATACAGTTGTTAATTTTATTTTTGCTCATCTCATCTCACTAACTGCAAATTCTGTTCGGTCATATTGTTCAGGAAAAACACAGAAAACATTGCACAACTAGTTGCATGCATTTTTATTGTTGCTTCTGAGGGATTTTTTTTGTGTGTGTGCTGATTTGTTAGGGTGTACAGTTGTTTGTTAAAGAGTGCATATTATTTTGGAATACTGTTTTAGTTGCAAATGAGAACTGACAATGAATGTCTTGGCATTCTGCTTTTTCCTACTGTATATGTTTAGCAGTTTCTCCTATATATTTAATAGAGCCTAAATAATCACTTTAAAAAATGTCTCATCCCTCTTTCTCAAAATTAATCTTGAAGTCACCTTTGAAATTAAGCATTACGCTTTTAAACCAGAAACCAATCAAATTCCATAGTAGCATTTTAAGAATTCTTCCATCAACCAAGCCTAAAAATGTTAATGGATTTTGATTATTTACAAGTAACAAGATAGGGCAATTCCCACCAGCCCAAATTCATTTCAGCTCTGAGATTTTGTTTAATTCTGCCATTTTTGAAGGCTCCTAAGAAACATCTCAATTAGTTTGTACTTGTTCCACTTACATCAAGAGATTTGTAGGATGAAAGAGAAAACTCCTGGCACAATGCTACCTTGCCTGCTCCCGAAACATATGCACACATATTTATTTAAAAATAAGCCATACTGCATATGTCCCATCACTATTTTTTTGCATTTCAACTAACATATAATGCAGAATGTGGATCTGTTTCTTTTCTCTGTTTGTAGATTGTTTACTTTCATGTCATGAAGAAGCAAACCAATGTGTCTAAACAATTCAGATACCTAGTTACATGGCTCATCTGGTATGTTGGTTCGAATCCATTAGGAAGTGGAGGGTTTCCCCTCCCTCCCTCCTTTTAGTTCCACTCTATCTGGGAAGAGGAACAATCGCTCGTGATCTCAAATCAATTTCATTTGGTTCAGAGCTATCAGATCAGGCTTGAGTGCAAGTGCTACTTACAGGTTGACAGGTTTACATGAGTTTAACAGTGCAATCCCAGGCATGTCTATCAGAAGCCAAGGCCATAGTTTTCAGTACATAGGATTGCAGTCTGAATATACTGATTTAAAACTATTTATTTATTGCTGTGGTGGCACAGTGGTTAGAATGAAGTATTGCAGGCTAACTCTGCCCACAGCCAGGAATTCAATTCTAATTGGCTCAAGGTTGACACAGCCTTCCATCCTTCCGAGGTGGGTAAAATGAGGACCCAGATTGTAGGGGGCAATATGCTGACTCTGTAAACCACTTAGAGAGGGCTGTAAAGCACTGTGAAGCGGTATATAAGTCTAAGGGCTATTGCTATTGTTATTTATTTATTTGTCAAATTTATTTGCCACCCATCATGCGGTTCAGACAATTCTGAATAGCTTACATCAAGATAAAGCAACATATTACAACGATTATAAATATAAAATGGATTACAGAAATTAAAATAGCTAAAATACAAGACTTTGAAGGGGAAAGGTGGGATACCTTATCTGTTAGCTTAAAAACCACCTCCAGCCAGCAGCTTCTCTTTCAGGACCCTGTTGCATAGCCTAGTTTTAAGAACTTTCCTGAAGGCTAAAAGAAAGGGCAGACTTACCTCCAAAGATGTTCCAAAGGACAGAAGGCATGGCAGAAAATATTCTTCTCCTGGATCCCACCGGCTGAAATTTCTTCACTAATGGGATCAGCAATAGCAGTTGTTCTATTTTTCTAAAATTCTAAGGCACTAAAACAAAAAACTGGTTATCTTTGAAGATCAGCATAAAAGTGTTTCCCAAACAAGGTAGAGAGAGATTCCTATGGAGGATTCAAAGGAAACTTTCAACCAGGGGTATGATTCAACCAGTGTAACAACTGGTTCAGGGAGTGCATACTTCGTGCGCACGCAGAGCGTTTGCTACTGACCTTCTCCAGCAAACTCTCTGCGTTAAACTGAGCTTGAAAACCAGGATATAAAGCACAGAAGCCTTGGCAGACAGGTGGGCCCAACAGCTGATCATCAGAGTGAACCAATTTGCTCACAGCTGATCCTCAGAGCTACCAGTTTACCCGAACCAGGCCAAATCAGTAGAATCCCAACCCTGCTTTCAACCTTCATAGCACATCTGAAATACCATAGACCAGCTGAGCTCCCTGACATCAAAAGCATACCATAATCTCAATTGCCAGAGATACAGTGAATGTGAAAGGAGATCCTCCCTTTAGATCTGCCTTGCAAAGAGTGGTTGACCACCTTATAGTCCTAAGAGGTCATTAAGAGGCACGTTGAAGACAAGGAGAATAACCAGTCTCTTGGAATCTATACAAACTGTCACTAACAGAGTGAAGTATTTTGGGTTTTTTTCTTTTTTTATAATAGTGGTTAGGAAAGAAAGAGGTAAAGATAGTCCTCATTTATCAACCTGTGATGACCCAGGGCACAGCACAAAGACAACCCAGCCAGATAATAAGTAGAGGTCTCTTTTTTAGCTCCAACTTTGCCCCCAATGTCCCTGTTACCTTCTGGTATAAAGAAAAACTCTTCCAGGAACCTGCAACCGCCTTTGGCTGCAGATATTCCAATCCAAAATGGTGTAAACAGAACACTTTAAACTATAAATCCAACAAAGCAAGATAAGGTCATAAATCTGGAAGGGCAAAATAGGGAGTTCCAGTAGTGGAGTAACACGGCAGTAAATCCAACCAGTTGGGAGGATGCCAGGAAGTAAGATAATAGCAGCCAATATTAGATAAACTCAACGTTTGTTCCCAACTGGTTCTCCTTCAAACTTCCTCCCCAGGTGTCCCTTGTGAAGGGAATCAGGGCCCTTTCCTCCCTCATAAGCCATGCAACCCACGTTGCTCTCTTCTCTGTTCTTCTCTGCATGCCCTAAGATGAAAAAGGGGTGGGCCTTGGTCTTCCTCTGAACCCCCTCTCCCTTGTTCTACCGCTTCTCTGCTCTGCCCAGTCTGACTTTGCCCTTCCCCAGTTTCCTCCACAGCCAATGGAGCCATTCTCCCACTCCTTGGCAGCTGTTCATCTTCCTCCTCAGATTTAGACTCTGATGACACAACCACTTATTCAGTGACCATTTGAAATTATAATGGCACTGAATGAGGCAACTTATGACTGGTCTTGATAGTGGTGGCCATTGCTGCATTTCCTATTCACGTGATTTGTGACATTCACTGCTGGCTTCTGACATGCACAATCAATGGGAAACTGGCAGAAGGTAGCAAATTGCAATCATGGGACATTGTGCTTAATGACTATGTGAGATTTATGTCACGATGACAACTAGAACTGCTGCAACAGCCATTGTAATTCAGCATGCATGTGGCATTGCCTTTTACAAACCCATCACTTAGTGATAGAATGGCTGGTTCCAATTACCAGTAAGCAAGGACTACTTGTATTGTAATAGTATATTATAAAACATGATTTGCACAAGTATTGTTTTCCCCCAAATAATATCCCATTGCACACTCAATCCTGGGAAAACAAAAGTCTTACATTGTACTTTGATTTGGAAGCAGACCAGTGGTGGGATTCATTTTTTTTTACTACCAGTTCTGTGGGCGTGGCTTGGTGGGCATGGCAGGGGAAGGATACTGTAAAATCTCCAGTCAGAAGTGGTATTTGCCAGTTCTCTGGAGTACTCAAAATTTCCACTACTGGTTCTCCAGAACTGGTCAGAACCTGCTGAATACCACCTCTGAAGCAGATCACCTTTTAGCAAAAAAAATGATCTATTTTACAAGGATTTCAGTGGATTTTTAGATTGTAAATTGCAAGCTTTGGGTTTGTGTTCACTCAGGCTACAATTCTAGAAATCTACCTTCACTTTCATAAATTGTTGAGTTTCTAAAGTGTGTGCAAAGCCATTTGCATTTGACTAAGCAAACAAAGTAAAATAAAGTAAAAAAGCATTGCTACAGATAATTAAAATGGGTGAATTCGCTGGAATGGATTGATAACGATCAATACATGTACACATTTTATAGTATATAAAAAGGATTTCCTATATAGCATACAGCTTTATATCAAATTTAACTTTACATATGAATATCCTCATGTACTTATACCATGTTTATGGAATAATATAGACAAATACAATCGGTTTCAACTTTAAAACAGCATTATAGTCAAATTGTGGCTCAGTGTTATACAGTGCTAGTTAAATTTGCTCAAAATGAAACACCATTAGAAATGTGCCAATGCAAACAGAGTTAATTCAAGATAGGGTTGTATAAAAGTAAAGAAATACTGGAAACTGATCTTGAAATCAATAATTCAGATTACAAGAATAAAAATTAGAGTCCACTGTGCCATTATTATTGTTGTTTTTATTCCTTACAGTTTTTATACTGTCATCTGAAGCTATTCTTTTGAAAAATAAAATAATATGAATAAAATACAATTTTTATTTACAAAATTAAAAAATGGATCTTAAGGGTAAAAATATAATAGTTTTTCTTTATGACTCTTACATCTAAAATTGTGTACATTAAATATTGAAAAAATAAATGAGCTCTAAAATTGAAGAAATAGCATGTGCATTGTATATGTTTTTTTGAGTAAACAGATGTAGGGTACTTGAATTAAACACTTTTATAAATTCAATCAAAGATTGAAGAAATAAATAAAAATGTTTGAAATAATATTTGTTGTTAAATGTTAGAAGGTTTTTGCTAATACATTGCAATGTTTATATAATACATTAAATAAAACATCTATTTTAAGTAATGAAAAATATTTGTATAAATCTGCTCTTGCTTATAAGGTAGCAGGCTTCCTCCTGCCAAATCTATGGCAAAGTTTCTTTTGGAATTAGAATAAACTAAGAATGCATGTTTTTGGCTTTAACGAAATAAGGCCTAATTCATTTTTACAGGAATCCACTGCAGAGAAGTTGCAATTCAAGTTAGGAATTACAAACAGCTGCAGTTTTCCTACCACTGCCTATTCCAAGAAGAACATAAGCACTATGGCGGAAAGAGAAACAGTGATGATCAATGGTTCCTATGAGGAAAAAATGGAGGGAACTTAGAATCTGTACCTCAGTGGCAAATGACACATTCAACATGGTTTCCTGATATGGGTTTTAAAGTTTGATTTCAAAAAAGAAACTCAATGCAGCTAGTATTGGTGCCAAGGATGATTGGCATCTACAAGTAAGTCCTATGAATAGCAATTCAAAGAGCTAAACATTTGAGGGAACTGTGGAGAAAAGACATCTGAAGGGTAATATGATAGCACTCTTCAGATATCTGAAAAGATGTCACACAATTGCCATATTTTTCAGACTATAAAATGCAGGCCTCCCCCCAAAGTGGGAAATGTCTGCATCTTATAGAGCAAATGTTGTTGAAGTCCCACCCACCCACTGGCCCCCAACCTTTGGCCTCTGCCTCCCAGCAATTTGCCTGCTTGCAGCAAACAGCGAACAGCCTGGTCAGCTTCAGTACAGCCTGATTTAGTATGAGCAGCTGATTGCTGGTTGGATCAGCCTCCTGGAATACCAACAATCAGCTGTTCCAGGCTGCAGGGATCACTGCTGCCCATCGGTGCCATCAGCACCCATCACCGCTGCCACCTATTGCCGCCTCCACGTGCCCCATTTTTGGCCTCTGCGTGTCCCAGGTAGCGGGGATAGGTGGCAGCGGCAATGATTCCCACCACCTGACATAGGCAGAAAACGGGACATGAGAAGGCTGAAAATGGGGCATGCGGAAGCTGAAAACTGGATGCATGGAGGCCAAAAATGGGGTGCACAGAGGCAGCGATAGATGGCAGCAGTGATGGGCGATGGCACTGATGGGCAGTGGTGATTCCCGCAGCCTGGAATAGCTGATCGGTGGTATTCCGGGAGGCCAATCCAACCGCCAATCAGCTGCTCGTGTTAAATCAGGCTGTGCCGAAGCTGACCAGACAGTTGGCTGTTTGCTGCAACAAGGCAAATTGCTGGGAGGCAGAGGCAGGTTTTTTTCTTGTTTCCTTCCCAAAAGCTAGGTGCATCTTATAGTCTGGAGAGTCTTATAGTCTGGAGAGTCTTATAGTCTGAAAAATACAGTACCTCCCAGTCCAGAATGTAAGTCGGAGTAATAGATTTAAGCTACAGGAAAACAGATTATGATGTTTGAATTTTTAAAAATAATCCAGTTTACAGAGAGATGATGTCTTCCTTGGGTGGATATATTGAAGCAGAGAATAAAAAGTTGTTTGTTCAGAATGCTTAATTTGAATTGTGCTTTAAGGAAAGAGTTGGTTCAATGGTTAAAGAAGCCATTCCAACACTATAATTTTAAGTGTACCATGTGCTATTATTGTTGCTACTATTATTGTTGTTATATTACTATAGATTTAATCTTCAATTCAATTCACAGTCTGAGACTGGTAAAAACTTAACAGTTCAAGTCCTAACCAATAATCTAAGAGCTGTTAAGGTAATGTCTGAGTATATAGACAGATGATGATGATTATCATCATCATCATCATCATCATCATCATCATCATCATCATCATTTTCTTCCAGAAGCCCCGATGTCAGATATAACAAAGTCTCTTCAATTTTTTCTTCACAAAATAATTCTGTGAAGTTGTTAACTTCCTTGACTGAAGGTTGCAGCTGCATTTCTGTAGTCCTGTTTTAATCTCTCCTAAGGGTCAATATTGATTTGGTGTCAGTTATTCGCTCAATTATCATAACTTATAACACCTTTCCAAGAAAAGGCAGGATGAAATATAAATAAATATACAAAATGTTTTAGATTTAAAGCTCTGTAGTTATTACTTTAAACTTAGAAATATATTGACTTCTGGATTGTCAACTTCCATAATTCCTAACCATCTGGCCCAAATATTGATCTCGGCTTGAGAGTAGTAGTCCCAAAAAATTGGAAGGCATCTGGAGACAATTGGACAGTATCATTGCTGGCACAAAATCTAACAACTCAAGATCATCAACTATGAGTTTGGATGGCAAAAAGAAAACAAAACTTTATAAAAAGCATTGGAAATCTATTTCAGACTGCCTAACTCAAAATTTTCTATCTGCCTAAAGCTAATGCTAAATTAAGTGTCAGAGCTGACCCACAGTATTTTGCTCTCAAAGAAAGAAAGAGTCTCCCTGTACATTTATTTTTCAAATCCTTATTTTACAACATACCACAGCTCTGACATTTCCTGTTAGCCTTTGTCCCAGTACTAACCAGGTCCATCCCTATTTACTTTTGTGAAATCAGTCATAGTCAGTACTAAATTCCACTTACTTCTCAATGTCTGTTCAAGGCACTCAAAGATTCAATGGCTCTGAGCATGTCAACACAGAGTAGTAGAAGGTTGTTAGGGTTAGCTTAGTTTTAACAACAACTAAAGGACTGATCATGAAGGCAATTTCCCTTATACAATGTAATATTCTTCACTTCAAAACTGATTTGCAAAACATCCAGTGGGCACTAAGCAAGTTCAAATAAAAATTAGATATACCCACTTCAGAATAAACAATCATCAATAACTTTTCCTCAAATGTATTTAAATCTTCTGTCTAATCCAACGCATATTTAATATTTAGTTAGAAGCAAAACCCATACGTTAAATCCTATGTCAGCATACAATTCTTAATCATCAAGAAAAAATTCCTGAGGGACAAATTAAATATAATTACTTACTTCAACTACATAGAGTACATGTGACAATTTAGCGAAAATTGGGCTTTGGGCTGTGGATTTCATTTAGAAATCCATTTAGTGCTGTCTATTTATTTAGGATGCCATTCAAAGTGTGACTCTGCCATGGTACAGTAAATTATCCTTTCAGGAAGCCAGTATCAAAACCAAAACAAATTTCATGCTGAAAATGTCCATCCATCTTCAGCAATTTGCATTTGTGGGCATTTTGCAAATTAAAGATTTAAACCCAGTATATACTATCCCAATGGACTTTGACAAATTCCTGCAAGAAAACTCTTTGGCAGGATCCTCAAGTGTGACATAGTGTCTTCTAGCATCACACCCCTGTCATCTCATCACTGAAATGATATGTGTGAAGTCTGTCCTCATTATTGTTAAGAATGGTTGAATAACTCTAGAAGACATACAATTCTCCAGCTTAGTATTTCAGCAGTGAAGATCCACTCTTTTACTTTTTGAGTTGTTCTGACTACCCGCTCCCTGCACCAGACAAAGTATTTCTTATTTTAACTCTTAAAAGTTCACTCTTTCTGTAGTGTAACCAGATGTAAGAGCATGGAACAAATGCTCTTTCTGACCCACCAATTCAACAGTCCTTCTTCCTGAACTAGCTGGAATGTTATTTCTACAGAATCCCCTCCAACAAAATAGAGCAACAAGTGTTCAAAATTGGCTCAAGAAAGATGAAGACAGAGAGACTAAACAAAAGTAAGTTTGCCAAAAAGACACTGGGATTCCTATGCCAAAAACAATGGCTAGGGAAAGATCAAGTCTGACTTTCAGAAGAGGAACATTGTCCTGCTATCATCCTTACACAAATTGCAAGTGGCATTATCAGGACCTGCCTTGTCATGTGGTAGTGGACATCTTGTGTGTCACAGTATGGTTCTTTTCCAAAGCTTTGCTACAATGCAACTTTCTTGCAACTAAGAGGAACTTTCTTACATCTAGGACAAGGGTCTTCAAACTTGGCAAGTTTAAGTCTTATGGACATCAACTCCCAGAATTCCTGAGCTAACATGACTGGAGGAGGAATTCTAGGAGTCCACAAGTCTTAAAGCTGTCAAGTTTGAAGACCCCTGATCTAGGAGGAACATTTCATGATAACCCAGAAGCAAACAGAACCAACATTTTTGGCTGATCTTTGTGGAATGCATACAGATGTGTGAAGTATAAGTTAAGTGTTACAAGATCAAAGGAGTACCTTAAGCCTTAGGCAGTATCTCTCCCTGTGCCTACAGATAGTACTGCTTAACAATCACAGTTGGGTCCAGCAATTTTGGCACCAAGCAGCACAGTTGTTAAGCTAAACATCACATAACTGTGATGGGCTTTCAACCTACCACAGTTGTTAAGTGAGACATTACATGACTTATGATTTTACTGCTGGCTTCTCCATTAATTCTGTTTGTTAGAAACTGGCTGTGACACATGGAAATGGTGATCACATGACCTTGGAATGTTGCAATGGTTCTACATGTTCACCTGTTGCAAAGCACCTGTATGTCAATCACACAACTATGGGGATGCTGCAACAGCCATAAATCTAAGCATCCGTTCATAAAGTTACTTTTCAGGATGGTTGTAACTTTGAATTTGAAAGTTGCTAAAGTAGGCAGTTTTTAAGCAAGGTCTACCTGCAAATCTTCATCCTACATTTTAAAAAAATATTATACTATGTTTCTTGCTAATCTTAATCAATGCTCAAATATATCATTGATAGAATTTTACAATTTAACCAATTCAAGAAAAAGAGCCAAATTTGAGACAGGCCAAATACTGCTAACTTTTTCAGCTTTAGCAGTTTTCTCTGGAGACAAGCAGAAGGGCAAAATTCTTACGTTAAGCACAAGGATAGCATTTAAACGAGTGGGTTGTATTTAATTAGTAATGAAAGCACATTACTAAAAAAAAAAGGAGCTGGAGTGCAATAAGGCAGTGAATTAAGCTAGAGAATATCATGTTGCTTAATCCCTCCTGCTAAGAAAATGCCTCCACAGATGGAATAGAATTCTGTCACCTGTGACCTTGCTTATTCTTCTGCACCAGCTGAGATTTTCCAAGCTCTCTCCTTCTATTGGAGTTATTATTCAGTGGCAGTTGGCCTTAGCAAAATGAAACTCAGAATAAAGCACGTAGGCATTTCCACGTCTCAATGTAGATGTACAAATAGCAATGTCACAGCTTCTTGGGAGGTGAAAACCCATAATGATCTGATTTGTAATTGAAGGATCATTGGTGGCAAAGGTAAAGATTCCTGACTAATGATGTGGAGTTGAGATCCATTGTCAGTTAGGCTTGATGATGTTCTACTTAATGAGTCATTATTCATCTGAAATTTGGTGAACAAGGGTAGGTAAAGGGTATATAAGAACCCCAGAGAGATTCACTGAGACTAATGCTGTATGTAAGGTTGGCCTTGGTCTGATCCAGAAAGACAACTTTTTATGTTCTGAAGGCAATAAGAAGACAACAAAATTCTATCTGTGATCCAGAAGCCCCTCCCCCTTTTTTGCTGCAGACATTTCTGTAAGCTTTTATAAATTTTGACATTCCAAAATTATATGTGGCAGTCTTGACAAGTATCACAATTTATCAAGATGAAAAATATCAGTGGAACAGCTTGCCTTCAGAAATTGTGGGTGTTTCATCACCAGAGGTTTTTAAGAGAAGACTAGACAGCCACTTGTCTAAAATGGTACAGGGTCTCCTGCTTGACCAGTTGGTTGAAGACCTCAAAGGTCTCTTCAAGCTCTATTCTGATTGGTATTGATATCCTGATGGTTTCTGTATGCTTCACCCTCTACATCATATGATTTACTTTTGTGTTGTATTGTTTCATGTTGGTCTATGGTCATTAATAAAATTTAAGTTTATGAAAATCCAAAAGAAAAAGTTATAAGCAGTAAAGTAACAATACTA
>CM019150.1:72872178-72972677 GCA_009733165.1 Naja naja
AAAGTAACAATACTAGTATTTTGTATTTCACTGGTAAAGATTTTATTTTAAATATCCATGTCAGGAAAGGGTCCAGACGGAGAATTTGTTATGGATGATTGATTTAAAAAGTACAAAACATTTGTACTTGTGCATAAATCCAATGCAATGTTACAAAAGTCATTGATTTGGCTGCAGCTATTCAAAAGAAGTCCTTGATATTCAATAAAATCCTGTCATTGAAACATACTGCAGTTGAATTTGGGGTATTCTTTCTTTTGATAGGCTCAAGGTACATAAATTGGATTACAAAATTCTTAATTCCACATGTTACTACTATGAAGAAGGTTGTATTAATATCATGGACTTTTTTGTATGGCAGTGAGCAAAGATTCCCATGTGTGCATCCTTTAAAAGCATAATTGGGCAAGTTGCAGAGTTAGCAAAATCTCTTGCTTGACCTCATGCCGTTTTAAAGTAAATTGTGACCTTAGCTAATCATCTGATGAAATTCTGTATAGAAACTTTCTAATTGCTATCAACTTCCAGATGAGTTACAATAGCTCTTGCTGTTTTGATCATTCTATAGTAGCCAGTAAAGATATAATGTGCATTTTAAATCACAAAAAATTAGCATTAAAATATCAAACCATAATGCTTCAAACAATAAGGTTTTAGCAAATATATACCAATTTGGATGGTTGACCACTGATTGCTAATGGGCAGCAGTGTGGTATTCAAATCATATACTAGTAAATTGGCATGAAATGATGCAGAAGGTGGGAAATTCTTATTAGTGAATTAGCCATTTACCAGGTCAGTTTCTCCATCTCAGATAATGAAAATTACACTGCCTAGAAATACTTATGGCCTATTTCCTATCCTAGAAAACAAATATATACAGGAGCTTAGGAACAATAGACTACAAGGCTTTCAAGCAAGTATATAAATAGATAATCAGTTTGGGCAGGCAGTAAGACCAAAATGGATTAGGTTACAACTGGGATTGAGATTTGTGGACTTCAACTCCCAGAATTCCCCAGCTGAGGAATTCTGGGAGTTGAATCCACAAGTCTTAAAGTTGCCAAGTTTGGAGACCTCTGGGTTACAAGGTTGAAATTATTAGTATACCAAAAATGTACTGATGCTAATACATAAAACAGCATTCATTAGTATAATGCATTTATCACATCTTTAATCTACCCATAAGTGGATTCTGAATGAATGTCAAAAAACAAATACAGAAAGGTTCATCCATACAATCTTCTTGCCACATCTACAAAGTGGCATGAATATCTTTGTGGAGGACACGTGCACACAACAGAGCTTTCATCTGGAGGAAAAGACTGCTGCTAAGGCAATCTGATCATGGGTCATGATAGTCTAACAGGATATGAATGTGAACCAGTGGAAAGTACAAAAAAGCCCTCTCCAATGCAAACTTCATCTGGAGAAGGAGACTGAGTGAGTTCAGTGACCTCCCAGTGTTCCTTTTGGCCAACCTCAAATGTTCACTTACCAATTTAATTTTTTGTTTTTTGTACTTTTGGCCAGAGTAATAACCTTATGGAAGACCTTGCATGAAGTTGATATCCTCAATTCTACCTCAGAAGATATCTAAGGACCATCTGATTTTTAATGCAGTGTGAGAATGATGGGCAGTCGGGAAGCCTGCTCTGATGGTCCTTCTTTCTTTCAGTCAAACATGAGTCATTTGCTTTGCTATTTTGTTACTCCTGCTTGGAAAAAGACAGGAATGTTGCTTCTGGGAAAATTTTCCCTTGCCTTACAGCAGGGGTCTTCAAACTTGACAGCTTTAAGACTTGTGGACTTCAACTCCCAGAATTCCTCCTCCAGTCATGTTAGCTCAGGAATTCTGGGAGTTGAAGTCCACAAGTCTTAAGCTTGCCAAGTTTGAAGACCCTTGCCTTACAAGTTCATCATGTGAGGGAAAGAGGCAATACCTGGTTGTTTGTAACCAACCCAGACTGTAAGATAGAGTGGCTTTGCATGTTGGTGAAGTGGTTCTCATCCAATTGCAACAATTAGGAATTAGATCCCATTTACTGACAAGGTTTACTCCCTGGGGAAATGTTCTTTGGTCAGCAGCATTTACTTTGGAGAGAACTGAGTTGCACCTACTGCATCTCAGGGCCTGGTGGGCATCCGTATGATTGGGCTCTACACATTCTATAATGCATTATGTCTGTTAGATTTAAGGACAAAAGTACCACTTTCCAGATCTTCTATTCAGAGCTGCCTCTTGCTAGATAGCAACTCTCCCAGACTTGCTCTGTGAGTGAATAGAAGAAGTGGTGTATGGGGGCAACAGTTGTCAAGAACAAAATGTTATCCCCAAAATATCTTGAGGCTGGAGGGAAAGAACATCCTAGGGGATTGTGTGGATAGACCAATGAATGATAAAGGAATTTGATAAAATCGTGTAAAACAATAAAAACCCTTATCCTAATGCAGGCATTATGTCACAACTACTATTATATATAATCCCTAATGGAAGAAGAACATGGTAGTTTTTCATTTAAAAGGATAGTGTGAATATCTCTTTTGGTGAACAAAAGAGATATTCCATAATCAGAACGCCACTGTTGAAAAGCCCCTCCCTTTTCTGATAACCATCCACACAACATTATTTGGAAAGGGCTTTGTGAAAAGCTGGCTGGGGAATTCTGGAAGTTGAAGTTCACAAGTCTTAAAGTTGCCACAGTTGGACACCCCTGCTTTAGACTCTGTCCCAAGCCTTCTTGAAGTTCAGTATCAGCTCTTTGAATTGGGCTTCGAAATAGATTGGAAGTTGGTGCAATTTCAATGAACTGGCTTTATTATTTATTTTAAAAATGTGTATTGCTGCCCAACCTGAACACTGCACCTCTGGACAGCATACAATAAAGCAAAACCAAAGAAAAATGAGATAATTAATTGTAGTTAAAAAGAAATACATGGGCCTAAATTAGCCATCAGGAACTCATAATCATTACCCTCTTCCTACAGGAATTCCAGTCATCCTATCCTAACATTGAAGAATACCAGGTTCTGAGGACTTTTCTAAAGGCCAAAAAGGCTAAGGCCAATCATATTTTGGAGGAAATCATTCCAGACTGTAGGCATGCAACAGAAAAGGCATATATTACATGATTTTGTGGACCACATCCATTTAGTAAAGTCATAGTTAATAACTAACAGAACTGTGCAGTTTTAAGGATACATGTAGTTCTCGAAATACAACCGTTTGTTTATTGACCATTCAAAGTTACAACTGCACTGAAAAAAGTGACTCGTGACTGTTTTTCACACTTATGACCATTGCAGCATTCCCATGGTCACGTGATCAAAATTCAAGCACTTGGCAACTGACTCATATTTATGACAGTTGCAGTGTCCCAAGATCATGTGATCACCTTTTACAACCTTCTGACAAGCAAAATCATAGAGGAAGCCAAATTCACTTAACAATTGTGTTACTAATTTAACAACTACAGTGATTCACTGAAGAACTGGGGCAAGAAAGGTTGTAAAATGGAGCAAAACCCAACATCTGTCTCACTTAGCAACAGAAATGTTGGCCTTAATTGAGGTCATAAGTCAAAGTCTATCTGACTTTCATTTACTGTAAGTGTTTTGCAATAATCTGGGGCTGTCAAACTCCTGGCCCATGGGCCAGATGCGTCATGTGCTGGCCACACCTACACCTGGTTTAGCAAAGGGGGAAAAAGTCCCGATACATCACGTGACGGTGCTGTGACGACGTGAGTTTGACACCCTTGCAGTAATCCAACTAGAAAGTTACTGGAGCAGGAATAATTAATTCCAAGTTACTCCAGTCCAGAAAGTGTTGTTGGAATGTATCAGCTTAAGCTCTAAAAGATACTCCCAACAAATCAAATCACCTGTATTTTCATGTCACAGTGATATATTTTGCAGTCCTGTTGCAAACACAGTGAGTAATCACTCACCTGCACAGAAAGTTTATTTATTCACTCATCCTCAGTTCATCATCTTGCTCAAGGACTGATTCAGAACATCTACACCTTCATTTTGGTTAGATGAAAAGGAAGGATAAAGCTGGATGCAGTCTACATCAAAATGTTATTTTATAAAGTTAAATGAGAAGCTGGCCTGTTGTATCACAAAGCTAAAGCTTATATTCATTTGCAAAAATGGCAGAATCCTTTTCCTTTCCTTTCCTTTCCTTTCCTTTCCTTTCCTTTCCTTTCCTTTCCTTTCCTTTCCTTTCCTTTTTCCCTTTTCTGTTTCCCTTTTTCCTTTTTCCTTTTCTTTTTTCTTCCCCTCCACTCCCCTTCCCTTCATGTTGTTCTTTCTTTTTCCCCTGTATGCCTTTTACTCTTTTAGTTTGTATCAGTTTTTATTATTGTAATTATATTTAATAGAAGAATGCAGCAGTGCCCAGATAAACTCATAGACTTACAAAAATAAAAATGAAGTTTGTAACCATTCCGTTCTTTATTACTCTTGGCAGAGAAATAGAATCCAGTAGGCAAACTTGGACTGGAGCATCCTGGGGTGGGGTGGGGTTGGGATATTGGGGAACTAAGTTTACTTCTGATCAAGGGGGGGAGGGCTGGTTCCACTACGCCCAGAGTAGCTGAGACTGTTCAAAGCAGCAATCTGTGCTGTGTCAGCCATTTTGTGAAAGTCCTGGAAATGTGCTTTTAAAGGTTCCAAATGTATCCAGGTAAAGCCTCTTTTTGCAGGGGCTACACTGCTGACTCTGCCGCAGGAATAAACTACAGATCGACAGAAGTGAAGGTGAGGGGAGAGGAATATCAGGGAAGATGAAGCAAAGATAATGAGGAAATGAATTGGACTGGCACTCACTCACCCACTACAACCCACCTTTATGGCCATAATACTCCTTACATTACAGAATGCTGACAGGTATAAAAAGGAATCCAACCCATTTTAAAGGACTCTTATGTCCCATTGATTTCACTGGGAAAGATTTAACGATATATTTAATTATTGAAACTGAAATTAATGGGATTTAAAATACTTAACTCTGGATGAATTGAGTGCACATAATATTTTAATGAAAGGTTCATCAGGAGCCGAAAATGCTGACCTGCTGATTTTCAAGCAAGATATTCACAAAACTATGACATATCCCTTAGAGCTGCCTGTAACATAATATACTATTTATATCTATAAAATAAGCTTACTATTGAGCAGCCATTAGGAAAAAATGCTTAAATATTTAAATCTTACAGTAAAAATCTCAAAAACAACAGAAAGAGAAGTATGTGCATGCATTGGGCACTCCAGTTATTGGTGTTTTAAGAAGAGCAGCTTTGCACCTGGAATAATATCTCTAAAAATATAAAGTTAGCACACTATTATCTTCTGATATATTTATTTTTTCATCACCATCTTTCCATTATTATTATAAATAGTGAGGATGGGGTAGAATAATTGTTTCTTTTAACATGATATTCATTTAAAATCATGGATACAGCTCTATATTTGAGGGTTGCTTTTAACAAACATTGGTTGAAAGGAACCCTTCTGCTCCCTCAGAATGCTATAAGTAGTCATAGATTCTGAATTAATACAACAGCAACCATGTTCCAAGTGAAACTGATACTGCAAAAGAGGAACAGAACTGGCACATAATTGAATGCTCATCTGTCAGAAATCCTATGGTGGGCCTGCACTTAGTAGAGGATTGGACTCAAAGACTCATATTACTTTCTAATTGGATGATTCTTTATTATGTTGTTGGCAAGTCTTTCAACATCTATACCAGGGGTGTCAAACTCCATTTCATTGAGGGCTGCATGAGCATTGTGTTTGACCTTGAGGGTGGTGTGGTCAGAGCAGGTGTGGCCAGTTCAATGTTATTCATGTCGGGGGCTCCTGTGGTGGCCCGAGCGCTCTGCCAGAGAAAATGGGCTCTCAAGCTCTGTTTTCAGCTGCAACAGCCTCCTGAAACACTTTGCCAGCGAAAATGGAGTTCAGGAGGGCCAGAGCTCCATTTTCACCAGCAGAGGCACTGTGGGTCCTTCACTGTTTCCAGGGTGGGCCAGATTTAAGTACCCTGTGGGCAGAATCTGGCCCGCAGGCCTTGAGTTTGATCCAGTGGTGCATTTCAAAAAAAATTACCACTGGTTGGTGGGAGTGGCTTGGTTGGCACGCTTTGTGTGCATGCACACACTTTGCACGTGTGTATGAAACTCACACTTTGAGCAGGCACAGAGGCTTTTCAACTTGCCTCCTGCAATCTACATGGCTTAGGGCCGGGGTATTTACGGGACCATCTTCTGCTGGCAGTGATTTCCCAGTGCCCAGTGTGCTCCCACAGACAGGGCCTCCTTAGGGTGCCATCAGCTGGCGGACCCCAGGGGGAGAGCCTTCTCTGTGGGAGCGCCCACCCTGTGGAACCAGCTGCCCTTGGAGTTGCGGTTGGCCCCTGACCTTCGATCCTTCCGTCGCGACCTGAAGACATGGCTCTTCCAGCAGGCCAACCTGGACTGGGGGGGGTTATTGGCTTTTACTGGTTTTATTGTTTATTGTGGGTTTAAAATTTTGTTGGGATTTAATACTTTTTAATAATTTTAATTTTTGTATTCTATGTTTTTTATAGTTGTGAGCTGCCCTGAGTCCTTCAGGAGAGAGGGCGGCATATAAATTCCATCAAATAAATAAATAAATAAATCTGCGCTCTCCCTGTCGCTTCAGCAGCTGCTGTGTGGCAATCTCCTTGCCACGCAAACCAGCTGGCTTCAAAAGCAGGACATAAAGGTGGTTATGAGGGTGGACAGGCCCAACAGCAGAGTGTCAGACAAAACCGGTTTGGTCTCTGGTGCTCATTGCCACTATCGGCTCGGCAGAACCAGGCAAGACCAGTAGAATGCCACCACTAAGTCAGAATCTATCTCCTTGGTTCTTCACAAGTGGATGGGCTATTACACCAATTTATTCCTGTAGCAGCCTCTATAAAGAACAGTTCTGGTATTGGCAAATGGCAGTAGTAACTAAGTAGAGACATTTAAGAGAGCTAAGTGATGGACGGAGGGAGAAAAGTAATGTGTATGTTATTTATCAGATATTGGATGTCCTTTAACCATAATGGCAACAGTTTCTAGTCTGTTTCATATTAGAGTGGAAGAACAGATTTAACTAAATGCTGTTTAATGGCAAAAAGCTGTTTGCTATAACTGAGCGTATCTATCATGCATGTAGTAATTGCTGTACAATGCAAGTTGCAATGTTATCTCATGGTATTTTTGGGCAAAATTGCACACGATGAAACAAAATCAGTCACTGACTGTACATCAATGGCACGAAGGCAAAGTAAAGGATAGAGGGTACATCAGACACTAGGGAGAAAGGTTAGAGAGCCAAGGGAATTATAGTTTCCTTGTTTAATATATTACCCAATATATACACAATACACAATATATTGTCAAATAATATTGTGTCTACTTTAAACAATAATGAAAACCAGTGTAGCAAATTATTCAATAATAATAACAAATTAACTCAGAATGGAGGATAATTCACAAGATATAAGGGAGCTCCAAGAAAGTAACCAATTTATCAGGGTGGCTGTAGGAAATAGATCCTTGCATAGTGGTATAAAAAGGTATCCATCACAAAAGTGTCCATTTGAATCATTCTGTTTTGGGCTCCTGGCAAGCATGGAATGAATCTGCAGGTCAAAAGCACCAGCATCTGTGGCATAGAAGCATTCTGCAATGATGAATATTTGCAAATCTTCCAGGCATTCCAGCTTTGATTTTAATCCTGCTATAGTTTGCGTGGCTCGTTGTTAATAGATATGAACTTGAATGAATTCTGAAAAAACAAGCTGCTGTTCATGGCAAGAAGGAAAGACAGAGACAGTCCACATGTCTTCGATCCACATTTCCAGGTGAGACAAAATATCCATCGATTTGGTACCTATGGTATGCACTATAAGCCATCATCATATGTCTGCTTTCACTGTATGAGTAAATTTGGATTCTGAAGTCTATCATGTTTGTTCTTTGATAAATATCAGAATTTTGAAATTGATTAACATCAGACATCCAGGATCACTTTAACAGTTGCCACTATGTTGTGCAAAATATGAAAGTGTGATGCTTTCCCAGATGCATCCCCAGATACCTCTCCAGATGTCAGCTCAGAGGAGGATGAACTAGTTCCAGGTACATCTGGAGGGGAGTTGGTCAATGGCTCCAAGCAACCATCTGAGAGCGATTTGGCTGAAGCACAGCCGCAGCAGGACAGCCCTGAGGCTTCAGGTTCAGCCAGTCATTGATGAGGGAGAGGAACTGCCTTCTGCATCTGATCCAAGAACATGTAGGGCAGAAAAAAGGCAGGAACAGAGAAGATCAGCCAGATTACTCATGAAGAGAAAGTCTCACCCTCCTTGATGAGCTGCACCAGAAGCTGGATATTTAGCACAACAGACAAGATAGTGGTGGGTGATGCTGGGAACAATATGTTTGTTTTCTTGCTGCATGTTCTTGCCTTAAACTTCAGATTGCCTCTCTTCAGCTGTTTGTTGTCCTTACCTCTGTGTGTGGATTTGCCTTCATCTTGGAAGTTGCTTTTGCCTAGTGGACTGAACTTGCCTTTATCTTGAGGACTAGTGTTGGATTCATTTGAGTAGCCCAGGAGTCCCCCAACTGGCAACTTTAAGACTTGTGGACTTCAACTCTCAGAATTCTCCAGCCAGAAGTCTTAAAGTTACCAAGTTTGGGGATCTCTGGAGTAGCCCATGAAACTCATTGGGATTGATTTGGTGCTGGCATAGGGAATTGCTGGGGAATACCAATTCAGGCTCAGAAGCCTTAATAAAGATCCCCTACACGCATGGTGTGTACAGGTGTGTGAATAGGACAGCACAGAAGGTGAGTAAAGAAACCCAAACTTCAGCAATTATATGGCAGAAAAAATAAACAAATGTAGCCATGATGTGGCTAAGACCATAGTTAATTGGTATCAGGGAAACTGGGGAAATTTCTCTTATTTTCTTCCTATAGCACAACAGATCGTCAATTATATCTTCACTTCTTCCTTTTTCTATATATATGTTTGCAAGCTGAACTGATTTTAAGTCACAGGTCTACTACCATTATGACTTGTTTGGCTCTTTCTTGTTAATTGAAAGCTGTTCTCAAAAATATTTCACTAAGTGTCAGACCTAATCTGAGCAGAGATCTTGGCTGGAGCTTTAGAGAAAGATGAACGGCAAATAAAATTTACTTAGTGAAGCTGAAGGAACCAGTATGTGATGAATCTCTCACAATTATACTTTGGTAAGGAATATTGCTGAGTTTGTTATTACCTCTATCTTAAAGTTCCATCTGCAGGGTTAAATCCATCTGTTGCTGGAAATGTTACTCTTTTCAAGGGTTTCTGACTTGTCATGCTGATACCTTTTAAATAAAATTAAAGAGAAGTTGGGCATTCATTCATAATAGTTTGGAGCAAGAAAACTGCAAGAATGAGAGCTATCGATGTCCATATTTACAGCTCATAGCCTGAGCATAGCTGGATATTGGCAGACGTCTCTACCTGAAGGCATCTACACAATTCTGGAGGGACTCAAGAACATTAATGAATCCCCTCAGCCAGCAGTATGCAATATGGCAATGACTAAAATTCATTTTCCCTCTTCTTCTTGAATAGGAATTTGAAACAGTAAGCTACCAGAGGCATGAATTTAGATGGAAGCAATTTAACAAATTAATAACAATAAGAAGAAACGATCATGTCTCAACAATCTTGGGCTGATAGAAGGATTATTATGGGACCCCACCCCCTCGGCTGCCCCATGAGACACCTGATCCCACTGGGGCTGCCCCAATCCCCTTCTTGAGCCCTCCACCCCTGGAAAAAAAGAAGCAAGGAAAGACTAATATGAAGCACTTGATTAGAAAGAAGCAGAGCCTTTCTCTGCGGGGGACAGGTGGCACGGAGGTCGCAGACCCATCAGGCAGTGCCCTAGACAGCCCTCACTTGGCCGGGTCCTGAATTAACTGTCTTAATTTGGCTACTGTGGTAAAGTCACAATTTGTAAATACGTACAACTACAAGCCATATAGTACTCTAAGTCATATAGGGGTTTTTTTGGCTTGGTATAGTCAACAAAGTTTACTATTTTGAGAAAATCAGTCATGCAAACTATGACATATGTTGCATGAACATGACTTTAAACATATTCATTGATGCAAGTTCTAGATTGGGATCATATTTCATACTAAGGCACATTAGGATTTGTGATAGGTTCTGTTTCTTCAGACAGGTTTGATGAAGATGTTAACACAACCTGCCTAATAAGGTATTCTATGAGCCCAGCATGTTGTACAAACTAAGCATGCCAAGTCAGAACATTAACAAAGTATATTAGAATCATAATTTACTCTCTGAAAAAAGGAGAGTGAATGAATTACTTCAGTTATCATAAATGAGTCTGTGTAATTTGTAGAGTTTAAAACAATTGTTGAATGTTTTATAATATAATATAAAACAAGCTAGAAATGAGGTTAAAAAAATTCCCTCACCCTCTCCAAAGAAACCCAAGATATATTCTAATGGTTCTAGCACTTATAATTAAGACTCTTTTTGCCGAAAGGGCTAATAAACACACTAGCTTTTAATTGCTGTAAATCATCCTAAGTCCATAAATTCTCAATCAAGTGCTAAATTGATAGGGATAGCCATTGTTAGCCCATGTGTAAAAGGACCTGAAAATATTTGTCTGATTGTGTTATGCAACAGACTTCTTTGACAGTCCACGGTTACTTCTATCTTGTAGATGGAGCATTGCAACCAGGAATATTTGGTGTCTAAGACTAGATGAAGTGGGCCATACACTTGCTAGAAAGATGAAAGGGAAGGCTGTGTTTGATTTTGGGGTTCAAATCCTCTATTAATGTTGCCTGAATATATCTGGGGACAGAGCTGCCATCAGCAAGATTCCCCCTTTGAGGGAGATGGACAGTTAAAAAATGTAAAAACATAATTAAATAAAATTATGGTTGAGGTGGGCCCAAAACTGTAAATATCAAAAGTTGTTTGTATCTGTTACTGTGTTTTTCTTTTAAGACAAAATATGTTAATGTATGAGTTGTTTTTTCTCAACTAAAACCTTAGTATTCAGGTTAAATTTGCTGTGTTGGCATTTTGCGATAAATAAGTGGGTTTGGGGTTGTAGTTTGGGCACTTGATCTGTAAAAGATTCACCACCACTGCCCTACACCATATCACAAACTAAATCTCAGCTACTACTGTACATTGTTTTCTTTTCGATTTAGGTCTGCAAAATTGTATTTGGTGGTATTGAAGATATTATATTTTTTCTTTGATTGTGTAGTGTGGTTGTGGAAGATTTTGGCAAGGCAAAGAGGTATAGTGGTGTTCTCTGTATAAATGGTAAATAAATATATTTTTGGACTGAGATTCAATTACAGCAATTTTATGTTCCCCATATTGGACAATATTCTACAATATTCTCATCCTATGTCTATAGGAGCTAATATACAGGGTGGTTGAGAGAACAAAATGAGGAGAGGAATAAATATGTCTTGAATTCCTTGTAGGAAAGTGGAATCTAAAATGTAATAAGCTAATTAATTAATATATTGCATTCTGTGCACATGCCAACATACTGCACGTACCTCTAAGTCAATAGAATACAAAGTCTGTCATCTTGCAAAGTAATCTCCAGATTAGAGGTCTAGAGTTGAAATTGGTTGTGCAATTCAATAAAAACAGTATATCATGTAAGTAAAGTATACATGAGAATATAAGGAACATTTAGTGAATAGTTTAGCATTGACCAGGGAGTAAGGCAGGGTGTGTTATATCCCCTTGGTTATGTTATGTACAGTATTAGGAATGTTTGTAATGATGTAAGAGGTGTGTTGATTGAGGACATGAACATATGCACATTTTTGTGTGCAGCTGAAGACACAGTGTGGTCTGAGAACCAGAATAATTTCTGGCAAATATTAGATTATATGAAGTAACTAGGAATTGGATCTGAAAATTAATGCACACTGTTTCAAGGAATGAATATTTATGTAAATAAGCAAGCTGGAATATAATACTGAAGGCATAAATCCAGTGACATTGATTCTCCAGGATCTCATGACCTATTGGCCAGAAGTCCTGCAGTGTAAATAGAGAGCTCAATATTTTTCCTGTGCCTTCTATCAATTGCTCTATCTGCTCTAAGAGGTTACTAATTTCAGGTCATTTTCTCCAGTTTTTCTTCCCAGGTGCACCAATTAAAAAGTACATATTCTTTGACTTTTCTATTGGTTTGAGAAACTTAGTTGAGTTCTAGGCTTTTCCTAAATCTGTATTGTATTTCTTGTAAATAAATCTCCATTTTGATATCGTTATACAACTTGCCTCATTAATCATTTCTCAGGTCAGATTTTTTTTCTTGATTTATGGAACACTTACATATACACAGTTCAAGGTTCAACATTTTATTTATTTATTTTGTCAATCGCTTACAAGATAATAAGTATAAGGATAAACATAGTTATGAATACATGAAATGAATACATATAAGAAAAATAAAAAAACAGACAGGGACGGTAGGCACAATGGTGCACTTATGCACGCCCCCTCTGGACCTCTTAGGAAAGGGGTGAGGTCAATAGTAGACAGTCTAAGGTTAAAGTTTTTGGGGTTTGGGGAAGAAACCACAGAGTCAGGTAGAGTATTCCAGACATTGACCACTCTGTTGCTGAAGTCATATTTCCTGCAATCAAGTTTGGTGCGGTTAGCCTTGAGTTTGTATCTCTTGTGTGCTCTTGTATTGTTATGGTTGAAGCTGAAGTATTCATTGACCAGAAGGACAATGCAATGTATGATTTTGTATACTATACTTAGATCGGACCGAAGGTGGCGTAGTTCTACATTTTCTAGGTCTAGAATTTCAAGTCTGGTGGCATAAGGTATTCTGCAACGAGTAGAGGAGTGTAGAACTCTTCTTGTGAAATATTTCTGGACTTTCTCAACTGTGTTAATATCAGATTTGTGATCCAGACTGATGAGCTGTATTCGAGTATTGGTCTAGCAAATGTTTTGTATGCCCTAGTTAGTAGTGTGATATTACCAGAGAAAAAGCTACGTAGGATTAGGTTAACAACTCTTAATGCCTTTTTGGCTATGTAGTTACAGTGGGCTCTAGCACTTAGATCATTAGAAATGAGTATTCCAAGGTCCTTGATGGAGTTTGGATCATCAACAATGTCTTGACTATTCAGCTTGTATTTTATTTTCTGATTTTTTTGCCAATATGTAAGACAGAGCATTTATTTGTTGGAGATTTGAAGTTGCCATTTGTTTGACCATTCTGATACATAGTCGAGGTCTTTTTGAAGGGTAGTAGTATTGTCTGTGGTGTTGAATAGCTTTACATCATCAGTGAAGAGAATGCAGTTGCTCTTAATATGATCACAGAGGTCATTTATGTAGAGTATGAAGAGAGTTGATCCTAGAACACTGCCTTGGGGGACACCATTGTTGACAGGTACAGAATTTGATAAGACGCTGCCAATTTTGACCATTTGTTGTCTGTTTGACAGGAATGCTTCTATCCAGTTATGCAGTTGTCCAGAGATACCATAAGATTTTAGTTTTAGTAGTAGTTTGTCCTGTACCACTGAATCAAAGGCTTTACAGAAGTCTGTGTAGATTGCATCTATTGCTGATCTAGTTGCATAGTCCATATGTTTTTGCAGTGTAAGAGTTGCAGATTACAGGATAGTTTTTTTCTGAAACCATATTGTTTGTTAGAGAGTAGGTTGTTTGTCTCTAAGTGGAGGATAATGGATTGGTTAATAATTGATTCCATGACTTTACAGGTGACACAGCATAAAGAGATTGGTCTGTAATTTTCAACTAGACTAGGGTCTCCCTTTTTGAAGATAGGGATGACCGTGGCTTTTGACCATAGGTTTGGCAAGGAGCTGGTCCTGAAAGTTTTTCAAAGATTATGCTTAGAGGTTCGGCTATGGAAGTGGATAGCTTTTTTAAGAAGTAGGCACATATTCCATCCGGTCCAGTAGATATAGTTGGTTTTAGATTGCGTAGTGCTTTTCAACATTGTCTTCTGTAAAATCGATATGTATTAGATCATTGTAGTTGTCTGTGGTTCAACTAGGAAATACTGGACATGAGCCATTGCTGTTTACAAATACTGAGCCAAAGAATGTGTTAAAGAGGTTGGCTTTAATGGTGTTGTTGCAGTCTGTACCATTAGGTCCTTTCAGGGTTGGGATGGATCTTGAGTCTTTTAGTTTGTTGTTTACAAAATTGTAGAAACTGTGAGTGGAATTGGTGCGTAGAAGGTTTTCCTCTTGTTTAATGTGATAATTGGTGCATTCAGTCTTTATCTGGTGGCATAAATTTTTGTATCAGCTTTTGAAGTTGGCAGCGTGACCAGATTTGTTTTTCTGCCAAAGTGATCTTTTTTTGGATTGAAGTTTCCTTATCGTTATGGGTAATCTGTTTTTTTCTGGTTTGGGGAGTTGTTATTGGTACATATAGTTTGATGACTCTTTGGATTTCAAGTAAAAATATGTTGTAATGGTCTTCAACAGTATTGCATCCAGTGAATAGAGATTGCTAATCAAGGGATGAGAGATCATTGTCTATAAGATCATAGTTGCCTTTTTTGAAGTTATAATTGGGGATCACATTGTTGTGATGATTTTTGTGCAGATGTATGTTGAGACAAAAGTCAATCATGTTGTGGTCGCTGTTGGAAAAGGGTTTTTTAATTTGTATTCCGTAAATTGAGTTCAAACTATTGCAGAAGATGAGATCAATTAAACCATTAATAAATTAATTATTTTATAGAAATAGATTATCTAATCATTGATATAGGTAATGAGGTAGAAAAGTTATAAGTTTTAAGGTAGTGAATTAATCAGTGTTTGATTAAAGTAATGAGGTAGTATTGAGAGTCAGCAAGTAAAGGGTTAATTGTTTTACTAGCAGATGCTATTTGATCAACTGGGTGGAAGGGATTTGTTGCTCCATGGCTGCTAGCTAGTTTGTGACAGGCTGTAATTGGAAGTCCAAAGGCATGCTGGATTATTGAAACAGAGCAAAACACACTGAATTAAAACACTTTTACTACAGTCAAAATGTCTCTGAATAAGATTGTTTTCCAATAGTTTTATAGAAATTGATTATCTAATTTTGATATAGGTAATGAGGTAGAATTAGAAAATGCTTTTTAAAATTGCGGGTTGAATTCCCTCTTTAGGGGGGAAATAAATCACAGCCCGTTTTTTTTCTCTCAAAGAAAAGATTAATGACTTTGGAATTCGTAGGCAGTCCATTTCTATGGAGACTTATTGGTTACTTAATGAATTTGGAGCTAGTAGGCAGTCCGTTTCTATGGAGACTTACTGGTTACTTCCTGTCAGAGGAAACTGACTATTCTTCTCTCTTTGAGGTCTGGGGGAAGATTGGATATTCTCGAAGCAGACTTTGATTCAGCAGAGATAAACAGAATAATTCACAGGGAGGCAACAGGAAACTTTTTGTTTTTGTTTTCCTTGAGGAGTGGGATTTTTGATTTCTGGCTCCCTCCCAGTCAATTTGAGTGCACTTTCATAGTTGTCCTGCAAGGATGGGAGGAATCGGAGATTGCCAAGCGCTTTTGAATTGAGTGCTTTCCGAGGAATGCAGCTCTTTTCTGGCTTGCTGACCAGTCTTGGGCATCAGGCTTTTCACCTCACCGGCTGGACCCACTGGGATTAGTGGGCTTGTTGCCTGGCTCTGCTCGTGCCCACCGGAGCTCCACATGCTGCCACTACTGCCACCGCCATCTTCCAATCCCTATACAAAATCATGTTTCTGCCAACTTTGTTTTATGGGAATGAAACTTGCGGAATGGTGAATTTAAGAAGTTGCACGGTAGAACAAGAAGAGTTCAAGAATGAATGAGTGCTGCATGGGTGTGAATTGAATAACTAAAGGAGACATGTTGAATATGTATTGAGGGAAGATGGATTTGAAGAAAATGACAGTGGATTTAAAACTGGAGAGATAAACTTCAAAAGCATCTCGTATGCTGATGATAGTACTCTAATAGTGGAAAATGCAAATGATTCATAAGCTTTAGTGATGTGTCCGCATAGCCATAGACATGTAATAACTGCCTTTAGTAGCATGAGGAATGTAATAATATAATTGGCTAATGGCATGGCAGGCGACCGCTATATAAGGGAGCCCGCCAGCCATTAGTTGTTGTTGTGTGACAGTTGGAACAGATATACTTACAGTAAACCGTTATTGCGGATCCTTATCTCTGGCTCTTTTTTGTCCACGACATAAAATTTAGTCATGAAAGTCAAGGAGCGCAGTGAAAAAACGGGACGAACACCAAGTTTTGGTGTTGGAAAAAAACTCCTAAGAATATCATGGTTATCCAAGAAAACAAATAAATGAATTATAGAACAAATCCTGAGTTCGGATTTGAGGCATGAATAACCAGCTTCCACAGGGGTGGGATTCAAATTTCTTAACAACCAGTTCTGTGGGCGTGGCCTAATTTGTGGGTGCAGCTTGGTGGTCATGTGACTGGGTAGGTGGGGCTTGCTGACTGGGCATGGCTTGGTAATCACGTGACTGGTTGGGCGTGGCTTGTGTGTAAATATTGTAAATATTTATGTAAATATTGAATTTTTTATTTAAAAAAAGAGAAACCTTTACCCAAAATCAGGCAAAGCAGGCAGGCAGATGAGTTGCTCACAGAATCACAGATTCAATCACAGATTTACCTTTCTGCAATCTGCTGCCTGAGTCTGCACTGAAAAACAGGAACTTTTAAATCTTAAGGAAGTTTTCAGCTTGCTCTCAGGCCGCTTCTTCCCTACCCCAGCCCCCTGAATACCACCTCTGATTGGGCCTCAGGGAAGCCTCCTGGGCGAAGGCAAAGCAGTACAACAGTGATTTAGATTAGCTAGAAAGCAAGAAATCCAACAATTTCCTGCTTTCTAGCTAATATAAATACCCTGGCAGGCTGATAGAACAGCTGATTGTCGCGGGGGGGGAAGGAAAAATAGTAACTTACCAAAAATTAGGTGAAGGCACAATGCAGGCAAGTTGGATGGCTCACATGCCAGGTAAGGAGTGATTGGATGGGGCGGGGGGGTGGGGCGGGGCCAGCCAGTGGTGCGATTTGCCAGTTTCAAAACTGTGCAGAATCATAACAACCAGATCTATGGAACTGGTCTGACAAGGTAGAACCCCACCCCTGAGCTTCCAATTATATTTTGGACACATTTAGAGTTAGAATAACTTTATTGTCACTTTGAATGTACACTAATGAACATACATTAAAATGAAATTTCATTGCATACGGCTCTCAAAGGGTCACACCTCCAACATACAGTACATAGACATGACAAAATAAATAAATACAAAAATTATGCATATACCCACATATATTATATGACACATAAAAACAACACAGTCTAGTTCGGATATATACATGTATATTATGGAAAGGCCTAGGACCGTGATAGTAAACCTATGGCATGCAGTGCCATCTCTGCCAGCATGCAAGCCATTGCCCTAGCTCAGTTCCACTGAGCATGCGCATGCGCATCCCACCAGCCAGATGATTTTGGGGTATCTGCCGCACATGAGTGGTGGGCAGGGGGCATGCAGCAGATGCATGCGCAGGGGGCAGGGGGAATGCGGGGTGTGTGCATGCATGCACAGGGGGCAGGGGAAGTGGGGGGGTCACATGGGCATGCGCTGAGGGGTGGTGGCAGCATAGAGGGTCACATACACATGCGTAGGGAGGCGAGGGAGCGTGGGAGGTCACTTGTGCATTATATTATGGGTGCAGGCACGCATGCACATGCACATGATGACAAAAAGGTTAGCCATCACTGGCCTAGGATCTTTCATAAGTCTGTAATTCTGGGAATTCAGTCACTGTTTTAAAAATATTAATATGCTTGAAAAGAAAAGTGTTGTTTTTCCTAACCTGGTCAAATGGGTGTGGATTTTGGCATTCTTGTGTCAGAGTCTTAATGTTAGGCTTTGAAAATATGCATCCGATGCACTTGAGGCAAGTTTTGAGTTAGTTTCTATCACTCAACATTGGCTCTAAATATAACATAATCCTATAATCCTTCACAAACAATAACAAAAAGACTGGATCATACCGTGTTTCCCCGAAAATAAGACCTACCCTGAAAGTAAGACCTAGCACTATTTTCTAAACCTGCCCTAATATAAGACCTACCCCGAAAATAAGACCTAGTGTAAATCTCCAGTTCCAGGAAGACTTTTCAGGGAGCAACCGTGCACCCGCGAAACACCCCCACACACACACTCACACCCACTATTTGGCACCATAAATATATAAGACCTACCCCGAAAATAAGACCTAGTGTGTTTTTGGGAGCCAAAAAAAATATAAGACAGTGTCTTATTTTCGGGGAAACACGGTATTACCTGCTTGAGTCCTTATATGCAATGCCCTTATAAAGAATTAAATTTCTCATTATTTCTACAGATACCAAAGAATAAATTCACTCCCTCCTAGATGATAACTCCACGTCATCCAACGTGCCCTGTGATATCTTCAGTCCCATATTTGTTCTTAGTGACCACAGCTGTTACCACCAGATGTTCTGTGGTACAAGAAGCAAGACTTCCTTCTACTTTCAGATGACGGATGAAAATCTAAAATTCAGAACGTTATAAAGAAGCCGCATTCCAATGCACATGTCTATAAATGGAATGTATTACTTAATACATTCCTTGGTGGCTCAGGCTGTTAAATGCCTGCTCTTAAGATCCAGCTGTCTACAATTACTGTAGGCTCGAATCCCACCAGGCTCAAGGTTGACTCAGCCTTCCATCCTCTCGGGGTAGGTAAATTGAGGACCCAAGATTGTTGGGGGCAATTAGCTGACCTTGTAAAAATGCCGCTTAGTAATAGGCAGGCATATACAATGGAATGAAGGCTATTGCTGAGCGCATTGGGTTGCGCTCCAAAAATTGTAAGCCGCCCTGAGTCTTCGGAGAAGGGCGGCATATAAATGTAATTAAAAAAAAAAATCTATATAACAGTGTGCTTTAACCTTTGACTCTTACTCTGTCAGACCCCTGACTGTCCACTTTAAATAACCAGGAGTTTCCAACGTTTGAGCATATCTGTTTTCCTAAAGTATAGCCTCTTCCTCAAACGCACAAGATAATAAAAAGGACGGTAGGAATGGAGGATGTTGTGGGACATGGTCTTAGTTGACACATGTATTCACAGTGACAATCCAAATTATGGGTTAATTCATTCCTTAGTCCAATCTCTCAGGCTTGCCTCAAACCCAAATGGTCTGAGCAAATGAGCAACGTGCAGTTGCTCAAGAAAACTTTCTGTTCGCAGCCTACACTATGATGCAACCAAGCAATAGATATTTGTCTGAATTCCCCAAAAGCATCTGGCATGTTTAAACATTATCTTTAGCCTAGAGTTGGAAAACACACACTCTAAATGATGCAGATTCACTCAGGAGGGCAATAATTTTAGGGAAGGCGTTTAACACTTGCACGTAAGCTATATCTTGCCTGATCTGGAACCATACATCAAACAGCAGGTGGAAGAAAACTATTAAGGCTTACCTGTTTTTATTATCCTGTGCTCATGAAATGCTGTTTTCACAGAGCAAGTTCATATATGAATAATGAGAAATCCAGGGCTTTTTGTCTTTTTCCTGGCCTTCAACTTAAAAGGGAAGGACTTTTTTTTTTAAAGCAAATATCAATACCAGAAAGTTTGGCACTAGGTTATTATTTCCTAAGATACATTCAAAAGAAAAAAGAAAAGCATGCAACCCACAAGGAACCTTAAATAGATGGGTGCTTATTGTTTTAAAAAATTAAGACTTCACAAAAACTGGAGAAAAATAAGCCAGTCCTAGATGGCATATTCTATCTATCTATCTATCTATCTATCTATCTATCTATCTATCTATTTATTTATGAGACTTATATGCCGCCCTATCTCCTGAAGGACTCAGGGCGGCTTACAAAATAAAAATAATCCAAATACAAATATACAAATATTAAAAAAACCTATTATTTATTTATTTAATTATTTATTTATTTATTATTTGGTCTTATATGCTGCCCTCTCTCCCGAGGGACTCAGGGCGGCTCACATAAAAACAACCATACAAATTACAAAAGTTAAAAAGGAATTAAACCAAATTTGACCAAATAATCATTAAAACCCACTAACAAACATTTAAAATATTAAAACAACCCCCCCCTCAGTCCAGCCTGGCCTGTTCGAATAACGAAGTCTTTAGGCCGCGGTGAAAGGAGCGAAGGTCGGGGGCCAATTGCAGCTCCAGGGGAAGCTGGTTCCACAAAGTGGGCACCCCCACAGAGAAGTCCCTCCCCCTAGGGACCACCAGCCAACATTGTCTAGCCGCTGGTACCCCAAGGAGGCCCTGTCTGTGGGCGCGCACCGAGTGATTGGTATTCGATGCTGCCAGGAGACGTTCCTGCAAGTACCCCGGCCCTAAGCTATGGAGAGCTTTGTAGGTAAGCACCAACACCTTGAATCTCAGGCAGAAGGCAGCCGGCAACCAATGCAGCTCATGCAGGAGGGGTGTAATATGGGAGTATCGGGACACCCGCATCACAACCCACGTGGCCGCATTCTGCAGTAGCTGAAGCCTCCACGTGGTCCTTAAGGGAAGCCCCATGTAGAGTGCATTGCAGTAGTCAATCCGGGACGTAACAAATGTATGAGTGAACATGCGTAGTGCATCTATTAAATCTAAGGTCTCATAAATATGCCAATTAAAACTATAGTAAAATCCCTTCCTCCCCATCAGTCCGGGTAGGCCAGTTGGAACAGCCAAGTTTTTAGGTCATGGCGGAAGGAGCGGGGGTCAGGGACAACCCAGAACTCCAGGGGAAGCTGGTTCCATAGGGTGGGTGCTCCCACCAAGAATGCCCTACCCCTGGGAACTGCCAGCCGACATTGCCGGGTCGACGGCACCCGGAGAAGGCCCTGTCAATGGGAGCGCATGGGACACCGGGAAACTGTTATCGGCAGTAGGGTCTCTCGCATATATCCTGGTCCAATGCCATGAAGGGCTTTATAGGTCAACACCAGCACCTTGAATCTCACCTGGGGGGCAACTGGTAACCAGTGCAGCTCACGCAGGAGGGGTTAATATGGGAGTATCGGGAGTCTCCCATCACAACCCGTGCTGCTGCATTCTGGACCAGTTGAAGCTTCCGAGTGGTCCTCAAGGGCAGCCCCATGTAAAGAGCATTGCAGTAGTCCAGATGGGAGACAATGAGTGCATGAGTGACTGTATGCAGGGCATCTCGGTCCAGATAGGGATGCAACTGGCGCACCAGGCGAACCTGAGCAAATGCCCCCCTGGCCACGGCTCCCACCTGCTCCTCTAAACTCAGCCGTGCATCCCAAATTTATGATGTTCAAAGTTATTCCTTAACATTTTAAACAGAACCTCTTCTTATTCGTGTAATATATTGTCCTTTGTGGCTTATGAAGTCCAAAACCCTACAGTTTGGGAGAAACTGCATTCTTTAATGAAATATACTGGGAGTTGATTAGTCCCTAATTAATTCAATTCAGCTCATTCTATAATGAGACATATTGGGACAGTTAGAAGGAGGAGAGAATCGATCCACCATAGTTGTAAGTATCCTTGAATGTATTCTTTTCTGATTGGTTGGCAGGAACAAAGTTGAATATAGATAATCCTCATCTTACAACAATTCATTTAGAGACCATTCAAAGTTGCAACAGCACTGAAAAAAGTGATGTATGACTAGTTTTCATATTTACTATCGTTGCAGCATCCCCATGGTCATATGATCAAATTTGAGACACTTTGCAACTGACTCATATTTATAATGGTTGCAGGGTGCTGGGGTTATGCATACCTGCAACCTTCTGACAAGTCAAATCAATTGGGGAGCCAGATTCACTTAACAACTGTATTACTAGCTTAACAATTACAGTGATTCACTTAACAACTGTGAAAAGTCATAAAATGGGGCACAACTCACTTAACAAATGTCTCACTCAGCAACAAAAATTTGGGGATCAATTGTGGTCATAAGTTGAGGGTGACCTGTACACAATTTTCCTCTTCAACAAAATCTTACTTAAGGAATAGCATCAATAATCTAGGACTATAAAATTTTCCATTTTCTACAGCTGCCTGGAAAAAAAATCACAAATGACTTAATGAACATTGTACCTATTGTATTGGGACACCTAGAATTGCTGCATGACCTTTTCTGCATCAGCTATAGCTTCCAGATAGTCTTCAAGGGTAGCCCCATTAGAGATGTAAGGCAATAAAATCCAATGCATAGATAGCTAGTTAGATAGATAGATGATTAATAGATAGATAGATAGATAGATAGATAGATAGATAGATAGATAGATAAATAGATAGAGATAGATAGATGGATGTTTTCAGTCAGTATCAGAACCCTTACTTTTGCATGCAATATTAAAAATCAGTACCTTTCACCCAATTTCATACAACTCTATGAACATTTGTTTCAGAGCATTTTACTGAAATATATGGACCATAATAGGAAGATTGTTCATGAAAAAGCTATCAATTTCTTGAAATTCAACCAAGGGAAACAAGACGGATACAAAACTTCTGTGGCCTCTGAACTCTGGGTCTATGCTAATTTATGAGTACAGGTATAATTCTGTCTCTCAGAATGAAAAATATTAGATGGCTGGAAAGCATTCTCTCCTACAAATCTTGCCAAGTAAAAGATGGTCTTCAAGTACTCTTTCAAATGGGTAACATATCCTTGAGGCGGTGGTGTAGTAATGTTGAATACCAGTCTTTTTCATTGCTTTCTTTTTGTTCAGTATCCAAAGTCACTGTTGTAAAAGAAGAGTAAAAATAAACTCATCTGCCTCCAAGATCAACATGGACTATGAATACAGCTGGACCTTGTCCATTTGAAATGGCTTGTTTTTAATCCTTAAAAAAAATCCATACATTTTCCCCTACAAATAAGGAACCCAAATGTCTCTTCATAGTCCTCCTGCAAGAGCAAATAAACATTATTTCTCAACAGTAGCTCAAAGGTTTTTCTGTCTCGGTCTTGGTTATTACAAAAGAAACCAGTTGATCCTATTATCAATACTAGCCTGAACTGTTATTAAGAATTCAGTTTGAAGCCTTCATTTCATGTATTTATAGATTGGCATTTTCTATACTTTATGTTTAATTTGTTTGGAAAACAAGAGTGCACTACCCATAATAGAATAATCAGACTAATAATAAAAACAGCTGCATATGTCTGTCTGTCTCTCCCTCTGTGTGTGTGTACGTGTGTGTGTGTGTGTATATGTAGTAACTACTTCACTTCAGCCAAGACAAATTATCTGCAGATTTCCAGTATGCTTTCCTATGTAGTATAGCAGTTAAGATAGTCAGGAATACAAGAACTCCGGTTGAAATTCCCACTCAATCCGGGTGTTCACTGGGTGATAAAAAACCCAATTTACTTTTCCAGGTTTTTGGTGTAGTGATAAAATCAGGAAGACTTACCACTTTGAAACTTCCACAGAAAATCAAATATAAAGTAATAATAATAAAAAATGTA
This sequence comes from Naja naja, assembly GCA_009733165.1. Lineage (NCBI taxonomy): Eukaryota > Metazoa > Chordata > Lepidosauria > Squamata > Elapidae > Naja > Naja naja. The sequence continues at coordinate 72,895,828 of CM019150.1, forward strand.
TGTGACGTACAGCAGTGGTTCTCAACCTTTTCTTCACATATACCTTTATATACCTTTTGTGGCCACAAACCATGATCATTGACCCTGCCCCCAAGACTTAACTCAAGATTTAAATCATAATATTTCTTCAAGTCTTCGTGGCTGTGTGTCCTTCAGCCTTTTGTGTTGTAGCTACCTGGGTAGTGGGCTGTGTGATGACCTTCTGAGTTTTATTGTTGTGACATCCTGGGTCTTGTGCTGTAATCTCCTGGGTCGTTGTCTGTGTTTCAACCTCCTGAGGTTTTGTGTTGTAATCTCCTGAGTTCCATGATGTAGTATCCTGGGTGGAAGGCTGTGATGTGACATTCCGGGCCTTAGTTTGGCTCCAAGTTTGAGGTCTGGCTATGTGTTTATAGCGTGTGTCAGTTTGCTTAGTTTGGGGGTCGGAGGGGGGTGTAGCAGCTGGTGTTGCAGCTATGGGCTGGTTTCTGGACGGTGGTTGCCTTTTGTCTGTGGGGTGGGCTTGTAGCTACAACACAAAAGGCTGAAGGACACACAGCCACTACCTCAGCCACACAGGCTCTTACAAAAAAGCCAACCAATCAGCAAACATCAACTCCATCAACCAATCAAGAAGCAACAACACAGCCAACAACACAGCCAACCAATCAGCAAACATTAATTCCATCAACCAATCAAGAAGTGACAACACAGCCACAACACACCAACCAACCCTTACAACAGAGCCAGCACACCACACCTCCCCTCCAGTATTTATAGAGAGAAGGCAGCTCAGATCACACTTTGCTGGCACAAGCACAAAGCCAAAGACACCAGTCTAAAGATGGCGAGTGGGATCTCATCGAAATGTCGCCAGGATACTCTCAATCTTACATGGGACAAGACCCGAATACACCAAGACCTACATACCTTTACCCATGTAAATCTACGAAAACAAATATATATATATATATGTATATATGTAGGTCTTGGTGTATTCGGGTCTTGTCCCGTGTAAGATTGAGAATACCTTGGCAACGTTTCAACGAAATCTCATCCGTCATCTTCAGGCTAGTGTCTTCAGCTTCGTTCTCCTGGGAGAAGTGTGTGATCGTGGCTGTTTTTCCCTTTTAAACTCTAGAGTTGGCTGTGTTGTTACTTCTTGATTGGTTTGTGGAGTTGATGTATGCAGATTGGATGGCTTTTTCCTGAGACCCTGTGTGGCTGAGGTGCTGGCTGTGTGTCTCTCAGCCTTTTGTGTTGTAATGACCTGGGTAATGGGCTGTGTGATGACAAGACAAGACAAGACAAGACAAGACCCGAATACACCAAGACCTACATACCTTTACCCGTGAAAATCTACGAAAACAAATATGTATATATATATATACATACACACACACACACACACACACACACATATATATAAATAACATTATATGCATAATATGGGTAAGACTTGATATATTATGTATAAGTATATACCCAATCATTATACTATTTTGCTGCTGTATATTTCCCATATGCTAACTTTTTCCATATTCCATTGTTCGGAATCACAACTCTACTCTGGCCTCATGCTACACTTCCAACTTCTAAGAGTCAGTTGTGTTCTTCCTTTAATGCCAAAAATCTACTTCTTCCAAAATTCAAAGGCACTGAAGCTTGTAACCCTTTTCGGTTACTCATAATGCTTCCATCACCTGTTCTCCCAGTGCAGAACACAATGAAAGCACAAATATATTCAGTCCATTCACTGTATATTGTACAGTTCTCAGTCCTGGCACTAGCTTCATTTACTGGAGCATTTGCTGGCTGATCTTATTAAAAACAACCAAGAATCTTACTATTATCTGTTTGGAAGGGGAGGGGTCAGAAATATGGGAAACATTTTTGAAGCCTGGCTTTCTTGTTAACCTATGACGGAAGCGCACCTGCACTTTTTACATTTAAAATTAATAAGCCAAATTATTGGATCCCCAGTACTAATTAAGCAAGTCCCCTTAGATTCCCCTTTCCCCTCGTGCTAATTAATTCAGCGGGGAGGGAATTCACAGACAAGGCAGGATAGGAAGACAAAGTATCCACAGGACTCCTTTAATATACCAGCATTCGGAGGTGGAAGAAGGTTAGCTGAGCAGAACGGCCCATCTGTGATTTTAAACACCTGATTGCCTGAGGCATGCAGGTGTGTAAGAAACATCTCTTTAAATAGTGGGGGTTTAATTTAAAAAAAAAACAGACCAGTGTGAGTCACATGAAAATCCAGATTCTCAGTTAGCAGCATGAATAATTTATCAACAGCCATCTAGAATGGGTGACAGTTTTGTTGTCTGGTAAAAACTAGCAACAAGTAAATCACGTGTTATATGTCTTCTATCACTCCCACCACTTCCCAATAAAGGTTTAAGCCAACAGAGCCACTGCAATGCTTAAATATCACCATCTTACCAAAGGCATTCCCTGCAGCATACACTCTGAAGATTATTAAATGACGTTTGTCTTTTGTAAATGAAAATGTGTAACTCTTATGTGTGGTGGGTGGATTTGTTCTTCTCTTATGTTGCTTATATTTAAGGAGAACTCCCAATGAGAAATCAAAGTGAATATCCCTGCTAATTTTGAGCATGAAATTTGACCATTGTTCTTCTCTACCATTTTTTTAAAATGCTCTTTAAAGGCTGATCTTAAGGCACCCACAAATGTCTTTGAAAGGGAATGGAACCTATTAAGCCTGCCAAGAAATGAAAATCAAAGCCATACCTGCAAGCTCAATAAAGTTTTAGGAATCCCCCTTTTTTTCTTTCCATGTGTTTGAAAAACGGAACATTTCAAAATGATGGTATAATGCTCATTAAAAATGCTTAAAAATGTTTCAAGTCAAGCTATCCGGACATTCAATGTGATTGACCCAGAGCAATCTCCTCAGAAGAAGAAGGGGAAAGGGGGAAAGGAGCCTCAAAATGCAGGATATCTGGTCACAGATGTTACTGATTGCAATTCCAAGCTCCAAAGCAGAATCCAAATGAGAAAATAGGCAAAGTCATTCGTTGCTATTAGATACGCATTCTGAAGGCTTTTACCAACAAGCAAAAATGGGTAGTGAGGAATTTGTAGCCTGGATTAGAGGTTCCATGGTAATTAAGGAAGAGTGACAAATACGAATTAAGCTGACTTTTTTTAAAACTGAAATTCAGACAAAAGACCAGTTTGAAATCCAAAAGTATATGTTGGGATGCAGAAAGACCAATCAACTCAATGGGATTTATTTCTGTAATTCTGCCTTTGGTGTTAGATTTTTGAGGGGGAAAATTATTGGAAAGTTTAGGCATTGAATCATTAATTAGCAAATAATAAAACCATTAACAAGTAATATTCAATATTGGTCTAGTGGTTAAGGCACCAGGCTAGAAACCAGGAGGCTGTGAATTCTAGTCCTGCCTTAAACATGAAAGCCAATTGGGTGTCTTTGATCCATTAACTCTGTCTTTCAATATCAGTCAATTCCTGTTGCAATCAAGAGATTGACACCTACTGTAGTTGATTTGGAAAAAAAAACTGTGCTCTGCACCTGGCAGGAAAATGCTAGGAAGAAGGAATTAATAAGCCATATTGAATGTGTTAGTATTGAATCTTTTTGTTCCTCTTTCAATAGAAGCTCTGTGGGAAGGATATCAAAAGTTTGACTCTCCTCAACAACAGTTGATTTCCCATCAACCATGATCTCAATAGGCATGGCATTTTCTTAAATAGCCTGGACCTAAGTTGTAGGCTTTAAACTTAAAAAATAATAATAGCATTTTGTGTTTTGCTTGGATTCCCAGGCAGTCTAATGGAGAATATATTGCAAGACCAATCTGGCTGTCATGTTTTATACAAACTGGTTTCCAAATTAGACACAAAAACAACCCTATGTGGGATGATGCTGAACACATTTTCGATATGTCAGATCAATCAATCAATCATCATCATCTTTTAACAACCCCTTAATCTCTTGCGGGGTGGAGTCCGGGCAAGTGAATGGAGCTAGCAGAGTGTTTTAATGGCTGGATGCCCTTCCTGTCACCAATGCAGAGTTTTGTTCAGCACATATATTCTCGGTGTGCCCAGAGAAAGAATTACCTCTACCTAGGATCAAACTCATAGCCTCTACCTCTAGGCCACCGCACCACTCCAAATGATAGGTCAGATCAATCTTGAGGTTCAATTTTGGGAGAGTTTTGAAGGGTCAGAAAAAGGGCTGTAAAATACATGACCTATATCCAATATCTTCATACGCAGTTATTTTTGAGCAGGTTTATAGATTAATTCAAGGTCAAGGTAACCTTTTGAGAATGGTAAGTGAGGAAAATTAAAATTTTGGTGGTCATCCAAAGAATTAAAAATGGAGTTTAAAAGTATGAAAGAACTGTTACAGGAAGTGACTGAACTAACTTGGCATGTTGCAGAAAATATGGGCATTCAAATGCTGAACAAAGAAGAAGAAGCCGTGGAAAGGGTGGAGCCAGCACAAGAGAAAGCCATCTTAAAAAGACAATTAACACAAATAAAAGGGAAAGGAAGGGTGGCTAAAAAAACGGAACCTAAGAAAGTATCTAAAAAGGGGAACATTTACAAATTAAGCATGCTAGAAAGGTTCAGAAGGAAAGGAACAGAAAGGTAAAGAGAGAGAGGGATTCAAACTGGATAGAGAAGGGGAGAGAGCAGGATAATAGGGAGGAGAAGGGAGCCAGCACAAGCAAAGCCATTTTAAGAAGACAATTAACACAAAGATTAATACAAATAAAAGGAAAGGGAGGATGGTTAAAAAATGAAACTTAAGAAGGTAATTAAAAAAGGAACATTTATGAAATTAGGCATGTTAGAAAGGTCCAGAAGGATAGAGTGCAGAAAGGTAAAAGAGAGAGAGAGGATTCAAACTGGATAGAGAAGGGGGATAGCGGGACAAAAGAGAGGAGAAGGAACAAGAAACAAGAACAAAAGATAGAGAGACATGGGAATTACATAATAAAAGAAACTTGTTTGCACAGAGACAATGGCTAGCGTATTTAAAAGGGGGGTTCTGCATGAAGAAATGGTAATAAGAATATATTGTAATTATAAAAGTGTAAAACAATAGGGGTTACTGACAATTTTTACTGGTAAAAGGTCACATTTTTTCATTTCTTATCTACAAAAGAAAGCTAAATGATGATTAGATGAATTGAATTGATTGAAATGATTTTAGAAAATGCCTAAAAATGAGATTTGTCAATAACCAAGACTAGTTATTTTTATTATTATTTTGGAACTATAAATAAATTTTAGGGGATATGTGTTGCAGAACCCAACCGTTAGAGATATATTGTAAGGGAGCTTTTTTCCATTTTCTTTTTCTTTTCTCTCTATCTTTCGTTTTAAAGGGAATGATTATGATTATGTTACTATATTAACCACTGAGGTGTCACTCGAAGTAGTAAAAGGGGGCAAGTCTAGGTTTTTTTTTTTTAGTGTTAACATGGGTACGGATTTAGAATTATGGAGAGAATAGGTGATGAAAGGGCAAATCTGACGGACAAAAGAATTCTGTAAATGATTAACAAGTATTAACAATGTGAAGATAATTAAAGGATAGACATGGATGAACTTTATCTTTAATATGATGGGCAAATATATTGTTATTTGTAAGATTTATACATGAAGTTTTAAAATATATATGTATATTGCAATTAACTCGAAATGAACTGGGGGCTATACAGATTGAGATTAAGATTTGAGATTAGGATTAATTTCTTTGACCTTTGTCCGCTAAAATGGAATAGAAGTGAAGTTAAATGTTTAAAATGAATATAGATCTACTGTCACATTTGCATGTAAAAGTGATGACTCGGGACCATGCTGTCTACTGAAAAGAGCTGTTTTAAAAAATTGTTAAAAATTGAATAAAATTTGTTTAAAAAAAAAAAAAAAAAGAGAATGGTAAGTGAGCAACACAGGGTTTGGCATCAAACTATCTTAAGACCCACCTTCTCCGACAAGAACTGACATGTTGACACAGAATATTCATCACATGCGAAACTCTTTCCAATCCTGCTTTAAGGGAGACTTTAAGGAAGACTTAAGCCAGGAGACAATGTTTCTTTTATTATATAATACAGAATTAGGGAATTGTCTCCTTTTGGCCATTAGGTTCTCTCCCCCCACCCCAGTATTCTGGAAAGCATTAAAAGCAAAATTATTCCATAGGGTCTTCAGCAATTGACTGCTGTCTAGCTGTGGATTGATGTTGCTTCTTTCTGAGATTTTATCATGTTATTACTGTGAGATGAGTGTAGAGATATGTTATAATTTATTTGTGTCAGAATGTCATTGGCTGTTGTTCTATTAATTTATTACCATGGACATTAGGATGTAATTGTGTTGATGTTTCAGACATCACCATTGCTTATATATTCATATTGCATCACTGATGTTTTAATTTTCATTCTAAGCTGCCACGAATCTGTATAGAATTAGTGGTGTATAAATTAGAAGACAAATATAGATTACTAAGTAATAATCTCTGCATTCCTCAACTGTGGAGTGCATGTGGAGCAAGATAAGCATGTTGGGTGCATAAAAACTTCAGGAATTTAGGGGCAAATGACAGCTCCATATTGTATTGCTAACAACCTTATTGAAATGCATATTTCTTTCAGCATTTCCACAACCCCTGTTATTCCTACTGGCCTTTTTAATAGTCCCAAAGAATCTAACACATATACTCAACTCACAGCCTCAGTGAAATGGTTTGGGAAAGAAACTGTTGATCTTCACTAGATTTTTCACTGAAAAGAAAGTGCTGAACTTTGTCTTGGTCATGCACCTAATTCCAACACACCTCTTTTTTTAAAAAAAGAATCAAAACATAATCAACTGTTACTTGTATTTTTAAATATTAAATTCAATTTTAAAGGAATTTAACTCAATACTGGGATGCAGAAATATCCTTTTGAAGAAAAACAGAGGTGATTTGCAAAGGGAAATGAAACAGCTCTCAGGACAAAAATAATAAATACCATTATTTTTTCAGGTGGCTTTCTGCTGTTGCCATATAACAAAGACACTCACCTTTGATTCCTTGAACTCCAAAGCTGTGGTTACCTCCTTAAAACTAAATCATTACTTTTGTCTGTTGATGCATTGGAAAGGAGTCATGCCTGAAGGATTAAAAACAGTCTCTCTCTGAAATATGTATACAGTGGAAGGAACTTGCCAAAATAATTGGTGTGAACCCTGTTAATTTTAAAAAATGGTCTCAGTCAAGTAGAAACAAACCCAGATTGAAAAGAAATGTGTCCTAAAGTCTACATTCAATAATGCTACAAATAATTAATTGATCATTCAAAGATTTGGCTGTATGTAATATCTGCTGAATTATCATGTGTTAATAATATTTGTTAAATATAAGCCACCCTTCATTTATCACAGTTTATATTGCTTTTCCTTTAAGGAGTTTTCCCATTTTATCTAAAATAGTTTCTGCCATGATCTAGGCTTAAAGAAAGACCCAGTCACTTATGCTGACTAGTATATAGCCCACCAGTTCACTATTAGGAATAAAGGGCCAAATATATGAAATAAAACTAGAAAACAAGTAGGGAAGGGGAAATTGTTTTTGCTTTGTGCTTATTTTCAGATTCTGGCTTCTTAAGGCCTATCTACATTTAGCATGTAAGTTGGTTCTGTCATTTGCTCTTGTCAGATAGACTCTAAACCAGCTTAAGAAAATCCTATTCAAACTGAGACACATTGACAACAAGCTTGGGTTTTCCTGCTGCTGTGTTCTCCTATCTTTCTGTTTCAGCAAAACCAATCATTTTACTTCCTATGGAAGGAGCTTCCTGGACATGTACATTTATATAAATATATATATATATTTGTTTTCATAGATTTTCACGGGTAAAGGTATGTAGGTCTTGGTGTATTTGGGTCTTGTCCCGTGTAAGATTAATCTTACATGGGCAGACCCGAATACACCAAGACCTCATATATATATATATATATATATATATATATATATATATATATATTTGTGAATGTCTGTGCAGATAAATTATATATTCAAAAAGGCTTTTGTATGCATTTAATTTGACATGTTTATATTCACATACAATGTATGTGAATATAATAGTATAGTATAGTATAGTATAGTATAGTATAGTATAGTATAGTATAGTACAGTGGTGCGATTCAACCGGCTTAATAACCGGTTCAGTGACGGCATGCTTTGTGGGGCCAGGAGGGTGCACATGAACAGGGAGATCGTCCTTAAGCGAACAGCCAGGCTCGACCAAAGCACAGCAAAGGCATGCAGGGTGGGTGGGTTGACTGGCTGACAAGCATATTTGGTAAGGGTGTTCCAGCTTTCTCCGAGCCTGACTCCCGGGGTGGGCATGCCCACTTTTCCCACTGCCATGAACTTCTTAAAGCCTCAGATGGGTGCTGTAGGCCCATTCCCCTTTCCGTTATCCCATCCTCCTGGATCCCATTCCCATCCCACCAGCCCTCTTGTTAGTGAGGCCAGCGTTGATCACGGCTGGATCAGGCCAGTGTCTCAGGGCAGATAGCAGGTTGCGACCGAGACATGCCAAGCACCCCAAGCGACCAAAGCATGCCCAGCACCAATAAGGGCTGGAAGAAGCCCAGCAAGAGTGAGGCACCAGAGAATCAGCCCTCCATCCCCTGCTATCACCCTTACCTTCTCAGGCCAGGCGAGGAGTGACTGGGAGGGGAGGGAAAAGGACAGGGCCATCCAGTGGTGGGTTCAGCCAACAAGGAGCTACAGCAGAGGGCCCAAAGAACTGCATGCAGCTCCGGAGCCGCGGGTTGCCGATACCCATCTTAGATAGTGTTTCCATAATTATTCAAAATATAACTTTTGAATTATCAGATTTAGTCAAGCATATGTGCTTTAAAATGAATAAAAAACTCATTTAAACTGAATGTTAAGCCAGATGACAATAAAATTAAGAGCTCATTCCAATTTATATTAACAGAAAGCCTCAATATTATCCATGTGTTCACATAACCTGGTTCTCCAAACCCTTTTTAGCTATGGAAGAGCCTATGTTTCCCACCATTGACACCAAACAGCATGGTTGTAAACCATCATTTATTATTCATTTCCTTTCATCTAAGTAATGTGAATCTGATGAAATGACTCTTTTGGATAAAGCCAAAAAGAGTACCCATGAAGAAAGTGGTAAAAAAAAAGGTTGCCTCTAGTTTGCTGTCCAGAAATAATTATTACTCATAGAATTTGCAGAACAGAGCTTCTAGAAAATAAAACACACACAGAGAGAGGGACTGCAGCCACGAAGAAGGCTGTGATCATACTCATGGCTGAATTGGCTAGTGGTAGCTGTGTCATGTAAATAAGATTTATATCTATGAATGCATCTATGAATGCAGCCTTGAGTTGTAGCCAAATCCAAAGGATGTCTACTGTGAAGTGAGGCTCCCTAAGCTCTCCCATTGTGGTTTACTGAATGCACAGTTGGCTTGGTTGGAATATAACAGTAAGTCATGAGCATGGTTTACACATCCCAGTGGCTGGATTTTATGATGTCTGAATCCAGCTTCAGAGATTCAGTGGGAAATGGTTTCACAAAGGAAGCACATCAAACTACTAAACACTGCTAAGAATTACTGTTATTTTTGGCCTGAAAGTATCATGTGACTCTTAAACTCATCAAGAAAGGAGACCTACTTTTAAAGAAGGAACACATGTCAACCTTATGATACAGAAATACTTGTAGTTCAGTTGCATGTTACACAAACACATCTTGTCTAATTGTGCATAAAGGCTGATTTAAACCAGTAGGACAGGGCTGTCAAATTCCCTGCCCGTGGGCCAGATGTGTCACGTGCTGGCCATGCCCACATGTGGTTTAGCGAAGGGAAAAAAAACCCAATACATCATGTGACACTGCCATGACAACACAAGTTTGACACCTCTGCAGTAGGGATCCCATTAAAAAAGGTAAGATAATTACATAGCATATCTTATTCTTGCCACATATCCTTATTTATTTTAATGCTTTGCTGATTGCAGCGTAGTGACAAATCTCACTGATTCTTAAATATTTCATTATTAATAGCCTTAGAATAGCTCACTTGTTCTTTTCAGATTTTTTTTTCCTGCACATTTTGGCTATCCGTTCTAACTTTACTGCTGAGGCTTCACATTTTGGGTGCAGTAAGGTATTATTAAAATGACTTGTTCCTGATTTCTGTCTCATTTTTAATGCAACCAAGAGAAGTGGGGGCTGTTCTTGCTAATACTATAATTGAAGGTCGATCACATTTCAAGCCTGACCAAAACAGAAGAAAATGGAGGAAAAAAAGAATCAGACAAGAGAAGACCTCTAGCTTGCTTGGTGATTTATGACCGCTCCTGCAGAACAATAACTATTTATGCATTCATTTATAGTATCACACGGTGTCACATTTTTGGCAAAGGGAAATAGTGTGAAGTGCAGTGTGTCTCATTATTTCCTCCACCAGAAGATGTTTAGTAGAACTGCCATTTACTAATGAATTTGCTTTTTCATGTGCTTAAATAAGACCTCGCTTGTAGTACTTTACTCAATTTTACTCTTGATTAATGGGAATGCAGTTCTGCAATGGTAAGAAAATGCAAAAGTATTAGATGTTGCAAGAATACCAGTATCAGGTTTCCAAGGTAAGAACCCAAAGAGCTTACAATATCTTGTTTTGAGCCTGGTCCTAAATGAAGGAATAAAAATATCTTAGAAAAGGCTAATTTCTTCTTTAATTTAATTAATTAATTTTAAAAGACAAATTTCTTTTTTGAGAAATGATGATGAGAGTCCCCAAATAACTTATTTCTGGACATTGTGATATGTGTAGTAAGACTAATAATGACTTTTATCATTAATAAAATACTTAGTTACACATTTACTCATCTACTAGCATTTCAAAATATATAACTTTATGAAAATAACTTAAGGAAAGATTTAGGTTTGCTTGCCTTTCATACACGCACGCACACACACACACACACACACACACAGGGGGGAGTGGGGACGGAGGGAGGGAGAGAGAGAGAGAATTCTAAATATCCCATGTAAACAATAAATAAAGGAGTAGAAAGATAGCATACAAAACTCAGATAATTAAACTGATTCCCTCTTATATGGATGAATACAAGAGTATTGGCACACATAGAATGAGAAGGTACTTTTCTGAATTAATGTTGGAGCAAAATGGGACCGTGTGCTTTTGTTTTATCAAATTATTCATCTCAATAATTATTTGCCTCTTGTTACAGTTCTCTAACAATTCTTATTGTCCTCTCAGCATTCTCTAACAATTCATCAGTGAAAAAAAATCAAGAAATGTCATAATCCTAAAAAAAACCTTTATTTCTACCACTCCTGACCATTTGTTCCTTACACATGCTGAAATAAAATATTGAGAAAAACCAGCCATAACTTCCATTTCTGCAGTTTACTCTTTTAAGGCTGCATTTGCATTCTTTCTTTTTGATGTGTGATGTGAATTGAAGTGAACGTTTGGATTCTGAGAAAAAAAATAGTGGCATCAAAGCAAAGATAAGGTCAGAAATGAACTAATGTAGGAAAATTAAAAAAAACAACCACTGACCAGCTCTGCTGTGGAATTTATGCTCTACATAACTGCTGCATATCAACCTTCTTCAACCAGGAACTTTGCCAAAGTTTACAAAAGAGACTGCAAGGTTTCTAATAAACACATTCTAAATATACAACTGAAGCCATGCTGTAACCAATATTATTTAACCTCTATCTGAAGTCACGGAACGTATTGTCCAAAGATCTGAAGAGTAGTATCAATAATCTGCCAATGCTGTCTAATCCTATTTTTATATACAATTTAAGAAAAGCAGAATAAATCATGAAACAGTGATTCAGTACAATAAATTGTAATGAGTAAAAAGACGAAATCCAGACAAGCAAAGATATTGTAGTCTAGTAGTGAAGATCAGTTTCCCCAAGATAGATGAGATCTCCCTACTCATAAGAGATCAGATTTACAGTGTTCATGGATCATCTCATTCTCTGAACAACCCGACAGCTGAAATGTCAAAAGAGTGTGGTAACAATTTCCTCTTTTATCCTGATATTGCCATTCCCAAGAAAGAAGCCTGGGAACCTGTGCTAAAAAACATGGAGAATTTATGATATAATACATATAAATTGTGAATGTAATTCTATTTACAAAAGCAGTCTTACTGTCTGAACAGCATCGCCATTAAGCCCATAAAAGGAAATATACACTAGAGTCCCATCTTAGGGGAGGTTAATTAGTGACAGATTCTTTCAGAGACATGCTGGCCACTTATGAACTAAGGTGGGAAGAGAATATGAACCCTATGCTCAATACTCCTACAAGCTTGCTTGGAGTTAGAGACTTTTTAAAAACATAGTTAACAAAAAGCTGCACCTTACTAAGTCCCCTGATTGTGGGGAACTTGTAAGGGAATGTTCCTGAATTCTGCCTTTTCAATGGAAACTTGAATGGTTAATGTAGGCATGAAGACCTACAATAGCTTTTACTTCTTCTTTATTGTTGGCTGTTCCTTAACAAAGATAGCCTCTCCACAACTATCCATGTTCTAGTAACCCTCTGGATTATACAATATTATAACCATCCCTATGAGGAGTTGCCCTTGAAGATGGTTGACAATTTCATTTGGTGCAAAATGCAGCCAAGTGGAGACTGACTTGCCTCAAGAGAAAATGCTTAACATATGGATAGATGCACTTAGAAACATATGGTATTTCAGTACTTGGGTCCTAAATCATATTCAGAAATGGATTAAAAGTCTGTTCAGCTGCAGTAGTACTTTCATGATATGATCTCAGTAGCTCATCTCAATTTGTTGCCTACGTGTCATCTCTTCCATTAAATACAGTAGCCTCATATGCCTCCTGATTCTAAGAGGCTTCAATGCTCTAATAATTACACTTGCATATTCTGTTTATATTTGTTGCCCCATGATTTTGTTTAGATTCGTTCCACACTAGTTTCGTAGACTAGCTAATTTGAATTTTATTTTGAAATAAATACCTTATCACTAAACTAAATCAAATGGCTAATTGGGCTAAACTGTAGTTTTTTTAGGTCTTTTTTTATTAATCTCTATGCTCAGGAGAACATTAGTCATGATGGATGATTCTATTTAGAAAACATTGATTAGTTTTGCTTTTGCTGTTATTGCTGAGAGTTTGCTAGGATAATCACCATACACTTAACTGATCCATCTCTTGGTGCAGAGCATAAAACTGCATTCTAAAGTGAGTTTTCAGCTGTACTTGGTGTATATTCTTACCAAATATGTAGATTCCCAACTACAAACTTAAAACATTTCTCTCTTTTAAAAAAGGCTCTTTCAAAAAACAATGAAAGTTTTCTTGGAGAATCAAGACTTTAATCCATACTGGAGCTTTTCACTGCTGTCCCATATAATGTAACTAATATCAGCAAAACCTTATTGCCATAACTTGGATGTTTCATGTGCTTCTTCTGGGACCTACAATAAGCTGATTGCCAAATAACAATGAACTCATCTCAAATGCAAATGCAGTCTCAGCCAGGTGAATACATTGTCTATTATTAGAGTTTTTCATGCATTAAATGCTTTTGTTTTTTGTTCCTCTGTCTTCACACCTGCTTTGCAATGGATACCAAGTTTCAGAGCAACACTCCCCATTAACAACAGAATATAAACTAGTCTGGAACTGCTTATACAGAAAGTGATTAACTTTTATAAAGGGGCTTTGTTGAAGCAATAAGGGTGGGGGGGAGGCACATTGAAGTAGAACTGGGACAATAATGAATATAAATCATCAATCTCCACTGAGTCAGTGCAGCAAAGGAAAGACATTCAAATGCATAGGATGAAATGAGGGCTATAAAAAAAACATTAGTTTTTTTTTCTGGATGGATTTTTTATGAGTAGTAGTGCTTGGATTTTTTAAAATCTTCCCTCCAATGACTTTCACCATTACAGAGTGTATGACTAGTAGGGAAAGGTGCTGATGGCACACTATGGACTCTGGATGTGGAAAGGTCTAACAAAAGTGAAGGACTAACAAAAAACTTTTAGATGTGTTTAAAAATTCATTTCATTTAAATTTATCCCATTGGAGGGGGGAAAAAAAGAAAATATTGAAAAGGACAGAAAAGGACATTCTAGTCCTGCTTTTACCTGAGATGTTGCAGTTATGGGATTGTAACTCCCAGCATTCCCAGCCACAAAATGATAATTGACCATTTTGGGGAATTGTCATCCCAAATGTATCTGGAAAGAATCAGATTGAGGAAGGCTATTATAATCTATAGGCCTGTCCCATTTGGCATTTACAGTAAAAAGGAATGCATACCTGGTATTAGGAAAGGGGTGGGATTCAAATTTTTTAACAACTGGTTCTGTGGGTGTGGCTAAGTTGGCAGGTGTGGCTTGGTGGTCATGTTATTGGCTGGGCGTAGCCAACTCAATATCACTCACATTGAGGCACGCATCTCCTCGCCTGGCCTCTCATGACTGTGGGGATGCTGCAACAGTCGTAAGTGTGAAAAATGGTCATAAGTCACTTTTTTCAGTGCCATTGTAACTTTGAATGGTCACTCCACACAAGCAAAGTACCAGCAAAGGAGGGGAAAAAAACTCCAGAGAAGTTTCTGAGACAGGAAGTCTAGTCCTGCCAAGAACGTAATAAGGGTTAACAGAGGGGCAGTTTCTTTAAGCAACACCAGAATGTTTCCTTCCTGCCTTCCTTACAGGATTAGGCCAGTAATTTTTTCTAACAACCAGTTCTCCAAACTGCTTAGAATGTTAACAACCAGTTCTAGCGAATAGGTGCAAACTGGTAGAATCCCACCCCTGTATTAGGACTATTGTATGCCAAACAGGAACAATCCAATTGGCACTTAAACATTAATATAAATGTGGTGTTTAAACTGAAGTGTAATGAGATTAAGGCTTCCTCAGAAGATTACCAGTTAATCAACAAACATCCATGACAACTAAAGGTAGATTTGAAGAATTAAGTCATGAAAGAGCTGGACATGTGGCCATAAATATCCATTCTATCATCCTGGATAAGCAGCATCTGGGTTATCCTAGATGTGCCAACACATTACAGTGGGTCAATCAAACCTACATGGTATGATTTTTTTACAGAAGAAAGACAGTGATTAGGTAGAAAACATGGGTGGCAATAAACAGAGAAAGGGAAAGAGTCAAACAATCACATAAGTGGATTAATCAATATTGGAAAGAAGAAGCATTTCTGAGGGCTCCAGTTAATACCTTGAAGAAGAGAAAAATACATCTTTAATTCAGAGAGATTATAATGTTGGTACAATGAATTATTAATGGGGAAAATAGCAGCAATAATTTTTTTGTCTGAGTCTTCTTAAAAATGATGGAAAAATTGTTGCCAATTTTTCTTTCCAAGGAAAACATGTTTCAGGGATTCTCCTAGATTATGATATTTTAGTTATTTTTAGCTATCTGGAGGCCAAAGAATAGACATTGCCCAAACTTTTTTTCATCCTTGTTTATTTACTGAATAAATAAAAGATCAGAATAAAAATACTGGAAAAGAAAAGAAGGAAGGAAGGAAGGAAGGAAGGAAGGAAGGAAGGAAGGAAGGAAGGAAGGAAGGAAACTAAGAAAAAGTGAACTTTGATTTTATATTTCTTTCTCAATTACATTTTTTTTTAAATTCACATTTATATGCCACCCTTCTCCGGAGACTCAGGGCAGCTTACAATCTTTGGAGCACAACCCAATGTGCTCAGCAATAGCCTTCATTCTATTGTATATGCCTGCTTATTACTAGGGCTTTTCGGGGGGCCCCAAGCGGCATTTTTACAAAATCAGCTTATTGCCCCCAACAATCTTGGGTCCTCAATTTACCTACCCTGGGAGGATAGAAGGCTGAGTCAATATTGAGCCTGGTGGGATTTGAACCTGCACTAATTGCAGGCAGCTGGAGCTAAGTGCTAGGTGTTTAACCGCCTGCACCACCAAGGCTCTTTTCAACAATAACTGTGTTTTTTCCACCAAATAGTATGAAGTACATTTCATTTTTTTTAAATGGTGGAAGTTACTTTTATTTTGAAAACCAGAAATAAAAAAAAGTGGCTAGCAAGAGCACACAGTTTTGGTTTTTTTGTGGCGCGGTGATTAGAATGTAGTACTACAAGCTGACTCTGCTCACATTGCCAGCAGTTTGATTCCTTTGATGCTGGTGGGGCTCAAGGTTGACTCAGCCTTCCATCCTTCAGAGGTCAATAAAATGAGGACCCAGATTGTTGGGGGCAATATGCTGACTCTTTAAACCACTTAGAGCAGGCTGTAAAGCACTGTGAAGTGGTATATAAGTCTAAGTGCTATTGCTATTGCATAAGAGGTTTGTCAACCAGCAGTCCCCTTTAAACAGGGGTAGGTTTCTCCTGGTTTGGATGAACCTCTAGCTCTGATGATCAGCTGTTGAGCAAACCGGTTCTCTCTGACAATCAGGTCGGCCCACCTGCCCACCCATGTGCTGTACTTACCTATATCCTCTCAGCTGATTCACATGGCAGAGCAGATTGTCACGTCTCAGCTGTGTTACTCCCCAGAAGTAACATAGAAGGTACATTTTTTTTTAAAGCTGCGCACGCGCACGATCACCGAACTGGTTGTTAAACCGGCAGCATCCCACCACTGCCTTTAAGATGATGTAAAAGATGAGGAAAGTTATCTGCAACCTGGCCACTGTGATATATTTGCACATCATATTCTGGGCAAAGTTGCTTAAATTTGCTGAAATCTTGATTTCTCATGAACAAGTTTGAAATGGTGATAATGTCTTGTATCACACTGAGATTCATTGCAACTTGTGGACTCTAACAGAATGGCCAGGACGCTCTCTGCCATAGGTGTCATGACCTGTGGATTAGATTCATACTATTCCTGATTCTTTCTTGGGTTTTGGGTGTGATAATGAGAGAGTGGTTGGATTAAGGAAGTAGGAAATGCTTGAGAAGAAGAGATGGTGTCAAATATCACTAAGGAGGCACTGGTATGCCCTCTTCTGCAAAGGCCTTCCTTGGTTCTGGCTATTTTGCCCAATTACTGTTTTGGCTCCAATATTCCTTTTCCTTGTCAAGAAAGTGCTGTGGCTTCAGCTGCAAAATTCTCTTGTTGTGGTTCACCGGCAGCCTGTGCAGTCAGCAGCAGAATTGGACAGTGGGGAAGAACAGGGACCAATCTGGGAGTCTGGGGAGGACTCGGATGAAGGTCCTGTGTCCAATACAGAGATGGGGCCAGGAGCATCTGGGAGTTATGTGTTGACTCTGAGCCTCCAGAATCCGGCAACAGCAAGGCAGAGGAACAAGGGGAGCCTGTTCCCAGTACACATGTGCACAGAGTTGCCAGAAGGCAAGAACAGCTAAGACAAAAGTGGCAACTCGGGAGTAAGGCTTGGAGGTGATTGCCCCTCCCATAAGGTATAAAGGAAGTGCAAAGGTAGGAAAACATTTGCAGGAAGCAACGTCATTCACTCTGATCGGTTTGGACTTTGAAAGCTCCGTGTTCTTTTCAGTCATCTCTTGAAAAACTTTGGCAGATGTCCCTGGGACTAATTATAACTGGTTAACACTCATTCAGGGCTGTGAATGATGATAATTCACAGCCATTGAACTAAAATAAAAGACTTTTGAATTTTATGTGTGTTTGTTGGTGTCTCAGGAAGCCATGGTCAGAACAGCTCTAGAGATGTCAGATTATCTTGATCCTTCTTGATATACTGTATATGTAGGCTCTGGCATAGAACCAATACCATTTATCTCTCTAGTAGATGAACTTCATTAAGAGAGAGGGCTATGAAACCTTCACCCAATCCTTATTGACCCTTCAGCAGCATTCAATACCCTTGAACATGCTGTCCTTCAGGATCACACGAGAATGTAGAGAATTGGAGTCACAATATTTCAGTGATTCCACTTCTTTGTAATCAAGTGATTAGCAAGGGGCAAGGATGGTATCCCTTGTGCAGTTCTGCTGCTGTTGATCCTCTACTCTCTAGTTTTTAATAACTACACCAGGCCATCATGGGAAATTATCAGTTTGGGGTGAGGCATCATAATTTTGTAAAACAACGTTCCCTTTAATATTAACATTCTTTCAAAGGGAAAAATGTTGAGTGTATGGTGA
This sequence comes from Naja naja, assembly GCA_009733165.1. Lineage (NCBI taxonomy): Eukaryota > Metazoa > Chordata > Lepidosauria > Squamata > Elapidae > Naja > Naja naja. The sequence continues at coordinate 72,914,042 of CM019150.1, forward strand.
AATGTCCTTTCCAAGAGATAGGTGAAAGTCTATCCTTTCCTTGTCATCATGCCTCTGGCAGCCTCCATTTTCTTAATTAAAACCTTTAGCAAAGTAGGTGGAAATGAATTGCACAGAGCCCTATAGTACAAAAGCAATGAGGCTGGGCAAAATGGCTGTTCTTAATTTCCTAATGCAGGATAGTTTTAAGACAGCATTTGGTAGGGTCTTTGTCTCCCATCTTGTAACCTTTACCAGTGGAAAAAACTGGTTCTACATCATTCTTTAAGATCTATAGACTTCAACTCCCAGAATTCTGGCTGAAGAATTCTGGGAGTTCCAATCCACAAATATTAAAGTTGCCAAGATTGGACACTCCTATTCTACACAAATGCATGTCTTTGAGTCCTTTGCACCACAGTGGCCAGTCCCATATGTGTATGCTTCTTTTTTGCCAAAGCACTATCAGTCTCCTTTGAGATCAAAAGACTATGAAAAAAACAAAAAACAAAAACCCAATGATCACCTCAGTAGCACAGTCCTACTCATGTGAAATCTGTACATACTGCAGGTGAAGAAGAAAAATATTTTTCAGAAAACTATAGAGATCAACATTCTTAGGTTTAAAAACAAAACAAAATAGGCCTTCCTGAATTTTTTAAAGGCAAGCTTGGCCGCACTTCAGCAGCTTTTACTGCTGGGCGAAGCTGGGAAGAAATAAGTCCTCCTATCTCAAATATGCCCTCCTTACAAGCTGGAAACCCTGGCAAAGCTGTAACAGCTGGCTGGGGAATTCCGGGAGTTGAAGTCCACAAGTCTTAAAGTTGCCAAGATTCAACAGCCCTTCACTAGTGCATTCCCAATACTTAGGGTTGGTTTCATTTTCTAGGACTATCTGATCTCTTACAACTTCAAGAGCAAAACTTGGCAGGTGGCATGTAAAAAATGGGATGGACATTTGAAAGCCTAGCTCTGTGGTTTATTCTAATGCTGGCTTCTTTCCCCACAACTGACATGCATGCATGGATACATGTGCATTCCATCCAAACTTTGTTTTTATCTTGCCCAAGATGACGCTTCCCAAATAACTTGGCCAAAACCTTCCAACATCCTCAATTACAGGAAACAGAACCAAATACATCTACTGGGGGAAGCTGCTTTAAATTAAAATCCTCCCAAATACTAATCAGCCATGTGGTAAAGCTAATGGTGCAGGGAGGAGTGGGAGGGGGGAGAGAGAAGAGGCAACCTGTTCTCCAAGCTAATCCTGGCATTTCTGCATGAATTCTCTCCCTTAACTTGGCCTACAGGAATTCCTCTAGATTGGAGTTCTGGGTGGCCATTTTAAAATTTCTGATTTCAGCCTCCAGGAATCCAGATGAGACTTCCACAAGGCAGTATCTATTATTTATTCTCATAGGACTGTTGATCTCCTTTGGCTGTTCAACCTACACAAACCACCTCCCCCAAAACTCTTCATGAATGATCAGAATCACTAGTTGAAATAAAAAGCATAGAAGTCTAAACTAGAAAGCTCTCAATGATACTGAACCTCTGGATCTTGTTCATTTTCCCCTTCCTAAAGCTGATTTCCCCCATGGATCATTTTTGGCCAGACCAAGTCTCATATCCTTCCCATCCTCTATTCCATTTTGTTTCTGTTTGTATGTGTGTATTAGAAATAATTGCATAATGTATACAGCCACAAAAGAGGAGCAGTACAATTGTGGTGATTCCACTCAGAAAAAGAATCCAGACAATTCTGTCACGTTATCAACACGCCAATGAGAACCAGGTAACAAAAATCCTGGCTGACAGATCTATTGATCATCCAAGAAACCACTATTCCAGGTTGGGAGGGAGGGAGAGATAGAGAGAGACAGACAGACAGATGAAGTTCCACTTAGGGAAAAAAACTCTTTTGGGATCCCCCTTTTTCCCTTAAGCCTCTATGCTATAGCTCACTTTTTTTAAATTACATTTATATACCGCCCTTCTCCGAAGACTCAGGGACTTACAATTTTGGGATACAACCCAATGTGCTCAGCAATAGCCTTCATTCCATTGTATATGCCTGCTTATTACTAAGCGCATTTTACAAAGTCAGCTTATTGCCCCCAACAATCTTGGGTCCTCAATTTACCTACCTCAAGAGGGTGGAAGGCTGAGTCAACCTTGAGCCTGGTGGGATTCGAGCCTGCACTAATTGCAGGCAGCTGGAACTTAAGTGCTAGGCATTTAACAGCCTGCACCACCAAGGCTCAATTTCTAACTCTCTGGGAAGAATCTTATTCTATGTGTTGCAATAATCATATATAAGAGGGGGAGGAGGAAGGGAGAGAGTAAGACGGGGGCAGAGAGAGAGAGAAAGAGAAAGAGAGAGAGAGAGAGAATTGGACAGAGAAGAAATAATCCACAACAACTTTGAATGGCCAACTGAGTCACAGTGTTTGATCATGCTGTCTCTAGCATCGTCACCAAATATGGCCTAGGACAGGGGTCTCCAAACTTGGCAACCTTAAGGCTCATGGATGTCAGCTTCCAGAATTCCTCAGCCAATCAAGTCCTAGACAGTCCAGGGAGCACTTTTTGGTAAGGGAAAAACCACTTTTACACTGAGTTGTGTACCCACATTAAGCCCAATTCTGGCCTTGGGATGAAGTCCTTATTATAAAGTCAGGGGTTGGGGCTAGAAGACCTCCAAGAGCCCTTTCAACTCTATTATTCTGTTACCTTTTAAAAATGATTACTGAGGTAACTTTGTGCATAATAAGTGAGACATGAAGATGATCCACAAGGGGGAGTTATGGTCCTGAGACATTGCTGGAGAATTTCTCTATCCTCTGAAGAAATGTAGAAAAATTGACCATTTAATTTCTAGGGTTACATATTGGATGAAGAATTTCAAGGAGCCATATGCTCTAGAAGCCACATTTTAAAGTGAACCATAACAGTAGAACACCATAATGTACAAGGTGATGGAAAGCTTTTGGAATTGTAAATTAAGAAATAGAGAAGTTCTCCAAATACCTATGCAAGGGTCCTCTTTGTAGACTTTAGTTCAGCATTTAATACCATCATTCCAAACATTCTTCTAAGTAAATTAAACCAACTAGGTAAATTAAACCAACTATATTCATACTGGGATAAAAATAAGCATATGCCAAGACCTAATTTCAGGGACATCATTTCCTGAACACACTTTTACCTGAACACACTTTTAAGTGGATCATAAGCTTCCTAACAGATAGGAAGCAGCAGGTGAAGCTAGGCAGAATCACATCTGATACCTGTACAATCAGTACAGGGGCCCCTCAAGGCTGTGTGCTTTCTCCACTTATCTTCTCCCTATATACCAATGGCTGCATCTCAAACGATCCATCTGTTAAAATACTGAAGTTTGCTGATGATACAACAGTAATTGGTCTCATTTGAGACAATGACGAATCCGCATACGGACAGGAGATTATACAACTTGCCTCGTGGTGTAATCAGAACAATCTGGAACTGAACACACTCAAAACCGTAGAAATGGTGGTAGACTTTAGAAGAAACCCTCTTACAGTACTAGACCACATAGTATCAACAGTAGAGACCTTCAAATTTCTAGGTTCTACTATATCACATGACCTAAAATAGACACCTAACATCAAAAACGTCATCAAAAAAGCACAACAAAGAATGTTCTTTCTGCGCCAACTCAGAAAGCTCAAACTGCCCAAGGAGCTGCTGATCCAGTTCTACAGAGGAATTATTGAGTCTATCATCTGCACCTCTATAACTGTCTGGTTTGGTTCTGCAACCCAACAGGATAGACACAGACTTCAGAGGATAATTAGGACTGCAGAAAAAACAATTACTACCAATCTGCCTTCAATCGAGGACCTTCATACTGCACAAGTCAAAAAGAGGGCTGTGAAAATATTTACAGATCCCTCATATCCCGGACATAATGTTACCCCTGAGTCCTTAGGGAATTTACAATCGAATAAATAAATAAATAAACCGTTTCAACTCCTTCCCTCAAAATGACACTATAGAACACTGCACACCAGAACAACTAGACACAAGAACAGTTTTTTTCCCAAAAGCCATTACTCTGCTAAACAAATAATTTCCTCAACACTGTTCAACTATTACAAAGTCTGCACTACTATTACTGTTAATCTTCTCATCACTCCTTATCACCCATCCCCTCCCATTTGTGACTGTATGACTGTAACTTTGTCACTTGTATCCTTTCAATTTATATTGACTGTTTCCTAGTATGATTTGATTGCTTATTGTACCCTATGACTATCATTAAGTGTTGTACCTTATGATTCTTGATGAATGTATCTTTTCTTTTATGTATACTGACAGTATTTTCACCAAGACAAATTCATTGTTTGTCCAATCACACTTGGCCAATAAAGAATTCTGTTCTATTCTGTTCTATTCTGTTCTGTTCTGTTCTGTCCTGTCCTATCCTATCCTATCCTATCCTATCCCATCCTATCCTATCCTATCCTATCCTATCCTATTCTGATACCTTTGTTAATTTCCACAATTTTCCTCAAATGTCCCCAATTTTCCAGTTATATATGCTTCATTTGTACATCTTCAAAAAATGTAGAGGTTGGCTAAGCTGCATTTTTTACAACAAGCAAATTATATTCATACTGGGATAAAAATAAACATATGCCAAGACCCAGTTGCAAGGACATCATTTCCAATGCCAGTTACTACGCATATATCTCCCCCAGAACCATCATTTTCTTATACCATAAGGTAACAATCAAGCTGTCAAACAAGAAGGAACAGTGTAATTAAGGAAATCACTGAACCTACCAATGGTCTCAATAATAATGAAAACAGAAATTTTGCATCTGTGTGGATCATAAAAATGCAACAGAAGCTGTTATGGGGGAAATGATTGCTGCCAGCACTAATGGAATCCTGAAATACACAGCAGCCAAGACCTCTTCTCAACTGGAGGCAGTGGGAAATTTCTTATAATGCTTTGCCAAAATCGGCTTTGTAGCCTCTTGGAAGCTTCCCTCTTCATTTTTCTATTTTGTCTTCAGCATGCTTTAGGATTTCTGCTGAATTTCTATAGGCAATCCTTCTGAGGTCGGTTTATTGACAGAGATGATGGAAGATGATGGAGATGATGTTGATTTTCAGATATTTAAGTATCATTTTGAAGTCTCCTTTTCTGGCCACTTCCCAATATGAAAAAAGCCCAGGATGAATGTTTTCTACTAATGTTTTCCCTCAGCCATCTTTTTTTTCTCAACTGACATTTAATTGAAATGCACAATACTAAGGTAGTCTTCTAAGAGATTATTATCCAACCAAAGCAGGCTGTTTGCATATAACCTTTAGCCACATAGTAGATAAGTAAGTATACTTTTGTGAAAGCAAATTCTCTTTCATTATATTGAGTGACGATTGTTGGAAAAAAGAAAGTAGAAAAAATATCTATACACCTTCAGTTTCCAGCAAATGTATTTAACAAAACTGAGTTAACTGGAAAAATGTTGATTTTGATTTGGAGGTCCAAATATTTCTAAGATTTTTCAAGATAACAAATATTTTTTTGGAATTATAAAGGCAAAGCAAGTCCACAAATCCGATTGCAATGTGCTTTGTTTCTGTTTAATGTGTTGTATCAACCAACTCAATTTGTTAAGTTGATAATTTGTTAAGCTGCCTTAATATACAACAATCTCATTCAGGACACAATTACACAATAATTGTAGAATTTTTATTTAAAGTTGGCCCATTTATTGCGGTATTCAAAAGATCCTTGAATCCAGACTCGAGCTGCACAACAAGATTGCTTCTCCCAGAAGATAAAATAGAATTCCTAAGAAACAAAACTGTATGATCTGATAAAAAGGACTACTTAGAGAAGGTAAATAATATCAAAATGAAGAAAGCACAGACTATTCAAACTATTTCCACAAAATTAACAACAATTATTTGCTTATCAAATGCTCAGTTTTATGGCTATTTTTCTTGATGCCAACAAATCCACAATATTAGGGCTTTTACAAATATCCATCACTTGCACAATAACATTGTAATTCACCATTATTCAAAAATAGAAGAATAGTTTGCTAGTATTCAGGCATGTATTTTTAAAATTAATATCTGTGTATTCTTTTTTTTTTGCCAAGCTCCTGACAGGCATCCACAAGAAACCTCTGGGTGAGGTTATCTGTCAGTTTGGAGTCCAATATCACCCATATGCTAATGATACCCAATTATACATTTTGGATCCAGGTTGATCAAGTGACACTGTCGAAGTTCTGGCTGAATGCCTAGAGGCTGTGTGGGCATAAAATGGGGAGCAACCGGCTCAGACTCAATCCTGACAACACCAAGGATTGTTTTGCCCCCCCCCTCATTTCTGGGAATATTCCATCTTTAATCTTCAAGGTGTGAAATACTTTGTGAGAATGCCTTGGGAGACAGGGATTGATTGCAATGAGATGCAATCAAGAGAGCACTCAGATAAAAGGCAGCTTAGCCCACAACAGGAATATGAGCAGGACAAGAGGTACAGAAGGGCCCTCCCTACTTTCTTGGGCTATAAAGGGAGGACAGTAGTGGTGTGTTTCACCACCAGTTCTGTGGGCATGGCTTGGTGGATGCGCTTTGTGTGTGTGCGCATGCCAAACACACACTTTGTGCAGGCATAAAGGCTTTCCGACTTGCCTCCTGCAATCCTGCACTCTTCCTGTTGCTTCAGCAGCTTCTGCGCAGCAATCTGCTCTGCCTTGCAAAGCAGCTGTGCTCCAAAAGCAGGGAATAAAGGTTAGTATAGGGGCCCAGGCGAGAAGGCAGGCCCAACTGCAGAGCATCGGAGAGAACTGGTTTGGTCTCTGCTGCTCATTGGCGCTACTGGCTCGACAGAACCAGGCTGAACCGGTAGAATACCACAACTGGAGGACAGAAGTACGTACAGGCTTGCAAGATTGTTGTCAGCCTTGCAAGGTAGACAGGAAACATGAACAGATTAGCTATTTCTACTTTATTGTAAGGTTACATTAACAGAATCTTGGCTGCATCTCCTTGCCCTGTCTCCCAAAGTAAATTCCTGTGTCTGACTAGTAGGCACTCTGAGTATCCTCTTGGACTTATACAGTATCTCCTGATTAAAAAAAAGCAGGTGACAACTGTGGGCAGTGGGCCTTCACCTAGTGACCCAGCTGCACCTGTCCCTGAACCAGAATCCTTTCACTCATGCCTTGGACACCTCACAATTGCATAACTGTGGTGTGCATTCAGTGGGGCTTGCCTTGAAGAACCAGGATGATACACAGTCAGTCCAGAATGCAATGGCATGGGCAGTGATGGTTTGTTTTGCTATCTGCATGTGTCATTATCATTTTGTAAACTGCACTGGTTGCCAATTGGCTTGAGGATGCAATTCAAGATGCTGATTGAATCATCTATGTAATCTTTCATGGAACAGAACTTGGCTACTTGGCAGCCTGCATGTCTAAGTATCTTTCAACCCATTCAGCGAGGTCACCTACTTAGAGTGTTTTCTCAGAGATAAAACTTCTACTCTCTATGGAGGTAGTTCTCAACTTATGACCTCAATTGAACCCGAAATTTATGTTGCTTAAAGTGAGGCATTTGTTAAGTGAATGTTGCCCCATTTTACAACCTTTCTTGTCATGGTTCTTAAGTGAACCACTGCTGCTGTTAAATTAATATCATTGAATCTGGCTTCCCCATTGACTTTGCAGGTCAGAAATTTGCAGAAGCTGATCACATGATCCCAAGTCACTGCAACTGTCAGAAATATGAGTCAGTTGCTAAGCAGCTGAATTTTCATCATGAGACCATGGGGATGCTGCAATGGTCATGCAAAAGAACAGTCATAAGTCACTTTTTTAAAAATGACATTGTAACTTTGAATGGTCATTAAATGAACTGTTGTAAGTCAAGGACTACCTGTAATGCTGTTTTGCCAGAGACTCATACTCCTCTCATCTTACTGACTTTTTGCAAACTGATAAAAACATGATTATTCTCCCAGACCTTGGGATGTGATGGTGGTTGAATCCCTTTGGTTCTGGGTATTATTTTATTCTCCTTCCCCCCTTCCAGTTGGTTGTATTCCCTTTTTTGATTTATATTTATATATTTTAATTCTCTTTTACTTGTAAGCTATTAGAGTCATTGTAGAGTTGGGCAGCCTGAAAATTGAATTAAATAAAAAATAACACTAATAAAAAGAAAGCATTTCAATCATATACCATTGTGTCCATGTCTTCTAATAGCAATAGCAACAGCACTTAGACTTATATACCCCATCACAGTGCTTTATAGCCCTCTCTAGGTGATTTACAGACTCAGCATATTGCCCCCAACAATATGAGTTCTTATTTTACCAACCTCAGAAGGATGGAAGGTTGAATCATCCTTGAGCCTGGTGAGATTTGAACTGCCAAATTGCAGGTAGCCGGCAGTCAGCAGAAATAGCCTGCAGTACTGCATTCTAAGCACTGTGCCACCGTGGCTCATAAGAACATAAGATTCAAATCAGTATAATGTATGTCCAGATATCCACTAAAGTAAGTGCATACAGTTAAACATTACATTCATTACATTCAGTCTGTGTTTCCAGAAGATAAATCAGGCTTTATCAGATCCAATTAACATACTTTCACCCCGAATGTTTTTAAATGGCCTTAAAATATGTTATGCCTTTGGGCTCATTGATCCTAGAACCTTGAATTATCAAAGCTTAAAGACCTGATAGAGCTTATGCACAGAAAATCTACATACCTTATGTTGTATAATATAAAGTAGACTGTATATAGGCTTCTCCGCCTGTGGAAATGATTTCACTGAGCCCAGGCAGAGACACATTATCAGGATGAGCTTCCTCCTCTTATACAAATAAGTTGAAAGGAAATTGTTAGATTTGCATGAAGAGTCAGACGCGGGGTGCTTCAGTGAAGAGTTTATTAGTGACTACAGCTCATTACAGACCCGATTTGGCTGGGCTGCGGCTGCTACTTATAGCCAGCAGCCGCAGTTGCCAGCCAATCAGAGTGCAGGGTTTTCCCGCACTTTTTAAACCAATCATTTCTGACATTTTACAAGAACAGTTCAAACTTAACCAATGACATTCAAACCTACATACATAACAGAAATGACAAGGTTTCAGGAAAGACATTCCATTACATAACAGAAAAGAACAGAACAAACAGAACAATTTATTCAACAATGTAAAGAAAATGTTGCATTTGGCAAATATTTCAAAATGAGTTTCCACTGACAACAAGGTTTTCAGCTTTTGTCTCAATTATCTAGTAAGCGATTTGTACAAGCTTGGAGAACACAAGGACATTTAACAGTGGAACCCATTTAGGTTGCCCATGAATTAACACTTTATTTTTTCATATTTATTTATTTCCTGCTTTTATTATTTTTATAAATAATTCAAGACATAGAATATACCTAATACTGTGTAGTGGCTCAGTGGTTAGAATGCAGTATTGCAGGCTACATTTGCTGACTGCCGGTTGCCAGTAGTTTGGCAGTTCAAATTTCACTAGGCTCAAGGTTGACTCAGCTATCCTTCTGAGGTCAGTAAAATGAGAACCCAAGATTGTTGGGGGCAATATGCTGACTATGTAAACTGCTTAGAAAGGGCTGTAAAGCACTGTGAAGCGGTATAGAAGTATAAGTGCTATTGCTATTGCTACTACTTCCTTCTCCTTGTGCCCACAACAACAAACCTGTGAGGTAGGTTGGGCTGAGAGAGATTGTGAGTGAGAGTGACCCAAAGTCACCCAGCTGACTTTCAGGCCTCATGTGGGATTAGAACTCATGGTCTCTTGGTTTCTAGTTTGATGTCTTAACCACTAGATCAAACTGGTTGTCATTTCCTCCAAATCTGTTTATTTTACAGATGTAAATGTAATGTGTAGATGTAAATGAAGAGATGTAGAAATCAGGAAAGCCAATTTGGTCCAGTGGTTAAGGCACCAGACTAGAAACCAGGAGACCATGAATTCTAATCCTGCCTTAGATATGAAAGCTAGTTGGGTGCCCTTGAGACTCTCTCTCAGTCCAATCTACCTTGCAGGGTTGTTGTAGTGAAAATAGGAGGAGGAAGGTGTGTTGGGTATGTTCACTGCCTTGAGATATTTGAAGAAATAATAAAGGTAGGATACAAGTAAGTAAATAAATAGATAAAATACATTTTGTAACATGGGCGGTATTATCTCTCATCGAAATAGTTTTATTCATAGATTGATGATGCTCTGTATCATACGATGTCATTTACATTTAGATTCCATAATTATGATGGTCCTTCTGTCTATTTTTCCAACATATTTCTTCCTCTAGACTTCTTGTTTATTTTTAATCTGTATATTTGATATGTTTTAATCTCGGCTACCCAAGTAGGCATGATCTCACAAATGTATTTAACTGAATACTTGAACGTAGAGGGGTTTAGTCTCTGAATGACTTACAAGTATATATGCAACACAGAAGTGCTTTTGTTTTAAGATGAGTAGGTTTTTCCTGTACCCATAAAATGCCACTTTAGCAAGTTGTCAATCTCAATTAAGACATCAGCATGTCAAACTAACAGGTATGGCAGGCAGTATAGTCTATTTCTGAACTGTGTGTCAGGTGAAACAAGTACTAATTATACACTTAGCCAAATACGTCTGTTCAGAATTGCTTTAAAACTAAGGTTGGCACCGAGTTATTATGAAATGATAGTTTACCCTATTTTGGCTTCTGCCAAGTGGCAGGTGGCCCTGCAAATATGCAACTCAGCATGTTTTGTTTGTTCCCCACAGCTGTTCCGCCAATCAGTTTGGGATGGCTGTGACTAAATGCTAATTAGCTTCTGTTGATCTGCATAGGGATCAGCTTCTCAGGATTCCTATTCTAATACGTAAAATTGCCAGTTGGAGGTGTGATCCTATGAGGACCTGAGGCAGAGAGGATGGTGGGGCTACCAGTGCTGCTGGGAGCAGCAAAGTTGTGGATTGAATCCTCTCTGCTATAGGGAGAGAGAATCCAAAACAAAACCTCCGAGGAAGAATGAAGAGCTTCCTGCTCTTAATTTGTGGTTGACAGTTGCTGTCACTAGAGTGGTAGCAAAGTCTCAGTGCTAGAGGGTGCTACCTCCTTTCTTTTCAGGGCTCACGAGAAGCTCCTCCTAGCCCTAATGAAACCAGGCATTTCACCATCTGGTCTGTGAACTGACACTGGCAGATACATTGACAATCATTCGGCAAGTTTGGTGCTTTGTGCAAGACCCAAATGCTGCTTGTTGGATTGTTGAAACCGAGCTTCAAAAATAAAGCGTTTTTGTTTTGTTTTCTCTTATTTTTAAGCTACGTGGGATGGGAAGATTACTATATTATTCCTTATTTCTGTCGGGGTGTTTTCTTTTCTTTCTGTTTTCATGCAAAAGTTGGCTGGCGGAGTTTTGCTCTAGCTGCTACGTCTGCTGTAGAGGGAAATGGTTGGAAGATAACCCCGTTGGGATCCCTGTGTTTAGTCTTTGCACCTGTATTTCATCAAGGAAAGGGGAGGAATGATCTCACTGAGTAAACATTACAAAATAATTTTCAGAAATTTTTTACTTGGCTTCGGCTTTAGCAGGATCAAGGTGGTGATGAGATGATATTTATTGGAAAGCACTTGGAGCATCTGAGAGGACCAGTTCTATTTTTCATTTGGTGTGATTGTTTGGGTTAAATCCTTCTTTTTATATGACCTGATCAGTAGGACCAGTTATTATCTACAAAAAATACTCAGGTCTCTGTAAGCATTTACACATTGTTTCTAATATTTTACTTAAAAGAAAATCAGAGTTGGATTCAAAGGATGGAACAATGTGTATTGATTTGGCAAAATCGAGAAGTGTTCTTTTTCAGGAGTTGGGAAGTTTTTTTTTAAATGATGCCAAACTTCAATTCATAAACCTCTCTGTTCCTAATCACAGCTACCTTTGTTTATAAAGTTCACTGACAAAATTAATATGGGACCTCATTTGACTTTTTGGGGGGGTAATATAATAAAAGGACAATAAATGCTATTTTAAAGGGCACCTAGAGGAGGATTTTCCCTCTCCCTGCTGTCCTTTCCTTTTCTTGTCATTGGAGGCCCCGAAAACTTCACCAAGTTTTGAAAGGAAATTAAATAGCCTTCATGACACAGTACCCTATTATGTAATAAAATATTTGTCCTCTTGACAATAAAATAAGACATAATGGACTCTATTCATGGAGCCTCAATGAATAATACAATCAAGTCAAGTGTGTAGTTAAATTAAAAGATGTCTGTTCATGAATCACAATTCCATATGAGATGTGGGAACCGTGTTTTTCTCAGACTTTCTTTTTAAAATAATAAATGGCACCCTAGGGCTAGTTCTTGACAGTGCAGGCTAATATATTCTGGGTTTTGGTCAAAGATCTGGAGAACCTTTATGAGGATCATTTTTGGCCATAGAAAATAGTTAATGGTAAGAAATTACCTGATTCCCCTCCCCCCCCGCTACTGCAGGAAGTCAAAACATTTTTTTAAAATGATGAGATTACATTATGAGCACAGAACTGATGAAGCCCATAATTGTATCAATCACGTTTTGTTAGAAAATCGTAACACTCCTGATGTGTTTCAGCCAGTTATTTTGTGGGCTAATAATTTTACAGAACAAACTGACATTGATAGTAAGCTGAGTCTCAGATCGGCCTTTGAAGAACACTGTTTCCTTTCTCTGCAGCTGCTGCCTTGTCTCCTTCAAGGGATTAATTACATGGTTGATCCTTCCAATCAGACATCATCACAGAAGGAAATGAAAGGTAAACAAGTCAGCAAACTTTTTAACAAGGATAGCCAGTAAAAATATTTGAGAAAAATTGTGACTAGCTCCAGCTCAGCTCAAGTTTAAAGTATGATTATTTTCGTTATAATGCAATTTGGGTCAATGGAAATCAAAATAAGGTAATAAGTTACTTTAGACTCCTAGGAAATGTAGAACTGTTTTAACCTATTGTAAATACCTATCCTTGAAATTTTCTTGTTATGTCCTCATAGCAGACACGCAAAAAATCAGTTTGTAGGTTGTTGTTATTGTGGATGGTACCAAGATCCCCACTGAGAGGTGACAGAGTGCAACATTCATCCCAGTTATAAGGAGACAAAAAATATTAGGATTCAAAGGCAAAATATAAAACTCTAACCAAATATATCTCAGCAGAGTACAGCTTGGGATGGGGGTGGGAGGTAGGAATTTATGAGTCCTCAGATCTTTGCCTTTCATTAATTAAATCCCTATCATGAAAGCTTGGTTATGAGATGCGGTCTAGAAAGAAGACCTCCTTTCATTGAGAGAGCCAAGATGAGGTAAAACATGGCTTCCAACTCCTGATTGAATAAATTACTTTATTGTAGTCATAACTGTTAAGTTTGCATGAAGAATCAGACGCGGAGTGCTTCAGTGAAGAGTTTATTAGTGACTACAGCTCATAACAGACCCGATTTGGCTGGGCTGCGGCTGCTACTTATAGCCAGCAGCCGCAGTTGCCAGCCAATCAGAGTGCAGGGTTTTCCCGCACTTTTTAAACCAATCATTTCTGACATTTTACAAGAACAGTTCAAACTTAACCAATGACATTCAAACCTGCATACATAACACCCCTCCCCACTAGGTTCAGTCCATACTCAAACCCCAACCTATCTAATGTATTCTTTTAAATAGGTGGGGCTCTTACGGGTGCGTTGAGACCTTCGTGGTTCAGAAGTTTTAACGTTCTCACCCAGTGAGAGGGGAAATGTGTCTGTTGACATTTCCTAATTGGACTTCCTGTGAAAGAAGACCCTGTTTGACTGTTATAATCTGGTCTCTCCTCCCAACCCAACTCCAGCCCAATGTCAGCACCCAAGTCAGGTAGTGATGTGCAATCTTCCACTTGTGAGGATGGATTTTGGCATTGTGACAGGTTTTGGGATGGTTCCTGTCGTAATGGCTCATTACACATGGGGTTGATTCTTGTTTGCTGATTATCCTCATGTTCCTCCCTCCCCCTAGAAAAGGCATTAGGTATGGGAACTAGAGAGGAACAATTGCGATGTTCCTGAGGTAACCTGGATCTAAGCTGATCAATGTGCCTGCTCCAGAGGACTCCATCCTCTGTTTGCACCCTGTAAGAATGAGGGCCTGTGATTTGAGTTATTTCAGCAGGAATCCATGAAGGTTCACTCATAAGGTTCTTAGCATAAACAGAATCACCCACACTGAACATGTGAACTTTACTAGTGGAATCTAGTGGTGCGTTGGGTGCGTAAGTGGGATGAAGGCGGTCAAGGGAAGACCTAAGTTTCCTACCCATCAACAACTCTGCTGGGGATAAGTTAGTTGATGAGTTAGGAGTAATGTGCTGAACACTGAGAAGTTTTTCAACTTTCTCAGTGATGTCCCCAGGACCCATTTGCTGAAGCTTTTCCTTGGTAAAGCATACCATCGTTCAGCCGGCCGTTAGCATGCCCAGGGTCAGGGCATGTCTGATACCCTGTTGTGCTAGATAGGATTCAAAAGGTTGGATGTGAATTGAGGGCCATTGTCAGAGACAAGAACATCTGGTTGGGTTAAAGCAGCATCAGTTGTGGTGGATGCCATAGATGACCTCTAGCCATTTGTATGCATGGGGTGCCCTGGTAGGGCCAGCAAATCAATGTGAATCCTAGACCATGGGCCCCTAGGACATTCCCATTCCTGGGGAGAGGTGGAGCAGGCCTGACTACCTGACAGTTGGGACAAGATGCAACCCAGTTTTCAACCATTTTGTCAATACCTGGCCACCATACATAACTCCTGGCCAATCCCTTCATCCTTACAATACCTGGATGACCCTCATGTAACATTTCCAAAACCTCTCTTTGCAGTTTTGCAGGAATAACCACCCTGTTACCCCACAAAATACATCCTCTTAATACAGGTAATTCAGTTTGCCTGGACTTAAAAGGTTGGGCAAGGTGAGGTAGATCTTGAAGAGGCCAACCTTTCTTAATCCAGCCTATAATAGGAGCCAATAAAGTGTCTTTGGCAGTCTCTCTGGCAATTTCAGCAGCATGACTGGAAGCTTGGCAACAGTTTCTAGGAAAAAGGTGTGTGCCTCAGGTTCAAAGTCCTCCTTGTGGCAAGGAAGTGGGCAATGACTCAAGGCATCAGCATGTCCAATGTCCTTGCCAGGCTTGTGGATAGGTTTGTATGAATAAGCAGCAAGAAATTCAGTCCACCTCAGCATTCTTGGTGACAGGATAGTGGGTGTAGTGCCACAATGCCTAACAAAGGTTTGTGATCTGTGACAATGGTAAATGTTCTCCCATATAAATACTCATGAAATTTCTTGACAGCTGCAACAATTGCCAATGCTTCTTGTCCAATTGGCTGTAATTCCTCTCTGCTTTGGTCAAGGTGTGAGTAAAATGCAATAGGGCTTCCCTCCTGCTGGGAAGCCTGTGGCTCAAAAAAAAACCCACTCCAAAGGGGGATGCATCACAAGTCAGTACAACAGGTAAATTCTCAGAGAACTGTATGAGTACAGCATCAGGCGTGATTAGTCTTTAATACTGTTAAATGCTGATTGTTCCTTCCTGCCCCAGACCCAAGCAGACTTTATGTCTAATAATCTGTGTAATGGTTCTGCAATGGTTGCCTTCTGAGGTAGGAACATGTGATAAAAGTTAATGAGTCCAAGGAAGGCTTGCAAATCTGTTTTGCATTTTGGTCTAGGGGCTTCTTTGATTGCTTGAACCTTGGCATCTGTAGGATGGATGCCATGCTTGTCAATCATATAGCCCAAGAACTCAACCTTGTCAGTTCTAAGAGTGCATTTTTCTTCCTTGACTTTTAACCCCACTTTCTTGAATCTGGTAAGGACTTCTCTGAGTCTTTCTTGTAACTGAGTGTCATTTTCAGCAGAGATTAACACATCATCAAAGTAAGGCACTACCCCTGGCAGTCCTTATAGCATTCTTTCCATAAGACTTTGAAAAATGCCTGGTGCCACGCTCACTCCAAACTGTAACCTTTTACATTTGAAGGCACCTCTATGAGTCACAATTGTTTGGGCCTCTGCAGTGGCATCATCAACTGTTAGTTGCTGATATGCCTGGGCCAGATCCAATTTGGCAAAGACTGTACCCCTGCCAAGTGAATGTAATAAATGATGCACCACTGGAACTGGATATGCTCTGTTGAAGCATGGTTCAATGTCCCCTTATAGTCTCCACAGATTCTTACTGACCCATCAGTCTTGACTGGCGTGCTATGGGTGTCTCCCACCGGGAGTGGTCAGTGGGCTCTAAAACTCCTTGAGCTATTAGTTTATCTAATTGTGCATCAATTTTTTCCTTTAAAGCAAATGGGACTCTCCTGGGCTTTAACCGAATTGGGGGCCCCTTGGGATCTAGGTTGAAAGTGATAGGGGTCCCCATATACTTGCCCAATCCGTCGCTGAAGACCTCTGGAAACTCAGACTTCAGGGCCTCCTCCTATTCAGAGCTGCTCACGTGATTGATGCCAGTCACCTCGATACCAAGTGGAGTGAACCACTCAAGTCCCAGCAAGCTTGGGCAGTCCTTGTCCACGATGGTCAGGGGCAAATGTTTAGTGTGGCCTTTGAACTTCACGTTGAATTCTCTTGTTCCAACTACTGGAATCTTGTTCCCTTGGTAGTCTTTAAGAGTCAGTGCTTGCTTCTGGAAATGCTTCTTCTGAATGTTGGGAAGTAGCCTGTGAATAGTGTCCCATGACACCATAGATAAATAGAGCCTGAGTCCACTTCCATTTGGCAAGGCCTTCCTTCAATTAGTACCTTCACATGTACTTTTCTGCTTCTCAAGGGTGAAGAATGACCAATGGTGGCTGTTTGATGAGTTTCATTCTTCCCATTTGCTTCTGTGTTGCCCCATTTTCTCACTGAAGTTGTTAGGCTTGAATTCTTTGTCAGGAAACTTCCTTCTGTGTGGTGGAGTTCTGGATGATTTGCAGACTCTTGCTAGGTGACCTCTTTTTTCACAACGGAGGCAAATGGTATCAAGAAACTTGCATTCAGTGTGGGGTGGCTTCCCCACAACCTCTGCAGTAAAAATCTTGCCTCTTTCTTCCCAGGTCTTTCTTTTTCCTCTCCATTCTGAGTCTATAAATTCCTTCCTCCACCTCACTACAGTCTGACTCAGAATCTATTTGCTGCAATGAGTTGTTGTGGACTTTTCCACATCAGGATGGCTTGAGGCCTGGTTAATTTTCTTCATGGCTGCTGCTGAGGACTTGGTGGCTTCTGCTGAGGAGGCCTCTTCTATGGCTTCCTTCAACGTGATCTTAGGTTTTAATAATAATTTGCTCTGAAGCACCTTGTCTTTGAGGCCTAGAACAAATCGATCGCGCATGGCCTCTTCCAAGTTGTTAAACTCACATGCACCCCCAATGTCACTTAAACTTGCCATGAAGTTGTTAACGTTTCTTTCCCCTTGATCCCGATGGTAAAACTCGTGTCTCTTAATGAGGCACAATACTTTTGGGGCGTAATGGGCTCTTAAAAGCTTTTCTAAGTCGGGCCAGTCCATTACCTTCACGTCTGCAGCTCCGCCAATGCCTTTGCCATCTTGAAAACTGCCGGACTGCAGTGGGTGAGAAAGACGGCCCTCTTCCGCTTGTCGGAAATGTCGGCGAGATCCTTTCCCTCCAAATACATTTGGAAATGATCTGCATATGAGTCCCAGTCTTCTGCCGTCGGATCGAACGGGGCTGGGGGTGTTCAGCGCCATCTCTCTCAGCTTGTTTTCTGCATTGTCTTCTCTTCGGAAGGATCCCACTTCGTCGCCAGTGTTAAGTTTGCATGAAGAGTCAGACGCGGAGTGCTTTAGTGAAGAGTTTATTAGTGACTACAGCTCATAACAGACCCGATTTGGCTGGGCTGCGGCTGCTACTTATAGCCAGCAGCGGCAGTTGCCAGCCAATCAGAGTGCAGGGTTTTCCACTTTTAAACCAATCATTTCTGACATTTTACAAGAACAGTTCAAACTTAACCAATGACATTCAAACCTGCATACATAACAATAACCATTACATAATAAAATAAGCACTTATAATTACAAACAATTCAATTAGCTATTATTTGCTGGTAGGTTTTACACACTATGTAACAAAATTTTGTCATTGAGCAAATGATACAAATTAACCTTATCAGAGTGCCCCAGAAACTTAGATAAATTTCAGTTAAAAAATATAATTCTCTGAAGACTGTTCTTCCTGTACAGCTAACAATAAAGACCACAGACCATGGTTTCTATGGAACCCAGATCAGAAACGTACCAGAAATGCAATGAAGGGAATCTTCCTGAAATTCTCCTCCAAAACTGCTGAAAAATGTATTCTGAGGGCAAAGTACAAATAATAATGAATCTTCCATATTAATTTTTTTAAGATTAATTTAGTTAGATCTTGATCTAATGGCAAAATACCACTGCAGAAAAAAATCCCATCATAATGTAATTTTCATATGGTAGTTTTTGTTTTTCATCAGGAAATAAATGATTTAGCCAGGATTCTGCCTGTAGTCCTCCTCCTGGCATGCTCTACAAGTATTTTTTAAACTTATCTAAGTCACAGTCATGCAATTCAATCACATATCCCAGCTTTTATCCAGCAGTTAAGAAGGTCTTTAGCACTTGTAGAAGTAAGAGTTACCAGAACCTGTTTAAGCAACCTACAAACTAGCAAGACATCAGGTAAAACTGGGCCAGGATGGGCAAATATAAAAATAATATGCAATCCTGCTGCAATAATATGCTTTTTTAAATTGTAACCAAAATGCAGAATGCAACAAGGGTCATTCGTTGTAAGACATATAGTCTAAATTGTTAGGCACGCAGCAATAATATTCTTTATTCTAACTGTAAACATAGTTGATACTGGCAGAGACACAACATGTGAGTCTCTTCTAAGGATATAGTCCTGCTTACCATGGACCTTGAAATCTATTTAAGGCATTTTGATCTAGGATTCTTTTTTCATATAACAATCTGTTTTTCCAATAGACATTTTCTTGTGCCTCTCCCCTCCCATCCCAACTGAGCCAGACTGAATAATGGAGATCTCTCTCTCCCTCCCTCTCTCTCCCTCTCCCTCCCTCTCCCTCATAAAAATACAGTTAGTATAGGAAAATGTAAAGAGGAGTAGCCTCATTTTTCTTTATACACAAACAGCAAGGGAAAAAAAAACGTTTATTCTGAAACATATTTCCTTTCCAGTACAGCAGAATGCAAACAAGTTCCTGGGACATATGGGGCCATGTGTTTCCTTAAAGAAGTGTTATATATGTCAGAAGCAGCATATGTACGGTGTGACACAGCTTCCACTGTGGTGAGCCTTTGTTATTGCCTAGAGAACAGGTGTGCAAACCGCCGAGCTAATACATGTCTTTGGCGGATTGGGGACTGGCAGTCCTTCCCAAAGCCTGAGCTGTATTGAGAATGAAAGAGACAAATGTTCATCCCTGGACTCAACATGTATTTCCTATTTTTGACCAACTTGCAACTTTACCTGCTAAGAGTTGCACATTGCTTCACTGCATAACAGGTGTTAACAGGGAAAGCCATATTAATATTGTCAGCTGGCTGAACCAATTCTCAGTTGCATAAAGAGCTAAGGGACTGTGATGACGTGACTTCAGAAAATCCCTGTAGATATTCATAGGCAAACGAAACTTGCAACCTGAGAAGTAGAGGAAAATCTCAATGCTTAATTAATTCAGTATCAGTTCACAATTAATTGAAAATACAAACAAAAACATTAAAGTATCTACATTTGCCTTTAGAAGATGGTTCTTACAGTGTTTGCTCTCTTTTTATTATCTCTTTTTATTATAATCTTAAAGGGAATATGAATGCTCATTGTAGCCCTGTAATTATGTGTGTTCTTATTAAGCCCATCTTTGTAACTTAACAAGTCTTTTCCTGAGTACCACGTTAAGGAAAAATATATAAAGATAAACTAATAAGAGAGCCAGTTTAGTTTAGAGGTTAAGATCCCAGGCTGGAAACCAGGAGACTATGAATTCTAGTCCTGTCTTAGGCATGAAAGCTAGCTGGGTGACTTTGGGCCAATCATTCTTTCTCAGCTCAGAATGTTAGGCTCAGTTGACAAGTTGGTTGCTCAGTTCCACAGCTCACCCAAGTAGACCCTGTACTTGTGGGAAAGTGCTAAGAAGAAGGGAAAAAAACCTCCAAAATCAGCTCCAATATTATATCAAGGGCTAGCAGGAAAGGTCTGTCATTCATCCCTTGTGGATTACAAGATAGCCATTTTACAAGGCTTCATATTTACTTCTTGGTGGGCGTATGAGAAGCATTATGATTTAAACATGATGTAACCATTCATTGCTTCAATAAAATATGGTAGAATTGATTATTACAATACTCTTTAGTGTCCTCTCAAGAGATGGAGCTGTCTACCATTTAAGTATTAATTACTCTAGAAGTTGATTTCAAAGTTTGCCTTTGGGACTCAACTTCCTGTAATGCAGAAACATTTGCACTGTAGGAATGTTTATGAATGCCTGTGGTGAAAATATAAAGCCCTTAGTATGTATTCAATGTGAATTAAAGATTTTTTGCAATAGAAGTTTTCAGCACAGCTGTCCAGAAAGTAATGTACTAATGTAAGTAATGTCGAGAAAGTAATGTACTACAGAGACAGTACTATCTTTTTGAAATTATCATTCATGATTGTCTAAATAGAAGATTGTTTTAAGAGTAATTTTATTAAAAATTACAGATACTACAATAAAAACTAATACAAACAAAAAAGAAAAAAAGAAAAAAAAGAAAGCGTAGAAAAGGAAAAAAGAAAAAAGAGAAAAAAGAGGAAAAAATAAGAACATAAATATTCTTAATATTAATATTAATATAATGTAAATAGTAAAGAAAAAGAAAAGTAATATATAAAGAAGTGATTTCCCCATCATCAAAACAAATATAAACAATGTTAGTAAGATCACCTTTTCTTAAAATACAACAATATCTTCTTTCCATCCCTCTATCGCATGTCTTGTCTATAAACAAATTATTAAAGCCTCATCATTTCAGTTTTAATGTAGGGTAAAAGTCCACTAAGGTATACTAGATGTTAAAAGACATCTATTTTAACCTTGATCAAATAAACAAACTTTATATTCCATTCTTTTACTTCAAAATATTGATCCTGAATCCCCGCAAATAAGGTCCTACCACTTGATTTCTTTTTGTTCTGTCTTGTCCCTTTTCACAAAATTTTTCAAAACTTTAACAAGGCTCTTTTGTAAATTCTCTGAAGACAAATTATCCAGGTCACTGCCTTAATTTGTTATTTACACATCCCTTTTAATTATTAAGACATCAGCTGGTTTCTTTTCTATAACCTGTGTAACATCTTTCTCTGTGTCATTGAGGTAGACTGTTATTTTTAAAACTACTTTCAAATCAGCCTATATCTTGTTAAGCTAAAAGTAGTTCCTTGTCTCCAACATCTTTTAAACATCGTTTGTTAGAGAGGCTGACACTCTTAAAATTAACTTCTAGGTCTATTGTTTTAAAATACCCTTTAATGTGTCCAGTGTTAAACATTTTACATCATGGTCTCTGAGTTTGGTTATTTTCTTGCAGAGGTAACTAGATAACATTATCAGTGCTATGTTTCGCTGAAAATAAGACCTATCCTGAAAATAAGCTCTAGTATGTTTTTATGTGTGCACCTAATATAAGCCCTACTCTCAAAATAAGAATTTTCCTTAAGAGCCTGTGCAGCCAGCCACCTGCCTATTTCGTCTGGTTGCTCGCAGTGCTGCGACCATGAGACAAGGTGGGGGAGTGGAACTGCCCCAGATGCCCTGCACCAGCTTACCTCAGGACCCCTGCAGCCAGGCCATCCACAATTCAACACCCCTACTGTGGCAGCAGTACCTATGTGCTACAGGACCCCACATGGCTGCTGGCCCACTTCTTCTGCTTGTGGCTGCAATGGAGCAAAAGTGGCGTGTTGGTGTCATGGCCATGAGGTGAGGTAGGGCATGGATAGCCTGGCTACAGGACCCCTGAGGTAAACCGATGCAGGGCGCATGGGGTTAGTTCCATCCCTGCTTTACGGCAGCACCACTACCATACCGCATGGCCTCCTGCCCCGCCGCAAGCAAGCAGGAGAAATGGGCGTCCCATACAAGGGGGGAGAATAAAACCAAGTCTTATTTTGGGGAAACATGAGTAGTAAGGAGTAGGGTCCACTCTCAATCTGTATTTTAGTGGTTTGTCCTATCAGTATCGGTGGTTCTTTGGTTGGACTATTTACTGTTAGCTTGTTTGGCAGTTCCTTGATTAGGATATTGTTTACTTCCTAATTGTTGGTCTGAGGTTAGTCTTGGTGTTAATCTAATCTAAACTGGGTATTGATTGCTGGTGGTGAGGTATTTTGGGTTTTTGTTCCTTTTTTTGGCTTCGTTATTGTCCCTTTTGCACAATATGTAGATGTTGTTTATGTCTATGTATCTATTGATGGCTAATTTGTCAAGAGCCAGGCTTCCAGGAATTCTGTAGTAGTTTTGAAGTAGGCTTCATATAGAATGATCACAGTTTCCCAGTTGAAACGATGGTTAAGTATGTTTATATGTTATGTGATTAAAGAGTTTTCATTTTGTCTTCTGACTACTAGTTGGTGTTCATGGATGCAGTCTACTAGTCTGCTACCTGTTCATCCTAGGTGAAGATTGCAACAGCCACTACATTAAAGGTAGTTGAAGGTTATAAATGAAACCTATATTAATTATTTATGCAACCCTTGGAACAATGGCTTCTAATATCCGGTCATGATAAGCCAGTGGACAACTGTTTTAAATAGCATAACGTTTAATTTTCTATTGTGTACAAATGAAATTACCACAAAGAAACAATACTTTTGAGTGCCTTAGAAAAGGTTTAATAAGTGTTTGCTTTAAATACTATGCTGGTGGTTTGGACTTATCTAATTGTTCCCACATTTTTGAACTAAAATCAACAGAATTATTAGTAGGGGATTTGAGGAGCATAGAATACTAGAAGGAGAAATCTTCAACTGATCTGCAACAATGAATTATTCATATGTGAAGTCTGTCAATATTGGAATTTTTTATTCATTATTAAAAAAATGGTTTGCTGCCACTGTCACAAGTCTTTTAGCAGCTAATGAGGTACAAATTTTCAATAAAATTAGAAAACTTGCAACACGTGAAACCCAAACAAAACATCCCAAAGCTGTTCAGAAAAACTCAATAGTTTCCCCAGAAACCAGACAATGTTGGACCAAAGCTCTCCTATATGAGCTCATTCCAGCACCATCACTTCTTGGCTTTGGCTGCTCTGACCTCACCCAAATAAGGACAACCATTAATTATCTTTTTCTTTTCTTTTCTTACATAGGAAAAATGAAGAAGTCTTTTGAACAATTTATATTTTTAAACAACTGGGACAGGAATATTGTTTTGTTTATAAGATAATTTCCTATGGCTCTTTTTCCTCTTTTTATTTGCCCCCCCCCCCTTATTTTATGAGTATTAAATGTGAGACCCTATTGCGTTGCTCATATTGTTGCATATATCTTTTTTCTTCCTTTATTTGTCTAAGAAAATAAAGCTTTTGCAAAGGGGGGTATATTTTGCTAGGCCTCTCTAGAACAATATCAAGATTGTTGGAACTAATTAAGCCCATGGCCAGCAATTCTCATGACTAAATAGAGGTAGTTTACACCTGTGCAGGATTTGCACTGCATAAGATTAATCTTAATTCCCTGAGGTTAGTTGACTAAGCCAACTGACCATTTTGTTGTTCCCATGACATACTGACCTTTTCATTGACCAGTTAAGTGAGTATGGTAACATGGTCCAGAAGAGATCTTATGATACAATGCTTTGATACAAAAGGGAGATAAAAGATTTCAACTGTGAATAAATATCTGAGCTTTCAATTTCTTTCTCTTAGAAATGACTGTAGAAATCTAGGTCAGGATCAACAGAATCATATGTTGGTATTAAACATGCCCAGTAAAATCTGAAAGTATTTATTTGGATTCCTTGCTCCTCTTTTACACAGAATTCAAGTTTGTTCCTCCCAGAAGCACCTGCAAAAAGTCACAAATCCCTTTTAAGTGAAAATATCAACATGCTTTCCACAAGACCATCACCCAAGTGAGATGATTATGTAATTGTGTATCCATTCTACTATGATTAAACAAGTATACGAGTCACAGTGTGTCCATATAATGACACTTTTATACACAAATCAATTGCTGCACTTATGCTTATCTCATGGATGCATGTTGTTTCTTCCATGGGATTTATTTATTTATTTATTCACCAATTTAACAAGTTTATAATCTATACTGAGTGATCCACTCAGTATAGATCAGAAGCAGTGATAGAATGTGGTACTGGGTCTATATAACATGTTCACCTCTCTATACAGTGTAACTGATGCTTATGTTGGTTCTGCTTCTATAGTGCACATATTCTCCTCCTTCCTGTCTGCTACTGCAGTACCACAGTTCTTATATGTTCTAATTGGCCATACAATCTTCATTTGCTGTTATCTGGCTCCATTGACTGATCACTTAATTCTATGTGTCTCCATCAGTTTGGCTTGACTTGGCTCGGCTGGGCTTGCCTCAGGAACATTGGTTTAACTCCAATTGTCATGGAGTGCAAGACACAGAAATTACAAAAGGGCAGATTCCATCTGAATTTTAGGAAGACAAAATCCTAATTGTATGAATAGTTTAATAGTGGAATTCCATTAAGATGACTGGCTCCCATTAATTGAAATAGGAGCGATACAGACAATCAGAAGTAAGATTTGCTTTATCTGCCCTTTCTATTCTATGATTTCATTCAGTAACACTACTTTTTTTTCAAAATCATATATTTTTTTCAATACCAAAAACAATACTTTCTTGCTGTACTTCCAACTTCTAGTAAAATTTTTATTTTGCAATATTAAATCACAAAGCTTAGGATTGCTGCTGAGTTGGCAAAGGCAGTCATAAAATTATAGTTGGAATACTAAAAGTAGTTTCAGAAGCTCAGCCACCAATATTTTGAGGGATGGTCTATATTGCCTCTACTTCCAGGTAACAAGAGCCATGGCGGTGCAGTGATTAGAATGCAGTACTGCAGGTTACTTCTGCTGACTGCGGTTGCCAGCAGTTTGAATCTCACCGGTTCAAGGTTGACTCATCCTTCCATTTTTCCAAGGTTGATAATTTGAGGACCCAGACAGCTGGGGGCAATACGCTGACACATAGAGAGATCTGTGAAGCAGTATATAAGTCTAAGTGCTATTGCTATTGCTATTTTCTACAGTTACATTTACGTTGTCAATAACCAGTTCTGAACCAAGTCCTGGTCTAACTGAGCAACAACTGAATTAAGATTAGCAGGCTTCTCAACATGCACTCAGTGATATAGCTTTAGGCCATAGTGGAATCTGATGAATGACCTGGTACCTGTGGTAAAATCTCTAGCTAGACTGGAAAGGGGTATGTGCAGATGGTGGCACAGGCCAAACCACCTGCAGAATCCCTAATGCCTTATCTGACTATTCCCAACAGAATACAGATTCTTGTGACATAGATGATTAACAATAAAGCTTTTCTTAAAATTATTCACAGGTGGTTTAGGTTACTTGTACCTGACAGAATCAAAAACATCACATTAATTCTAGAACTCCACTAAAGTTAAATTTTTATTTTCAGTTAATTAAATACTATACCAAAGCTCACTGAAAAAGCCTTTGATTGTTTCTGAAGAAGTATGTGGGGTGAGCGGTTTAAAATACTTAAACATTATTCTGGGGAATCAAGTTATATTCATCCCATTAGTGAACAAATTTGCAAATGCTGTAACGTTTTGCTCAAGAAATAAATGACATAAAGTATGTACCCATCAATTGATAGCTGCTATAGATTAACAGATGATAAGAAGAAATCTACAGTGTAGTGAAATTATTGAATATATACAGTAAGTTTAAAAAGTTTATATAAGGGTATGTTCAAAGTTGGACAGATGCATGGAAGCTTTTGCCTGGAGTTTGGTTTTAAAATCTTCCTTGGGAGTTTTAGACAAGTAGGGAAGAGGATTGTCTGCTTCTGTTCCTACATGGGCTACCACTTTGCACTCACACAAGCTATTTGTCTCCAGCTCTATCCACCAACAGCATCATTTCCTGAGAACACACTGCAGCTGTGGAAGTCAGCCACAGGGTCCTCGAAAAAGATGCTGCTGAGTAGCCAAAGCATGGCAAAGCCCCATTAGTTATCTTCCAAAGTATCATGATGCTTTGAAAATTCCTACTGTTAAAAAGGAATAAATCAAGATCATTCCTTTATCAACCCAGTGTCACTTTCAAAATATTCTGACTCAAGAGGAAGTATTTGTGCTCTATCTCCTTTGACCTGGGGCCCTGTTTCTGCTTAGATCTAAAACTTGTGCTCCAATCTGTCCATTAGAGAATTCAAAGACAACTTTCTTTGGTTCTGAGCTGACTGCCTTTTGAAAACCCCTTTGTGATTATAAATGATTTGTGGCATCAAAATACAAACTCATCATGTATATCAGAACTTCTGGTGGCCAACAAGGAAGGTGCCATTAGCATCACTTTGCTCATCTAATTGACATTGGAATTCCTGCTCCTGTAACTCCAGCTCAGCGTTTTTATTGTAAGCAGAGTGATTGCTAGCACTGTGAGGCAAATTAGGGGCAATTCATTTTTGCTGGTTGATTTACGGAGTATTATCATGAGGTGCTGTAATTTGCTCTTTAGCAAAGTGACATAAAGGAAAGAGAGATGTATAACACAGGAGGAGAAAGAACCGCACCAGGTTTAGCAGAGGAACTCTCTTGATTCTTATCGGTTGGGAGCTAACTCAGCTCTTTGACTCCGTACATGTCTTGTTTGCTTCCATCAGTTGAAAGTAATATTAAATTATGTAAATCAACTTTACATGAAGTTAAAAAAAATTCACAGACCAGTCAGGAATGTTTATGCATTATGAAAGGGCATCTTGTCCTGGAAGAAATAACACAGGCAGCTGATCATGAGCAAACATTTCAAAACAGACAAAGGGCTGGTCCCTGCAGCACAATATATTATCATATTTCCACATAATTAGTTTGTTTTCCACTTGAAATCAGAAAACGATTCGACATTGTAGCCTGTGCCTCAGGATGATACATACAGTAGAATTCTCATGTGCTCCTTCATATGTCGAATAATTAGCCAGAATTAATCTGTTGAAATTAAAGTTTGGAATATTATAGAACTCATGAATAGTGTATGGGACAATCAAATAAAATTAAACCAGAAACAGAATCGAAGAAGGCAGACAATAGCAGATGACTGCTGGCAATCTGTTTTTTAATCAGTGGGTTTACAAGCCAGAGGGTTTAAATATGGTTATTGACTTTGGAAAAATGCTATATAAAATTCTTCACAGGCATAATAAAGGAAGCCTTAGCAAGGTAAGTATAATTTTCTTTTAATTTGTGAACAGGTTTAGATTATTGACTGTGTATCTGAGTATTTGTGTCTATATGCCATTACTTTTCTTCAGCATATGGTAACCAGAAAATCTGCTTTGAAAACAAAGTTTGTCATCCCAACTATCTAGTAGGATGCAGTTCATCTCTTATATATATGTACTTGTTTTCCTGACAGTGTGTGTACAATGTATATTTGGTATTTGCATACCCATAATGAAAATAATAATAAAAAAACAACTTAAAGCTGATTTCATCTGACAAGCGACTAATCAACATAAAGAACTAATATTTATTTTGGATGTTTATTGAACAGAATGTTTTGCAAAGCAACCAAAATAACCCCTATATTCGTAAATCCTTCAGCTAGTGATAATATTTGATGGAAAAGCAATATTTCAGCTTGGAAGAACTGGCTTTGAGTCAAAATGTTTACTTGAATTCCACTAATCTGAACTATGCTGTTCAAATTTGAAGCCGTTTCCAATTTTTTTTAAAAAAAAAATAGCTGTTACAGTTAGCTGAAACCTCACTTGTGGAAATTAATGAATGGAGCTGGTCCAGGACATTGGCTATAGACCAGTCTTTAAAATAGAGCAGAACAATGAATACTCCGATTCACAGCCAGCTGGTATCATGCTTGGGCAGCGAAGGTGTCAAAATATTAGTGACTTTTTTCATTTGTCAAACTCATTGCCAATATCAGAAGAGCATGTGCAGCTTGCAAATGTGAATTTTGCACCAATGTCATTTGGAAATCTTGCTTTCAGAATGTGTGTTCAGTATCTCTATTTTCCCCAGCACTTGAAAATGAGAGACAGGGGAGGCCACATAAAATATCTTTTAGTTAGAAGATAAAAGTGGTTATTGATTTATTGTCAAACATCAAGCATTAATTTATTATAGTGGTTCTGTTTGTCCTGCAGGAAAAATGGATCCATCAGCATTCTTGTTCTTAATTTTCTAGGCTCTGCTAAGTCAATCATTCAATTTATCCTGGAACTTAGTATGCAAGGTCACACAGTGTGAATAAAAATATCTATATAAAAAGTAGGGGAGAGACAGCAGAGCACATAGAAAAATGTTTGCCTCTATTTCAGTTACAGAAGGGAAAAATAAGCATATGTTAGTGGTGTCTGACACTCTTTCTGCTCCAATTATTCTAAAAGTGTATGTTTTTCACTCTTAAACAAAGATCGTTGACATTTGGAATATGTTTCTCCCCTACTTTGTTTCAAAAAAAGAATCAAACCTCAGAATAATTGCTATATTAACATTATAAATCGGGATTTCAAGTAATAAACAGATCAGTTGTTATAGTCCCTGATGAATACATAAATCTTTGGTTACAATCCATCATTTACATTCCATTCTGATTGGATTCATTACCTGCATGCAGACCTTTTGGCACTGGTGTTGGTCAACTTATATCAACAATAATTTAAAACCATTCAGACATTGGGACCTCTTTTCAATATTTTGATTCTTAATCCCTTCTCACACATTCTGGTTGGTGACTGATACAATTTCTCAGTGGACTAACTGGCCAATCAGCTATAAAAGTGGCAATTTAAAACAGTATCCAATGCTCTTGTGACATATCCTCTTTGTAGGATATTGTTAAGCTGATCCTTCATAATGCTAAGTATCTCAAGTGTTTATGATGGCATTGAGCTAGGTTAGAGGAGTAAAGTGATAATTACCATAGTAATAAAAGAATTTAATTGTGAATGAATAATATTTTGGTTGATCCAACTGAATGTGAACAGGTTTTCAGAACCATACCAGAAAATGAGTCATGTTTTGTTAGACAAGAAGACTAAACGTTAGAAAGAAAACACAGTTATAATTTCCAGGTCTTTGAAAATAAATACTCTCCTTTTGAACAAAATTGTTTCATTTCTGAAGTATTTTAAAGATCTTTAATCTTCATGGAGGAACAAGAAGTTGACAATTGTCAATAACTCAAACTTGCTAGAATGAAAAGTAAATGCTGTGATAGCATCTGACGTATAGATATGCTAAATAGTTAAGAAATGTCAAACATGCATATATTTCAAGTGACCCAACATTATTTACCTTAGAGCAAGTTTCATATTTTTTCTGACAATTTCAGCATTGAATGAAGTATTCCTTTAGCATATTTAACTACTGAGATGTCTCAGGGATTTACTAAGTGATGGCTTAAAAGTATCAAAAAGATGAATGTAATTGTCTAAAATTAAAAACGAGCCTAATTTGATTTGACAAATGATGCTGATTTCAATGGGGTCACTAACCATTGAAAAGACTCAAGACAAATATTGCCTTCAAGTTATGATAAACCTGAATATTTAAACTATACATTATGGTAATCTACCCTCTACTTGTCAGTAATACTAAAATATAGAGCTAAAATTATAGAGAAGCATGAAAAATAAATAATTCAGTGTCCGATACTTTAAAAGTTACATACTGATGGTTACTTTAGATTGCTTATATTAGACTGCCAATGAGAAAACAAGGATAATCATATATGGTTTTCCCCTATAGGTAAAATGCAACCATTGGATTTTACCAAGCCAACAATTTGAAGCATTGTATTAGACTTTAAAGGAAAATTTGTAATTTGTACTTAAATTGCTGATAATTTTTGCTCGATCTGAAACTTGAGTTTGACTGACTTACATGGAGTTATAAGCAAGGCCAAATGAAACTCTGCATGAATATAAATTGCTGAACTGGAACTCATATAATAGATGCTTTATTAGTGCTTAATGAAGTAGAGAGTGAATAAACAGCACACCAATTTGGCAGATATGCCCCTGTTGAAAATACCAGAGGAAATAGAGGGGGATAAAGGATATATCCCATCCTTTGGCAAGTCCTTGAATCTTCTATCAAAGGTTGTCTTTAAATCAACAAGTACATCTGTTTAGCAATTGAAGTAGTCTATTACACCAACATGGCAGGTTCTTTATTCTGGATTTGACCCAGATCGTTTTTTCAAAAATCCTAAATATCTTACTTCCTGCACATCCAAGAGACTGAATATTAATCTAAATTTTATTCAACCTCGACACTGACTGAGAGCCCACTGTTCATTATTGGAGGAGTATATTAAATCAATAAAACAAGGGCATACGTAGTCATTTGCAGTCATTTTTGCAGCTGTGGAATCTCCTTTGGGATTTCCTAAAAACTAAGCTTGGATTTAACCTTCAAACACTACATGAGTTTTTTTTTTATATCTGCTGGCAATTTTGGTAGCCAGAAAACAATCACTTGAGCTTGTTAGTGTTACTTTTAGGTATGTTTAATGTTTTCTATTTGTTAAAGGTCTGAAAACTTTTTTTAAAATGCTGAAAATAAACAGAGGTCAAGCCTTGAAAAAAAAATCTCATTCAGAATTGAAATAGGCAGGGCTACCCTATTTCTGGTTAATGCACTTCCTGAAATATATCCTCATACAAGGCAGGCAAATAAAAAATACAGATCAATATTAACATTAGTTTTAATTAATAGCACTGGAATGAACAAAACATGTATGTACAAATTTACACTCACGTTCTATTAAAAGATGTATTAGAAACTTGTGAATTAGAAAGACTTTAATCTGGACATTTCAAGTGATATATGAAGACAAGATTAATTTTTGTAACTAAAAAACAATCAATAAATCTATCATTTAAAATAATCTTATTTATTACACTTAAAAATGGCTTGAAATATTTGAAGTTTATACAACTATTGCTGCCCCCCCATAGATAGGGTGCACAACTTGGGTGTCCTCTTGGATGCACGGCTCAGTTTAGAGGATCAGGTGGGAGCCATGACCAGGGGGCCATTTGCCCAGGTTCTCCTGGTGCGCCAGCTGCGCCCCTATCTGGACCGAGATGCCTTGTGTACAGTTACTCATGCACTCATTACCTCCCATGTTGACTACTGCAATGCTCTCTACATGGGGCTGCCCTTGCAGACCACTCGGAGGCCTCAACTGGTGCAGAATGCGGCTGCGTGGGTTGTGATGGGAGTATCCCGATACTCCCATATTATACCCCTCCTGCGTAAGCTGCATTGGTTGCTGGTTGCCCTTCAGGGTGAGATTCAAGGTGCTGGTAATTACCTATAAAGCCTACATGGCTTAGGGCTGGGGTATCTGCGGGAGCGTCTCCTGCCAGCAATGACTGCCCATTGTCCTGTGCGCTCCCACAGACAGGGCCTCCTTGGGGTGCCGTCGGCCAGACAGTGTCGGCTGGTGAACCCCAGGGGGAGGGCCTTCTCTGTGGGAGTGCCCACCCTGTGGAATCAGTTGCCCTTGGAGCTGCGGACCTTCGTTCCTTCCATTGCAACCTGAAGACATGGTTTTTCCAACAGGCCAGCCTGAACTGAGGGGGATGGGTTTCTTATTGGTTTTTATGTACATTGTCATTATGGGTTTTAGAGATTTGCTTGGGATCATGATTTAATAATTTTTTAATAATTTTAAATTTTGTATTGTATATTTTTAATGTTGTGAGCCACCCTGAGTCCTTCGCGAGATAGGGCGGCATATAAATCCAGATAGATAGATAGATAGATAGATAGATAGATAGATAGATAGATGATAGATAGATAGATAGATAGATGATAGATAGATAGATAGATAGATGATAGATAGATAGATAGATAGATAGATAGATAGATAGATAGATAGATAGATAGATAGATGGATGCATCTTATGGATACGTCATGTTCTTGATATACCAAACTTTCCTATATTGTGAGAATGATTGTTCAAAGAATGAGATTGTTCACAGTGTTAGAGTTCAAATGGACTTTGTAATCATCTAGTTCAACTTCTAGAGATACAGAATCGCCATTCATACAAACTTCTATTTAAACTACAGATGAAAGTCTCATTATTTCCCAAGGCCATTGAATCTACCAGTGAACAGCATAAGAAAGAAGCAACTTTCTTCTGTGTTATCAACATTTCAGGCACAAAAGAACAGGTCCACACATGAAGGTACAATTAAAGAGATTTATGCACAGGAATTCTCAGTGGGTTAGAATCTGCTTGGCATTAGATAAGGGTCAATATAATTTGGGGGGGTGGATTTAGGCCATTTGTGGCTATGTAGGGATTTAACTCCACTTCCAGGTGTTGCTATTACTCTCCTACACAATGAGACTTAGCTAGGAATTGTTTCCCCATCTCACAATGGCCAACTTGATTTTTTTTATTCTTTCCCTAAAAATGCACCTGGGCAGAGTATAGAAAAATGTATTGTGACAATAATGCTCCACTGAATCCAGTGAGAATGCAGAAAATGGAGGATGCACATTTCAATTCTTGCAAGGTAGGGTAATTCCAGTTTAAAGGGCTACTGTGCTCGTGTAGCATAGTATACATCTCATTCTCTGTAAAGAGAATCTTAGTTTCCATGAGAATCCTTTAAAAATTTCCCCATCCATGACTTGCCAACACCATTTTGTTCAGATTTGTACTGTAAAACAAGATAAAAGTTCTCCCAGCAGTGTTGAAATTGGTCAAACATAATCTAAATTTGCAGATTCCACCACGTGTTTACTGTGTTTTCCTCTTTGTCTGCCTTTGAAAAGATGCTCAGCCAAGACAACATTGGTCTGCCAGTAAGTTTAATATGCCAACTAATATCTCTGGGATCTGATATTTTTCAAATAAACACACACGAATGAGTTTTCAAGAATTGCTACTATCATCTACACTTTGAATGCCACTTAATTTGATTAATTATGCCTTTAGGAGAGCATCAAAGGTATGCTTTTTATCTATTTGGGAATAAATTATATAATAATTTTGCCACTGTCTTCCAGCTGAACTCTCTGAATGCTGAACTCAGAGGGATCACATTATTATTGTAATCCTAAACCACCCAAAGTCACTTAACTCAGATGGGCAGTATTGAAAGTAGAAACTTATCAGTTATTGATAGTAGCATGTTACTTCCTAGTGAAGAGCAATAATGAAGACTTCAGGAAATGCAGAGAGAATGAATCAGGATTGAATCACAAAACAAATGTATGACTAAAGATTGAATGAGCTGAAAGAGGAAACCAAGGTTAAAAGTTGGGATGAGTTTCTCAGAAAGGGAAAAATTAGGTTTAATTAACAAAAAGCTATGTATGGAGTAGGGCAGTGTTTCTCAACCTTGGCAGCTTGAAGATGCCTGGACTTCAATTCCCAGAATTCTGTGTTGGCTATGAGGAATTCTGGACATTGAAGTCCACTCACCTTCAAGTTGCCAAGATTGAAAAACACTGGAGTAGGAGGAAGCAAGAGTCCTTCTCTGAGAGAATTGGGAGATTCATAAATGCAATAAATAAACAAACATACAAATAAAGGATACTTTGCAAGAATAGAAAGATATGAGAGGTGTTGTCATTGGTGTTGGTGTAAACTAGTTTTAACTTCATTTGTTTTTATTTTTTCTTCATCCTATGTCTTTGATTGCTATTCCTTAGCTGCTACTCTGCATTTTGCATAATACTTCCTTGCAAAATCAAGAGTGTATGGAGATTATAATATATATATATGTATATATATATATATATATATATATATATATATATATGTATGTATATGTGTGTGTATGTGTATGTATGTATGTATATATGTATGTATGTATGTATGTATAGGCTTTGCTGGCACAAGCACGAAGCCGAAAGCACCAGCCTGAAGATGGCGAGTGGGATCTCGTCGAAACATCGGCAAGGTATTCTCAATCTTACATGGGACAAGACCCGAATACACCAAGACCTACATATGTGTGTGTGTGTATATATATATATATATATATATATATATATATATATATATAGTCTGTCATAAGATTGAGAGAAATCTCTGTCAAGGTGTCTTCAGCTTCTCCCAGGAGAACGAAGCTGAAGACACCAGCCTGAAGATGACGGATGAGATTTCATCGAAATGTTTGCCAAGGTATTCTCAATCTTACACGGGACAAGACCCGAATACACCAAGACCTACATACCTTTACCCGTGAAAATCTACGAAAACAAATATATATATATATATATATATATATGCATGCATTCCAGATCTAAACCCACAGGTTGCTCGTATTTCAGATTAATAATCTACAATAAACTCACATACAATAAACAATCTTCAATAAACTCACATCACTTCCACCTGGTCCATTAAGTTATATACAGAATATATTCTTTCTCTATAAAAAAATATGCTGACTAATTTCATAATTTTACAAACAAGTATATAAAGTATTATAGATGTGGAATTGATTATTTTAAAATATTTAAAAGGATCTGGGTCAACAAATGGAGTTACAATTGAGGAAATCTAGATTCAGGCCTAACCTCTGTATTATGTAGTTTCCAGCCTGAATTTATCTCAGCTTTACTGAATTCCTGTAAAATTAGCTCTGCCTCACAGAAGTATTTGGAAAATAAGCAAAATTATGACCACTGAATAAAAGTGAAAGATTGTAGTGCTTTAAATATGGCTGGACATTTATTATTTATCTATTTTGTGATATTACCCATAGATCCCATTGACAGGCTATATTAACAAACATAAGTGTGGTTCTCCAAAGAAGATTGCCAGTTGTCACTTTGCCCAGTACTGTAGAGAAATTATTTTGACTATGCCCTATTCCTAAAGATCAATGTCAAGATTATTTTACTTGTTTTTTGTGCTATCAGTTGTAAGAATACAACCACTAGAAGAAATGGCTATTTTGTCAAATCTTGTGTACGCAAACTCCATCCTTTAAATCACTATCTTTTAAGATGTGGCCTCTGGATCGTAGTGGGGTCAGTGAGTCCTTGCTAAGTTGCCTTCTGAAATTCTGCTCCCTTATCTATGTCTCCATACCTTACCAATAGCCATCCTATTCTTTTTAATAAATGCTAGCAAAAAATAAAACAAACATATGTAAATGACCGATAAGTCAGAGATTCAATACAAAACTGATCAAAAACATTGGTAAAATTGTTTTTAAATGTTAAATTATTAGAAATTGCACTTATCACAGTTTTGTGCAGAGATAACTTTACATAACTTTAAAAGCACAAAACACGTTTATCAGGTAGTTTATTTTCATGTTGATACCATATTTTATTTTGGGTACTTCTTGTCCTATAAATGGAGATAAGGCAAAGTAAGCCCTGCAGTGGGCAAAAGATCATTACAACTATAAGTCTAAGACTTTAGTTGTTGGAAATAACCATATATAATTAAAGAGGATTTTTTTTCTCATTATGGAAAGGGTCACACCCCTCTTGAAAGATCTTGTTTACAGCTTCAGGGTCTTCTGAACCTTACAATGTCTTAAGTATTCTGGTAAGCACTATGACAAAGGATGTCTTCTTTCAGTTGTTTCATAATTTAACTACTGTTTGTGCCTCTGGGACTGACTTGGCATTTGTGGTCCATGCACTGATTACTTCCCAAATAGATTATTATAGTAAAATTTGTGTGGGATACCTTCTCAAAAAAGCATGGAAATTGCAGTGGGGCCAAAACATGATCAGTTCTCTCTTTGCAGTTCCTTGTGATAGCATATTATACTTTTTTATTCAGTTGCATTGCCTTTCAACTGCAGAAATTACAGTACAGGCAAGGATCATCATCAGTCAAGAACTTCTCCTAAGCAAACAGGATGATGATTGAGGACAATGAATGCTAGGGACTGTCCAAGACAAATTCCTTGTGTGTCCAATCACACTTGGCCAATAAAGAATTTTATTCTATTCTAAATGAAACTGTAGTGATGAAGACCATACCATCTGTCATATACTTATCTATAAACTAATTTAACTGAGTGGGATCTAGTTCAAGCATACCTGCATAGGTTGGTATTGTATGTATGTTCACTTAGCCTATGCCTCTACAAAGAATGCTTCTATGAGGACATCCAACAAACCAGCACTAAACAGATAATTGTAGATGGATTTCAAAGCAGGTGCATGAGCCTTACATAAGATGCATCTGATTTACCATTTCAAATTGAGGTGCTTTGTTTGCTGAGAACGTGCTGCAATTTCGCCTTTTTCAAATTCTTTTATACCTCCCCAGAAAACACAGTACCGTATTCTACAGTCTTCCCTTACACTAGAGTCAGCATGGTCAAGGATGGCATTGGCTAGGGAGAGGCTAGGGCAGTAAATTGTCATGGCATCATCACCATCATTTTGGATTGTCAAAAAACACAGATTTGCCAAAGCTGCACTATTTTTTGTCCAACGGGCTTTGGGCTGCATTGAATCCAACCCTCCACAACTTTCTGCAGTTAATTACCTGTTGCTTTAACCAAATGGGGTCCAAAGAAGAAACAAATGGCACAGATATCCATTGTATTGAAGGCCAGCCTTATTCACTGGGATTTGGGGAAGCTGGTTTTGTGCAAATGTGACATATGGGAGTAGTGCAGACAAGGAACTCCAGTTTTTCAGCATTGATTTTCTCGTTTCCCGTTGTTAATGATAAACCACTGTAGCATACAATGGAATAATTCAGCATTAAATACATGAAATGAACTGCCTGACAAAGACAACCACAGAAAAGGTGGCTATTACCACATAATTGTCTAACTTCCTACAGCAGCAAGAGGATGTGTATTTCGCATGCCTCATTATAACTATGTACCCATTATAATTTTGCAGTTAGTTGCTATGAGTGCTGGTCATGAAAACATGCCAGATTTTACCCAGGATTGAAGCCTGCCTAATTTTAGCAAATTGAGAGTTGCACAAAAGAAAAGAGATAACTGCTATGTTGTTATTTTTCATTAGAGAATTGCTATATTAAGAGGATGTGATCCAGCTGTGTTTGTTTAAATAAAAGTGTGATTTGAATACCTCCTACAGCTATGCTCCTGCCAATGAATAAAAGATAAAATGCAGCTCTCCTTGGATGCTCAGATCCCAAGTTTGAGCTGACTCAGAGATTTATTGTTTAACATAAGGAAGGGGAAAAAGCATGTCGAGCAGACCACACACAGGGCTCTTTTGTGTATTGTTTCAAGCCACACTGCTAATAGATTTGTTCCAGTAAGGCTCACAGCAATTCAGCTGTATTAAAATGCTCCACTTAACTGTGAAAAAAAAATAAAAAAATAAAGAAGTCATTATCTCTAAATAGTAAATGTTGCTTAGATCAAGGCCATGACTAAGATAAACAGGAAATAGAGCCATTCAAAGCTGCAAGGAATTGTCTTTCTGATAATGAAAGCAAGGCTTCCTGGCCTCTGTGCTTCTAGCACTTCACAGCAACCAGGGTACAATCCTTAACATTGCTTGAAATCACATTCGGTTTATAAGCTTTATGTTTTTTGCAGAAGAGCTTCAAAGGGTGATGATAGGCAGCCAGATGTAGCATTTCTGATGGCTGTTTCCAGATCACAAATTCAGCAGCACAAAAATACATCCTGGGAAAAAAAAAGGAAGGAATCATCACACTAGGGCAGAGGTCTCCAAACTTGACAACTTTAAAACTTGTGGACTTCAACTCCCAGAATTCTCCAGCCAGTATAGCTGGCTGCAGGGATGGGATCCGACCGGTATAACTACTGGTTCTGTTGCTCTGCATTGCATGCGCATGCACGTGCGCGTAAGTCGCATGAGTGCAATTTACGACCTGTTGAGCTGCCGGGACAGCTGAGCAGTGCTGCATGCAAGTGCGCAGTGGTTAAAAAAGCACTTTTTTCCTGCTTTTTCAACTGCAGCTGTGTCGCGCAAAGCAGCTGTGGTTGAAAACGCAGGAAATAAAGGTCAGGTAAGAGCCCGGGCGGGCTGGTGGGCCAAAACAGCAGCAGACATAGGACCGGTTCTATGTATGCTCTCTGTTTGCTGCTTTTCATAGCAGCCGGTTCTACAGAAGTGGACAGAACCGGTAGAATCCCACCCCTGGCTGGCTGGAGAATTCTGGGAGTTGAAGTCTACAAGTCTTAAAGTTGCCAAGTTTGGAGACCTCTGTTGTATGGATTTGTGATTTGGTCTAGTTGAATTCAGTTAAATAACATCAATATTTTCAAGCTTCTTAAACCATTTATCTAAGTTTTTCCTTCTAGTTAAAGCAATGTAATTTGTTCTTGTAGACCAGGGGTATCACATTATCCCGGCATCACATGACATATCGGGACTTTTTTTGCCTTTGCTAAACTAGGCATGGGCATGCCAGGACGTGACACATCTGGCCCATGGGGCAAGAGTTTGACAGCCCTGTTGTAGACCCTGGAAGAATGGTGAGCAAGACTTTCCATAATCTGAAGTGCAGAACAACTTTCATGAAATGAAGTGATATGCATTCACTGGGGAGCCTTATATAGGCGTGCAATAAATAATATAATTAATTCAGTCTGTGCTGATTCTACAATTGTATTGACACTGCTATAGGGCATTGCATGCCAAAACACAATTTTTCTCCCTCTGTGATGACCCAGGGTGGGATACAAAAGCAACCAAGTCACAAAAACAGGTGAAGTCCCTTTAATTCCTTCAACTTGGCTTCAAAGGTCCAATTATCATTGACTGGAGAAAAAACTCCCCCACAAACAGTTGCAAAAGGGAAGAACTTCCATTCAGACTCAAATACATATAAATTATAAATAGGAAAAAAACAACACAAACCACACTGAAGCAATTAATGGGACAAGGCAGGATAAGGGCTTGAAGACTTCCACAGATATTGAAACACTGCTAAGGACACCAAAACTCAGATAAGCACTGACAAACTAAAAATATTTTCATGCTTTGCTTCCAGCACTGGCCCATGCGCAGTTTGTCCTTTTAAACAGTCCTCACAGCTGCAGCCCATGAAGGGGATCAAGACTCTTTCCTCCCCCATAGACCATGCCATTCATGTTTCTTCCTTATCCGCTCCTCCCTGCGTGCACTAGGATGAAGAGGGGATAGGCCTGGATCTTCTTCTGAATGCCCAGCTGGTCTGTGCCCTTCTCCAGTTTCCTTCTCAACCTCTGGAGCCACATCCCACTCCCTGCCGGCTGTTGCTCCTCTCCCTTGGAGTCAGATTCTAACAGGGGCATGACACCCTCATGCCATCACTCTGCTGAACACCTAGTTGCCATAGTACTGTCTTATGTCTAAGGATATTTACTCATGTAGTAGGCCTATATTACTATTATCCTTCTTATCTTTCCTACTACAATCTCCTATTGGTATCTTGTTGTTTGTATGTAGACTAAGAGTTATGCACTGGAGGCAAATTTCCTGTGCATCCAATCACACTTGGACACTAAAAGTATTCTGTTCTGTAAAGTATTCTACCTTATGATGGGTTAAGCAGTTCATTATATGATCTTTTCTCTACTAAATCTTGCCCACTTGTAGTGAGGTTCTAGCTTTCTACAGATTGGCGAGATGATTGGCATGTAAAAATGAAGCCCTTTCCAGTCTGTTGCAAAAACACAGTGATTCAAAGGAGATAATTACCACAGAAACTACATCTTTAAAAGGTACAGAATTCCAAATCTAATCATTTCTGATGTTGATGTTTGTGTTCCCAAGCTGATGGATTTTGAAGTGTGGGGGCAGTGCAGGGGTGAAATTCCACCGGTTTGGACTGGTTTGGGCGAACCCCTTGTTCCAATGATCAGCTGGCTCCGAACCGGAGCGATGAGCATGTGGGCCTGCTGGCTTGCCCCTGCTCTTTCCTGTCCTTTATTTCCTTTGTTTAGAGCACAGCTGATTTGCACAGCAGAGCAGTTTGCCATCCTCAGCTGTTTTCTTCACAGAGGTTGCAGTTGAAGGTAAGTATGGGCTTTGTTAAATGTGGAGTGCGCACATGATCACCGAACCGGTTGTTACACCAGTGGAATCCCACCCCTTGGTCAGTGAGCCAATTTTCTTCCAACTCAGTTACTTCTAATCTCCCTTTAATAATTGGAGATCCTTATTTTTGCAAAGTTTTCTAGGATGGCTGGTCTGGTCCTTTCCTTGGCTGTGATGTTTCTGGAGTAGTCCAACATACTTGAATTGTACTATTCCCCTGCTCCATGAACCATCATGATACAGGAAAGAAGGGAGATGTTTTCTTGGCTAGAAAGTTGCTCAATTCTGCTGTTGGTTAGCTGGTGGGTACACAGCTCATTTCTCATTGTTCGATTCACAACAGAGATGAGCACAATTGTGCAGTTTTGCAAGAACTTGTTTAAAACTTTGGAAAGTATCGTGGGATGTGTGTGTGTGATGGTGGCTTCATGAAAGTGCCAGGAACTTTGATTCATTCAGAACTGTTTTTCTTTTTTTCATCGATTGGCTTCTGTGCCAAGAAATAATGTCTTTCCTAGCATATGTACACAGCTTAGGCTGCATCATTAGAGATAGTTCATTAAGTTTTGTTGAATTCAGAGAGCTATTTCTAATAACCTTGCTTAGGGTGGGGGTGAGAACACTAGCATAATAGACATTTTCTGAAAATAAATATAAATATCAAAATTTATATTTTGCACTTTAACAAAGTCACGTCTCCAGTATCACTTAAATATAGAAAGCACAGAACAATTAACCAGTGTAACAGCTTGCCTTTGTGGATATTGTGGGAGCTCCATCACTGGAAGTTTTCAGAAGAGACTGGACACCGTTTGTCCATAGTGGTATAGGATTTGCTGCCATGGGTTGGGGATGGGATTAGAAGACCTCCTATGTCCCTTCCCTTCCCTCTATTATTCTATGTTCTGAGACACAGAGTGATTTTGATCAGACTGGACAAAGGCATTATTCAGGAAATATACCTGCATTTCATTTCCTGGAGTGCCTTCTCCCATGTAATTAAAGAGTCACTTTGCTCATGTGGTGGGTGGCTGCATCAAGAGTCAATGGAACCATGGACTGAAACCACAGAAGCAGTAAGAGTGGGATTGTTTCCTTGCACAGATAGTCCTTGACTTACAAAAGTTCATTTAATGACCATTCCAAGCTACAACGGCCCTGGAAAAAGTGACTTATGACTGTTTTTCACACTTACAACTGAAGCAGTATCCCCATAGTCACATGATCAAAATTCAGGTGCTTAGCAACTGACTCATACTTATGACGGTTGCGGTGTCCCCAGGTCATGTGAGGATGTGAGGTTGATCTGGCTGCGACATCTGTCACCCCATTGATCGCCAGGGTTGATTCAGCTGATCTGTCTGGCTAGGCGGGTGTCCCCTTCCTCCCTCACCGCTCCATGTGTGTCCCTCCTGAAGCTGCACGCTCGGTGGAAGAGGATGACCATCCCAGATAGAAGGAGTGTACCGATCTTTGGTCAAGGGTATATGATAGCTGCGCTCCCCTGCTAAAACCTCCAAACAAGCTCAAGGTCCAGGTAATGTGATCACCTTTTATGACCTTTGGGCAAGCAAGTCAATGAGAAAGCTGGATTCGCTTAACAACTATGTTACTAAATTAAGAACTCTAGAGATACACTTAACAACTGTGGCACAAAAGGTCATGAAATGGGCCAAATTTCACTTAATAAATGTTTCACTTAACAAGAGAAAATTTGGTTGTGATTGTAAGTCAAGGACTACCTGTAATCTCCTTGTGGCATCTTTGTCCCTTCCCTTTACCTCAGCCCTAAACCCAAGCAATTTTAAACCTAGATGTGAAACTGTATATTAATAGTGGGGGGGGGAGATAGTTTCTTTTCTTTCTTTTTCCTTTTTCCTGCTACCACATACAATCCATTCCCACACAACCTCCTAACAATTATTGGGAAACTGTTAGCAACAGAACTAGTAGGGATGTTTTCCTTATTATGTTTGGTGTTGTCCCATTTCCTTTTCTCAGCAAGCACACAGTACTGATTAATGAAAAATTTTCTGGCTTCTTTTCAGTGTCTGGCTTCAGAACATTTGCTATTTGATATCCGAGATATGTACAACATGTTCACAGTGAATCCTCCAACTGAAAACAGCAGAGTTCAAACCAAGTCAATTAATTCACAGAGTGAATGGATTTGAGCCCAGAATCTCATGCCTTGTGGAGGGCCTCTTTGATATTCCTGCCAAAAGATATCTGGTTATAAATGCAGTCAATGTAACTATTTGGTACTTATAGCTCTTACAGTCTTATGCGATTTCCCCACTCACCCCTCCCTTGTTATGGCTGATCTCTGATAATTGAGTTACATTTTGCAGACATTTCAAGCATTTTTCTCTTCTTCTGTAGTCTGCTCTCCTTCTCTCTGACACTACAACTCAGACAGTACTTTCAGTGGTTTCATGTTTCCTCTCTCACCCCCCCTTCCCACCCTCGTTGCCTTGGATATTCTGCTGAAGTCAGGCATAATAAAAGACCTATCCAATATCTGTTCATCCAGCCAGCCCCTTTCTTGGACCTGTTTTTGTTACTTTGGAATCTGAGAGAGCCTGCCTTATCTGGGAAAGCAGGACAGTTGTGCATGCCCTTGATGAAAAGGCACACAATAAATGCTCTAAAACACTTGTTTCATTTGCAGAAGACACATTTCTTCCACTGAACACCAGGAAAGGAGCTGCCACTGAAATTCATCAGGAAAAATCAGGTTCTCAGAAGCATAGAATAATTTTTAATAGCTCCCACAGACAGCTGTTCTCAAATTGAGGAAAAGAATGGACTAACCTGAATGGAATCTATGGGAGATGAACACCAACTACCCTCATTGGAACCCTTCAAAAGGGACATGAGGATGGCAGGTTACAGTAGCAGGCAATTATATACTAAAGAAACATTCTCCCACCCACCCAAATGAAGGATGTGGGAAAACAATAGAGTAGGGAATGAAAAGCTAAGGTTGACAAGAAGGCTGACCTTCCTTCAAGAGCTGGTGAGAAGAAGGACACTTGTTTCTTATTCTGAATGAGATCGTTGAGGGGTGTGAAAAAAGGACTGCCCTTTTCAGACAACCATTTGAATAAGTGAGGGCTTGGAAATGATTTTTTTTTTAAGTGAGAAGTCTGAAGAAGAGCTGAATTAAATTCAAGATCCTAGATCATGGCAATAGCAGTGTTAACACTGAAATTAACTTTGTTTCAGTGCTAACACAGCTATTGTCATGATCTAGGATCTTGAGTTTAAGCAAATAGCTGTTCTTCAGATTCACAGTTGAATGTGTGTTGTGTTAGAGGTCAAAGAAAGCAGAGAACAAATTGTGAGCATTGTTATGTATGCAGGTTTGAATGTCATTGGTTAAGTTTGAACTGTTCTTGTAAAATGTCAGAAATGATTGGTTTAAAAAGTGCGGGAAAACCCTGCACTCTGATTGGCTGGCAACTGCGGCTGCTGGCTATAAGTAGCAGCGCAGTCCAGCCAAATTGGGTCTGTTATGAGCTGTAGTCACTAATAAACTCTTCACTGAAGCACTCCGCGTCTGACTCTTCATGCAAATCTAACAAGCATCCTCTTCCACCTTCCAAGTTTTACTTTTCAAGAGGATTACAGTCTTTACGTATTTTCAGTTTAATTTTTTTCACAAAAAATATGTTTATTTCTTAGGGAGA
Source organism: Naja naja (assembly GCA_009733165.1). Classification (NCBI taxonomy): domain Eukaryota; kingdom Metazoa; phylum Chordata; class Lepidosauria; order Squamata; family Elapidae; genus Naja; species Naja naja. The sequence continues at coordinate 72,958,066 of CM019150.1, forward strand.
AATTAAATAATGCGCAGCCTTTTTATTAACTTGGCCTGTTTCTGTTTTGTTTTGTTTTACATAAACCAGAAGCACATACCACATAAATTCTCCAGTGAAATCTCTCCTCCTGCTAAAGTAGGAAACCTTGTGCCACCCATATTCAGTATTTTGAAGATATTTTTACCCAACAACTATGATTAATGAGATAGAATTAATGAGATAGAATTCAAAACCTGTGGGGCACCATATTATGTATACTTTGTCTACATTTACCCATCATACTGTAAGAGAAAAAGAAGCAGAGCCTGGGATTGGAGTCAAGAGAGAAATCAGATTGGAATCATTGTGTTCCCACAAGCAATCAAAGTCCAGCCCTCTTTGAATTCCATTAACTCTTATCTAGTGCCAGTTTAGTCGTGATTCGGGTCCTAATTCTTTGTGACTGACACATACCTATCTATGGCACAACCAGCCACGATGATGCCAAAGTGATGAAATATGCCTTGTTATGTCATAATTAAACTCCACACTTTCAGACTTGTGTTAAAATGCTGAAGACAAGTACGTGAGTTAGTTTTATCACACTGTAATATGCATTTCATCATTCGCCCCTCCCATGACAGCTATATTAATTAGCTCACATTTTTCAGCAGTTTATCAGCAAAATTCCTTTCTTGATTTTCAACCGTCCTATAATCTGCATAAATTGCCTCAGCAATATAAATTCAATAACTTCATCATCTGTATACACTTTAGGAAAATTGAGATCAAGTAAGTAAAATATCATTTATGCAATAACTAAGGCAGTATAATAATGTTTTTGAATGCAGATGCCTTAGAACTGCAGCCCAGCATATTAAGAAAACTAATAATTGTACCATACTGATATTAAAAATCTCAAGCCGGTATATCATAACATGAAGAGTTTAGAAATTTATTGCTACATGTTCCTGGGTAGCTGATTGTAACCTTTCTGACTATGAAAGAGTTATTGTTTTCTACTTTTTAAAAAAATCTTTCTACATCTTGAAACACTACAAACAAAAAGGTCTATTCATTATGGATATGGCTGAGGAATTTGATCTTTGTAGAAATTAACCTGCTCCTCTTGTCTTGGGTCAATTTTTGAATTAAAATGTAGCTATCCTTCAATTAGAAACTCATATTCCAATATCCAATATCGAACAATTGAGAAAATCAGTCCTGTTATTTTACTGGAGTATTCCAACTCCAATAGATCTTCAAGACAAAACATGGTGTCCATGTTTTGTTTTGTTAAAAAAATCCCATTGCTTACAGTATATCTTCTATAAGTGGTGTGCAGATAAGAAATATGCTCAGAATAAATAGGATACTGAAGTTTTTTTAAAATCAGATTAGAACTGAAAATGTTTTATATCACTTTTAAAATAAAACTTTGAGCAAATGCATATTGTTTTGAGATTGGAGTATTCCATTTTACCTAATTGAAGGTTAATATAAACTATTTTGGGGTGAAATGGCATGTTTTAATTGCTTCCTCAGTACAGACTACTCAAAGGGCCCTTACTCACAAGTAAGTTTAGTCCTGACCTTGTGTAGGGAAAATAACACCTTTTCAAAATGATTGAAACAATCCTGTTGCACTCAACCCCTTTTGCAGACAGGTAGTCCTTGACTTACAACCACCATTGGGAAGAGAATTTTTATTGCTAAATAGTACCATTAAGTGAGTGGCATCCAAATTTAAAAGCTTTTTTGCCATGGTTGTTAAGTGATGCAATCAATTGTTAAGTGAATCCAGCTTTCCCCGTTGACTTCGCTTGTTGGAAGCTGACTGGAAAGATCACAAATGGTGATCATATGACCTCTGGACACTGCAACCATTGTAAATGCATATTGGTTGTCAAGTGCCCCAATGCTGATCATGTGACCATGAAGATTCTATGATGGCATTTTTTCCTGTACACTTGTAACTTTAAATAGACACTAAGCAAATATATTTTAATTGATAGTTTAAACTGGATAATCTAAATATTTTCCCATATTGTTACTGTGAAGAAACCTAGCAATGTTAAATGTTCCTCGCTAATAGTCCGGCCCAAGAAAGAAATATTGGAGCAGGATTCACATCTTAATACTGAAGATCTTTAAAGTGAATATAAAGATAAAGCCAGAGACTTTACTTTAGGGCTTAATGGGTAGGGAACTTGAAAAAAAAGGAACTTTGCTGTTATATATAGTGATAGCAGCAACAAGACTCTATGCACAAAAATGGAATGTTTATGTTTGTTTATGTTTATTTGGATTTATATGCCGCCCCATCTCCAGGGGGGACTCGGGGCGGCTCACACAAGAATATCCGTACATAAATAGTTAAAATGTTAGTCCAATCCAAATAACAAATAAAATTATACTAAAATACCCAATTAAAAGCCCCAATCTCTCTCAATCCAGTCCAGCCTGTAAGAATAGCCAGGTCTTTAGATAGCGGAAGGAGCAGGTTGGGAGCCAACCGCAGCCCAGGGGCAGCTGGTTCCACAGGGTGGGGCCCCACAGAGAAGGCCCTCCCGGGGGACCGCCAACCAACATTGTCTGGTCGACGGCACCCCCAGGAGGGCCTGCCTGTGGCGACTGGGCGATGGACCTCGATGCTGGTAGGAGGCTCCTGCAAATACCCCAGGACCCAAGCCATGAAGGGCTTTATAGGTTAATACCAGCACCTTGAATCTTACATGGAGGGCAACCAGCAACCAATGCAGATCGCGCAGGAGGGGTGTCACATGGGAGTATCAGGCCACTCCCATCACAACCCATGCAGCTGCATTCTGCACCAGCTGAAGCCTCCGTATAGTCCGCAAGGGCAGCCCTAAATAGAGAGCATTGCAGTAGTCAAGATGGGAAGCAATGAGCACATGGGTGACCATACGTAGGGCATCTCGGTCCAGGTAGGGGCGCAACTGGCGCACCAGGCGAACCTGGGCAAATGCCCTCCTGGCGACAGCTCCCACCTGCTCCTCTATATTGAGCCGTACATCCAGGAGGACACCCAAGTTGCACGCCCTATCCACGGGGGGCAGCACCTCTCCCCCCATGACCAAAGGTGGAATTTCGGACCCGAGATGCCGGTAAGCACAGCCACTCAGTCTTCTCTGGGTTGAGCTGGAGCCTGTTCCTCCCCATCCAGATCCATACTGCCTCCAGGCACTGGGACATCACAGAGAGGGCATCATTGAGGTCATGAGGGCATCATGACCACAATGGACAAATGTCATTCAAAGGTTGATGGATTTAGCAAAAATAGCTAAATTGACTGTTTTTGTCAAAGAGGAGAAGACATTTACCTGTTTCTGCTTGGAAACCCCTTTGGACTTTGAGCCTGAGGTGGAAAAAAAATGAAATTTTAGGTTTTGGGTTTTGCTGATTAGATAGGTGTTATTATAGAAATGGCTAGTATATATTGTTATGTAAAAGTACAAAGTTGAGGTGGTATGTTATTACCTTATTCTACTACACCAAAAAGAGTTTGAAGTCAATGCTTTTTCCTTTCTTTTCCTCTTTACCCTTTTACCCCCACTTTTTCCTCTTTCCCTTCCCTCCCCTATTTTCCTATTGTTTTAATTTTTTTCTTTGTATTTCTGTATTTTTCACTTTGATAAACTAATAAACTGGTAGTCCAGCCCAATCTCTTGAATGCTTCTGTTTGTGAATACATATAGAGCCAGAATGGACATTTGATGGGAATAAACAAGAGCAGATTGACAGCTATAAACCATCTGACTATCACATCCAGAGTTCATATTCAAAAAACTATTATTTATTTGACCAGATAAAACTTGCTAGTACTGTACACATAACAGTGGACTAATACAGGGGCTGGCAACTATAGCATGACTGACTCAGGAATTCTGGGAATTGAAGTCCACAGGTCGTTGGACTTCAGTTGCCATAGTTGCCCATCCTGGAACTAATATCTGAAATCTTTGATTTTTGTGAAGAAATGGCAATAGAATGAAAAGATGAAATCAACCTGCTGCAGGTGGGATTAAAAACCACTGGTAGACTGAAACAAATACCCACAGTTCTGCAGCAGAAGCTAAGGATTTTTATCCTGAAATGTCATAGATTGTTATAGTGCTGATTGTCTTTGCGGTGTTAAGTTAAAGTTATTCATTTGTTTGGACATAGTGTGAGCACGAGGATTGTGCTTTATTAAGCTTGGGATAGGGGACTTAGTCCGCCCATTACTGAAGACTTCATTTGCCACCTAAAGGACATCTGTTTCTTTCTAGATTAAAATAAGAACAACAATGCCACTAGCTATATTCTGATAACTTTTCAATTTAAAAATTGTGATACCTTGTCTAAGGACTTCAGCTGAAAAGTTGGAAATGTAAACTGATCCTGCATTAGGCATTACAACTTTTTCCATTAGCAATATGCCCAATATTTTCATTAGAATAGTTTTTTAGAGATTAAAAAACAATGACCTATTTATATTTTTTGAACTTTCTGACTTGAGACTAAAATGATAGCATCTGAAACTAGAAGATTCCTAAAGTATCTAAATCCAACTTCAGAGATTATGTAGAATTAGTAATCTCTTGCCCCTTCCAGTATTTATTTTCTTAATTACTGCCAAATTATGGTCTAATCCACGTTAAGATAACATGAATATGGTGGAGAGAACGAAACCTTCACCTCTGACTATATTTCAAGGGAAAAAATAAATAAATAAACAAATGGATTTTATGGGCAAGTGATAAACTTTACTAACACAAATCCGTATTGTGAATGATATGATCTCCTTCTCACTATCCTTCAGTCTATCTTTTTTTTTTTTTGCTTTTGGATCTATGATTGTTTGGGTTTTTTTTAATTAAATGTGCCCATTTCTACTGTGCCATTTGCAACATTACAACAAAATATAGTAGCAATATACCTATTCTTTCCATTTAAGTGTGTGTACGTGCACTCATCACACATATACATACAGAGAGAGATATTAAAATGTTTTATTTGGTTCATTCATGGGGAGAGAATTGATCAGTGGTGGGATTCAATTTTTTTTACTACCAGTTCTGTGGGGATGGCAGGGGAAGGATACTGTAGAATCTCCAGTCAGAGATGGTATTTGCCGGTTCTCTGAACTACTCAAAATTTTATCTACCGGTTCTTCAGAACTGGGTAGAACCTGCTGAATACCACATCTGGTCCCGATTTAGAAAGAAGAATATTTGTAAGTTCTTTTTGTGGGTGAACAGGATCATCTGCAAGAGAGGGTGAAGTTGGTAGCCATGACTGGATGGTTGAACTTCCAGAGAGGCCTCACATATCAAAATGATGTTTTTGTGACATAAATTCTGCTTCTTTTGTACATACTTCATGACATCACACACAGATGTAAAAGAAAAGGATGCACGTCGCAAAACACATTTGTCCTTTTGACAAAAAGATTGGATTCTTCTGGAATTCAAATGTTATTCTTTACTTACCTCCATAAATATTCCAAAATAATTTCTGGAGAATCAACAGACATCATAGATAGAATATTTGCTTGACTCTTAGCTACAACTCAAGAAATTTAAAAGACTGGATTTTCTGCTGGAGTGGACCTTGAAAATCTGAATGTGTAAAATCCTCCAATTTCTGAAAAACAAATAGATGAAAATCTGTACAGACTTAATTTTTTTATTTGCAGACCCCTTACCATACTCTTTGTGGACAATTTGACTGAACCCAAACTTCAGTCCAATTCTGGTTATACATTTGATAAGCAACATTCAGAATAAAGTCTCCAGAATGCTCTGGGTTATATTTTATCACAAGCAAATGACATAGCCATTTACTTGGGCTGACTTGGCACCCATAAATCATTTTTAAAAGGACAATCATGTCCTTTCCAATAACAATTAATGGAGGGAAATCTCTCGGTAAAGAAAAGTGTATTGTAAGCACTGTATGACTTCTAAATAAATTGGTTCTGAATTTCTTGTTTAATGATCTAAGAACATAAAAAGAGAAAAGCACCTGCCCTAAATTGTGAAATATTACACAACTGCAGCAAATCATTCCAGATAATATTAAGCAAAGAATTTTATTAATTTGCAGAGAATTGCATAGTATCAATTCATATATATTCAGCCCAGCCTGACCTGGTGCCCTTCAAATATACTGAAGCAAAAATTCACAAAACTTTCTTTCAGGTTTTTTTTTTTTACAAAAGCCTTTTATCATGTTAGAAGAAAAAAGTTGTGCCTTAAGTCAGACTTAAACTCCTGCAGGTCCTCGAAATTTTCTTGGCAAGGTTTTCAGATAAAGCCTTAAAATACTATTCATCTTTAGATGAAGATGGATTTTTATAATAGTCTAGCATTTAAAATTACCAGCATCAAGAGGGGAATAGAGAGCCAAAAAAGGCAAGATGGTGGCTCCAGGAGTGCAATCAAAGTCCTACCTAAGGCCTTTGGTCAAGGTGACCAGACGTCCCGCTTTTGGCGGGACAGTCCCGATTTTTAACAATTTGTCCCACGTCCCACTGCATTTTAAAAAAGTCCCAATTTTTGGAAAGAATGCACAACAAGCTAGGGAACGGCGGGAGAACGGAAAGGGAATATACGGTTTTTGGTGGCCATGTGGCTATTTCGCCAGGATATGAGTTTTATATTATTTTTGTTAATTTTATAATTAATGCAAATTAATGCAAATTAATGCAAATTAATGCATTTTTTTTACATGCAAATTTTTAATCAAGAACCCCGCCCCCATTCAATGGTGTCCCGCTTTACCAATGTTAAAATCTGGTCACCTTACCTTTGGTTCATCTTTGGTTCAATCTTGTTAGCCCTGCAAGGTAATCCAGACAATAAATACAACAAAAGTACTAACTCTACCTTTATTGTAAGATTACATTTACAGAATCTTGCAAGACTGAAAATATTTGTCTCCTTTCCTTTTACTCTCTAGAAAATTAGGAAGGGTCCCTTCTGAAATATTTCCCACAACTGCCCCTCTTCTGTGGGCTGAGATACCTTATACACACCAATTGTCCAGTCTGTCCAGCTCTTCCTCTTGGGTTGCTAGGTCATTTGCCTTCCCCAAAATACGTATCTTTCCTTTTTTTCCAACCCTCATGCCCACATTCACTGGGATCCAGTGTTTAGAACTTGGACAGTAGATTCTGTTTGAAACAAATAAAAAAAGAGTTGAGTTTTAGCACTGTGAAACTTATTGCAGAGGAGATATTGCAAGTGTACAAATATTTTGTTTCCACTCGAATCACTTACTTTTTTCCTCCCATAGGTGTACAGTTCATCCAAATGCACACATATTTAGTTTGATAAAAGCCTATTTTGTTATGACGTTTCAAGGTCACTAATTTAAATGAGTAATTGCACTAAGGATAAGGGTGGGCTTCAAAAAATTTAACAATTGGTTCTTTGTCCAGTTGCTGGGTGGGCATGGCCATGGTGGGCGTGGCCTAATCTGTTATGTATGCAGAGTTTAAAATGACTGGTTATTGTTGTAAAGTGTTTGAATTCATTGGCTGTAAAAGTGCGGGATAAACCCTGCACTCTGATTGGCTGGCAGCCGCGGCAGCCGGCTATAAATAGCTGCCGTGGCTAAGCCAGTTGGGTCCGTTCTGAGCTGAAGTCACAATAAACTTTGGGTTGAAGCACTCCGCGTCCTGCCTCTCTATGCGAACTTAACATAATCAGCCTCCTGCACCACAGTGTGTGTGTGTGGGGGGGGGTGTTTTCACCTTCCCCAGGCTCCGAAGGCTTTCCTTGAGCCTCCAGGAGGGCAAAAACGGCCTCCCCGGTCTCTGGCGGCTTTCTGGAGGCTGGAAATGGGCCCATTCTGGGAGGCCCATTTTTCATCCTTCCCGAGCCTCTGCACAGGTCCCACACTTACCTGTGATCCAAAACAGACCATGTGGGGACTCCTAGGAGAGGAGGGACGGGGTGGGCGGGGCCAGCCAGCGTGGGATTGGCCAGTTCGCCAAACTGGCCACAAAATTAACAACTAGCTCACCCGAATTAGTGCAAACCAGTTGCAGCCCACCCCTGACTAAGGATCAATAATGCAAGTAGAGGCTATATATCATTTCTAAGAGAAAAGTAGCTACCGCCAAAGTAGGAAAGTGTGAATCCATGTGTAATATACAGGTAATCCTTGATTTACAATTGTTCATTTAGTGACCACTCAAAGTTATAACAGCACTGAAAAAGGTGACATGACATAGGCTTCAGAAATTGTGGGTGCTTCATCACTGGAGGTTTTTAAAAAGAGACTGGACAGCCACTGTCTCCTGTTCAAGCAGGTGGTCCAAGTTGCAGCTCTATTCTGATTATGATGACTGCACTGTTTGAAGATCAGACTGGAGGTAGTTCCTCCTAGAAGGAAGTCTAATTATGTGATCAATAGAGCTGACACTAAGGACCAATAGTGCCTTACGGATTGACCCTAATTTAATGTTGGTATATTAGATATACTCAGGGGTGGGATTCAAATTTTTTAGCAACCAGTTCTGTGGATGTGGCTTAGTTGGTTGGTGTGGCTTGGTGGTCATGTTACTGGCTGGGCATGGCCAACTCAATATCACTCACATCGAGGCACGCATCTCCTTGCCTGGCCTCTCATGACTGTGGGGATGCTGCAACAGTCGTAAGTGTGAAAAATGGTCATAAGTCACTTTTTTCAGTGCCATTGTAACTTTGAATGGTCACTCCACACAAGCAAAGTACCAGCAAAGGAGGGGAAAAAAACTCCAGAGATGTTCCTGAGATAGGAAGTCTAGACCTGCCAAGAATGTAATAAGGGTTAATGGAGAGGCAGTTTCTGTAAGCAACACCAGAATGTTTCCTTCCTGCCTTACTTACAGGATCAGGCCAGTAATTTCTTCTAACAACCAGTTCTCCGAACTGCTTAGAATATTAACAACTGGTTCTAGAGAATAGGTGCGAACTGGTAGAATCCCACCTTTGGATGTACTCAATCATACATTAGGGAATGGAGATAGTAAAGAAGCATCTTGAAGAGTCTTTCCTTGTAAGACTCTTCATTTGCAAATCTTTTTTTTAATGCTGTAATCTACATATACTGGATATATTCAAATGCCAAATAACAGAGGGATACAATCAAGATCAAGTGAGGTATTAATACCACTCTATAAAGCCTTAGTAAGACCACACCTAGAATGCTGCATCCAGTTTTGGTCACCACACTATAAAAAAGATATTGAGACTCTAGAAAGAGTGCAGAGAAGAGCAGCCAGGATGATTAGGGAACCAGAGACTAAAACATACAATGAACTGTTGCAGGAACTGGGCATGGCTGCCACATATCTGAGGGGCTGCCACAGAGAGGAAGGGGTCAAGCTATTTTCCAAAGCACCTGTAGGCCAGACAAGGAATAATAGATGGAAACTGAGCAAGGAGAGAGTTCACTGGAAACAAGGAGAAACTTTCTGACAGTGAGAACAATCAACCAATGGAACACCTTGGCCTCAGAAGTTGTGGGAGCGCCATCATTTGATACCTTCAAGAAGAGATTGGACTGCCTTTTGTCAGAAATGGTGTAAGGTCTCCCGCTTGGGCGGGGGGTTGGACTAGATGACCTATAAGGTCCCTTCCAACTCTGATTATCTGTTAAATCTAAAGGATAACCGAGTTGGGAGGGAGGGAGGTCTTCTAGACCAACCCCCTGCTCAAATAGGAAACACGATACTGCATAAAGACACAACATTGTTGATTTAGTTTTGATTTAGCACACTATAAAAATAGTCATTGTGGCAGGTTAAATCATAGCTAATATGTGAACCAAGCTGTTGTTTAGAAAATCATGTCTAAAGCATATTATGGCTTAGAGTGATGTAAAAGCCTAAATCTCACTAGATATCTCCATAGCTGCATATACTGTAGCTAACAATTGAACTAACACATTTTAAATGTTTAAATCAATCTTCAGATTAATAAGAAAAGCACCGTTCACTGTAATCTAATTATGAATTCATTCTTTCCTTCCACTTGGTAAGTAAGTAGACAGAAAGAGAAAAACTAGGGGGGCTTTACATCTTATTATTGTCTAGTATTATGTATTTACATTTGTTTTACTTTAACACATTAGAGAGAACAATGCCATTTATCCATTTTAAAACAAGATGAAGGTATCTCTCCACTAATACTTGCAAAATTAGATTGATAAATTACTTATAGCCATCTTAGCTTCCCAATTTCACAAGTGGCTTTTGAAAGGAAATGCAACTTTTTCTTGATTTTAAAATATGGATTGAAAAAGATCCCGGAGACCATCCAATGGCAGGAAATAATTTCTCTTTGTTTCCATCTTGTGTTCATTTAGATTTTTGCGACCCTGGTATACCTACATACCTGCAGCCTGGATATATCTCCATCTACCTGAGTATCTTCAAGATCTTCAACATTCAGCCCAGGTGTTGTATGCCTCATTAAAATGTTGTTTTTAAATCTTACATCACAAGCCATCAATTCATTTTATTTATATATTTTAATCTCGTTCCCTTCTTTGCTCCCACTTCCCTTGCAGCCTTCCAGTTTTCTCTTCCCAAAATCAAACCTTTGCCTTGTGACAGCAGCAAGGTAAATGCAGCACATTGATCCTGGCTTAAAGTCAAAGCAGCTTCTCTAAACCCAGCAGGGGTCACTCTTGGGCAACCATTCCAAGCTACTTGGGGCTTTCTGTTGATTTTACTTGCCTTTGGCTACTCCAAGGAAAGGATGGCTTCTGGAGAGAACTTCACTCCATTATTTGTTTCATGTAATACTTTGCCCTTGCCTTTAAGATCAACCCCTGAAGAGGGACAGTAATGCTGTGGCAACATCATTTGCTTCTCTTGTTCTTTAGCCAGATTCACAGTTCACAGTTTCTTTAGCCACAAAGCACTTTCTGCTGGTACTATAATCCCAATGCCATGGGTTGAGAGCATTGGCCTCTTATTGTCCAGATAAATTTGGGCATAGAGAGCTGACAGACCGAGCACAATTAAAGAATCAATTTTAAAGTTCAACTGTAGCTATGGGTTGCTGGCGTCGGGCCAAAATAATCCAATACCAAAGTATGGTTGACAACATTGTTAAATATCATGGGAAACAGGATGCTTGATAAAGTGCTAGGCTTGTCTTACATTTTGGCACTCCTACGTTTAGCAATCTTAAATGTACTGACAAGGGAGTGAGCAGTAAGGCTGGCCAAAGCATTTGAAAGGCATGTCTTACATAGCAAGTTAGCCCAAGCCAAGCATCCTTCCCAACAGATAAAAAACAACTGAGTGTTATTGTCCCCAGCTGTCTGAATTTGCATGTGTGTTGACCCAAGGAAAGTGTTGCCTGAATGCGTATAGACAACTACCTGCATAGATAACTAGGATGAGCTTCAAAGTAGTTGAGTGAGCTGTGCAAATGACACAACTGCTTTAAATGGCTCAGAGTCAGTCTTCATGCACAATTATGACCGTACATGGCAAGGAAGGTTTTGAGAATAGCTGGGCAGCCCTGCAGAGAGAAGTCTTGAAACATTTTTCCTTAAGCATGGGGTGAAAGGGGGCATTGCTGTCTTCCAACACTGGTGAGAACAGATCCTTAGGAACATCAGAATGCTCAAATGCTCAATAAGCTCTTTCACAATAGTGTCATTATTAAAGTATAGAGAATGGATCTCCACTAAGACAGAGAAAGAGGCTTCTGATTTCCTACCGCATTCTCAGCTTTCATTTTAATCTCATTTTAATGTCGTTTTTGCAGTGTTTAGATACCACATTCTTGGTTTTTTAATTATGATGATATGGCAGAAGATGCTGTTGTTATATGGCATTCGTTGCTTTTTATTTTTCTTCGGCTAGACTTATCTCTGTGGGATTAAGACCCCTTAGGTGTCCCCTGTTTTCTGGTCTAAAACAGAACCACAGAAGGAGGCCCTCCCAGATTTATTTCCATGGGATTTAATTAAAGTGTGGGAAGCCAGACATGAGTTGTGGATCCCTGGAGGGACAGTTAGTTGTGTAATAGAAAATAGAGTCCTTTCCAGCTCTGAAACTGACTTGAGAATTAGAACTGATTATTTCTTCATTTGGGGGGGGAATTCTACAAGCTATTTTTCACCAGTTTGAAATAGTGTGGTAAAAATGTACACAAATATTTGTCACTGTATTAATAAGGGGTCTACTTAATTATGATATCAGTTGCACAACTATTTCTTCCAGAAGTAACATATCAGGCAAGCTGTTATAATGCAGGGTGGATGTTTTTCCAAGTTTCCTCCAGAATTTTTAATTTTTTGTTTGTTTGTTGAGTTATTTCTCTCTGTCCCACTACAGAACCTCAGAATTTAGAGCAGCAGTCATGTTTAAAGGGCAGTCTACTGCCTGCAGCATTAATCAGGCACTTGAGTGGTATACTAAAGTAGTCAGTAAATCCTTCATCCCCTCCCCATCAACACTTTCTGGAATCTTGTACCTCTTAATATTAGTTTTCACAATGAGAAATGGTCACTGTGGGTTGGGATGCATCTCCAAGTTGAAAGCAATGGGTCAGTTTATATTCAGACATGGCATGAGGGACGCCCTTCATAAAAATGACACTGGAGGGAAAGAACATGAGAAACAAAACTGCATCCATCTGTATATTACTACTATGATTGTAAAGATGGTAAAGCCATGTGGGGTTATGCTACATTTTGTGTCTTTGCTAAATGGAGCAGGATTGAAGGAATTTGGGGGTTAAGCAGGGGTGAGCTGCTACTGGTTCATCCCAGTTCAGGTGAACCGGTTGTTAATTTTATAGCCAGTTCAGTGAACCGGCAAATCCCACCCCTGGCTGGCCCTGCCCGCCCCATCCTGCCCCTCTCAGGAGTCTTTGGATCCCAGATAAGTGCAAGGCCCATGCAGAGGCTCAGGGAGGGCTAAAAACAGGTCTCCTGGAGGCTTCAGAAGGCTGGAAATGGGTCCATTTCCAGCCTCCAAAGAGCCTCCAGAGCACAGGGAGGCCATTTTTGCCTTTCTGAAGGCTTGAGGAAAGCCTCTGGAGCCCAGAGATGGCAAAAAAAATGGGCTCCCGGAGGCTCCAAAAGGCCAAAAATGGGCCCGTTTCTGGCTTCCAGAAAGCCTCCTGACCCCGGGGAGGCCGTTTTCACCCTCCTAGAGGCTCGAGGAAAGCTTCCAGAGCCCGGCAAAGGTGAAAACACACCCACCCGCCATGGTGCAGGAGGCTGACTAGGCCACACCTACCATGGCCATGCCCACCCAGCAACCAGGCAGAGAACTGGTTGTTAAATTTTTTTGAAGCCCATCCCTGGGGATAAGAATAACAGAATGACGGAGTCGAAAGGGTCCTTAGAGGTCTTCTAGTCCAGCTCCTTGCTCAGACAGAAAACCATATATCATTTCTGACAAATTGCTGTTCAATCTCTTCTTAAAAACTCCCAGTGTTGGAGTACCCACAACTTCTGGAGGCAACTCGTTCCACTAATTAATTGTTCTCACTGTCAGGAAATTTCTCCAGGTTGCTTCTTTCTTTGATTAGTTCCAATCCATTGTTTCTTGTCTTGCCTTCAGGTGCTTTGAAGAATAGTTGACACCCTCTTCTTTCTGGCAGCTCCTCAAATATTGGTACACTGCTATCATGTCTCCCCTAGTCCTTCTTTTCATTCAGCTAGATGCAAGTTGTACGGCAGGAGTAAATGCAATCCAAGAGAGAACTATTTTAAAACCAATCTATCGTAGTTGCAACTCTCAACCCTGTGAATACAATTGTCCTGTACAGTGACTAAGGACCAATATATATGAATTAGTGTCATCTGCAAATGGCTGAAAACGATGGAAGTGAACATTCATTCACACAGAAGTCTTCACACTGTGTTTGGAAAGGGAAAGAAAGAAAGAAAGAAAGAAAGGAAGGAAGGAAGGAAGGAAGGAAGGAAGGAAGGAAGGAAGGAAGGAAGGAAGGAAGAAGCAGAAGAAGAAGCAGCAGAAGAAGAAGGAGAAGCAGAAGAAGCAGAAGCAGAAGCAGAAGCAGAAGCAGAAGCAGAAGCAGAAGCAGAAGCAGAAGCAGAAGCAGAAGCAGAAGAAGAAGAAGAAGAAGAAGAAGAAGAAGAAGAAGAAGAAGAAGAAGAAGAAGAAGAAATAATGATATCCACTCTAGCATTATCTCAGGCATGCTGAATACCTTCCCTAACAAAGGCAGGCTAAAGAAAAGACTATGTTCAAAGGGTTATGAACCATCTGCTTTCACTGAAGAGACTAGTCAACACATCAAAGTAAGTTAGCACAAACGTTTCACAAAATGCAGGAAATCACCAGCTCAAAGACAAATAAAGTCAATGTTCAGATTATTAGTTTCCAAGTTGCTTGTGCAATTACTTTCTAATTCTCTCCAACTAATATCCTTATTTTGTTATTTGAAATTCCTATACAGAAAAACCTTGAGGGATATAGCTCCCAAAATATCACTTGATGTGTATTTGAGGTTCTGATGAGGTAATGATGGCTAGACTTAGTGGTGGGATTGAAATCTTTTTTACTACCGGTTCTGTGGGTGTGGCTTGGTGGGTGTGGCAGGGGAAGGATACTGTAAAATCAGAGGTGGTATTTGCCGGTTCTCTGAACTACTCAAAATTTC